>VZSV01000282.1:312745-397004 GCA_013398735.1 Nothocercus julius
CCCTTTCCCTTTCCCTTTCCCTTTCCCTTTCCCTTTCCCTTTCCCTTTCCCTTTCCTCTTTTGAATTTGTTGAGTTTCCTGCTTGCACGTTTCTCTCAAATGTGGAGGGATCCTGGCTGGATGTAGTATTGTATACAACATGGGCCTGGGATTTAGACAAAAGAGCTTTAATTCATAATGAACCCTGTGATATTTCTATCACTGTGCAAAATTATTCAGATAAGTAGTACTTTCCTCCCTTGAAGTGGTTTTAACCAAATATTGCTGTGATGTAGGAAGTGGCTCAACCAGTGAGCTGTTTATATCCTTGGACACTGAAATCTGAATGAACAGAGGGCAAAATCATTTATTTGCAGTCCAGTTCAAGACAATCTAGCCAAGCAAAAAGTTTCAGATGGGGAACACAAAATATCCTTCTCTTGAGGACTTGGGCACGACAAAGTCAAGAGAAGGGATACTTGCTACAGAGAGTGAAGTATTACCCATGACCAAGAAGGAGAAAGAAGTATCACTCACCAAGAATGATACTAAGAGATGTTAGTATATAATGCAATACAAGGCAAAAAAGGCAACAAAGAAAAGCAGTTAGCATAGAAAAATCATACAGCCTGAGGCAAGATGGGTGTTCAATATGGAGGACAACACCACTCTTCACAGCATTTGCTTAGATGAGCTTAGCAAGTCAATAGACAGAAAGAAAGTTCTTGTTACCATCATTAAAGAGTTTTCAGTTTTAAAGAATCAAAGATGTGCTTGAAGCAGCCGAAGCACTGCTCAGCATTTTTCGTAATTTTTCATCATATATATGATCGGAGATGTCAACAGTTTCTGCATAGCCCTCCCTACATGGTTGCCCAAGCAAATGTCCTCCAACTTGTCTTCTAATGGAATATGTTTCATTGCAGTACAGTGCAGCACCACTCAGCTTAAAATAGACAAATCTCCTCCCTGTGTGTTTTACTAGTATGTTGTCCTACTGATTTGAAAAGCATAGCCGCTGCAGAACAGAACTTTGTTTTCATTTAGATAACACTTAGGTACTACCTGAGTTTTCAAGTTGACATGCTTGTTATAAAGAATTCTCACTTTTTGTTCATTAAGTGTGAATCCTTTTCCCAGATTGCCTGTCACTGAGGATTCGGGACAACAGAATGTGACATATTAGCACTCAGAATCACAGAGAATCACAGAATGGTTGAGGTTGGAAGGGACCTCTAGAGATCATCTAGTCCAACCCCCCTGCTCAAACAGGGACACCCAGAGCACCAGGGTGGCATCCAGGCAGAGTTTGAAGATCTCCAGAGAAGGAGCCTCCACAATCTCTCTGGGCAGCCTGTGCCAGGGCTCTGTCACCCTCACAGTAAAGAGGTTCTTCCTCACATGGTGGTGGAACTTCCTGTATTTTAATTTATACTCATTACCCCTTGTCCTGTCACTGGCCACCACCAAGAAGAGTTTGGCCCCATCCTCCCTACATTCTCCCCTCAGGTATTTATACATATTGATCTGATCCCCTTTCAATCTTGTCCAGGGTAAACAGGCCCAGCTCGCTTGGTCTTTCCTCATACGATAGATGCTCCAGTCCCTTAATTATCTTTGTTGCTCTATGCTGGACCCTTTCTTGAAGTTCCCTGTGCCTCTTGTACTGGGGAGCCTGGAACTGCCCCCAGTACTCCAGGTGTGGCCCTCTTCTTGCAAACATAAAAACAGTAGCTGCAATGTAACTACCATCACCTGGGTGGCAATAGTGATATTTGTGTTTGTTCCGTGTCAGAACTGTTATCAGATAGCTAATCAAACAACTATTTATGACAGTGACTTGCTCAGTAAATAAATAACCACGCATGATGACATTATAGTGCGTAGTCATCTGGAAATACTGCTGGCCCACTACTTAGCCAAAGGCTCTTCAGCTGCTTCAGCTAGTGGTTACATCATTGTGTAATTCAAGGTGAGGGAGGACTCTGAAGCTTGGGATAACCATAGTAGTGATGATGATATATTTAAGCACAGCCTCTGAGTTGTTTATTGCTTGTTTATCCTTAAAACAAAAAATACCATAGCTGGGAAGGCAAAGAGGAAACAAAACGCATCCTGGAATTTCAATACCTTTCAGGTAGATGGAGTTCAGCACCTAAGCTCCTCTGAAGCCATGTGGAGTGACACACAGACTTGTTGACCCTGTTAGCTGATCTCTGTGAATAGCTGCACTCCTGTCCCTCCTCTGCAGCTAGACTCTTATTACAGACATGGTCTGACACAGGAAAGATGACTATTTTTGGAGTTTGAATCATAGCACTTCCCTTAACAGATCATATTCTCTAAACATATTTTTGATTTTATGACTGTTCTCTACCAAACTATAAAATGCGGGGTAACTTATCTGGAGGACTTTCATAAAGGAATGAGTAGGAATATGACTGTGTTCTGCTTTGCAATGGGAGAAAATAAAAAGGAAAGTGTGGATGGACCCCCTTGTCCTCCTTGAGGCTCTTCATTAAATTAAATCTTCCTGATGAGACTTGATTAGTAAAAATGAGGACTGACTCCAGGTATACTTAGGAATAATTCTGTGACACATATATATTTTTTTAATCTGGAAACTTTTCTTGATTCATAACATTTTTCTTCCATTCTTTATTTTTCTGTTCTTTTGTTCTTCTGTTTTGTTCGGTTCTTGCATTCTTTTGTTTTCCTTCCTTCCTTCCTTCCTTCCTTCCTTCCAAATATCTCTCAAATAGATTAAAACAATGTGTGTGAAATGGACTTGTTTCAAACTTGCCTACTGCCTTTTTTTTTTCATTCATCTCTCTTACATTCTCAGTGTAGTCTTAGCATTATAGCATCAAACAGAGGGGAACCCCAGAGAGGAACATCTGAGAAACAGGTAGTTTCTGAATTCCCCATTGCTTTCTTTCTCATGTGTAGATCAATAAATGGACAAAAGGCCTCATAAAAAATCTGAATACATATTTAGGCCAAATCCTAGTGTTGTTACACAAAGATTGTGGATTTTGAAGCAGACTCCTCTCCCTGAAGCTCTCAGAAGAGCAGGAAATGTCTGCTGTGTCTTTTGTACACCTGATTTCTTAGCTGGCATCACCATTGGACTATCTACTATCTTCTGAGCTTGGTATGTCCTGAGCAATACATCTATTAAGAGCAACCTCCATTTATCCATTCAAAGGAACTTCCTGTGTTCCAGAGAGCCTGTTTTGCGCTCTGTACATAGAGGGTATGTGTGGATATGTGCATACAAACATTTCTGAAATAAGCTCATGGTTCCCTTCAAGCCTTGCTTTAAATATATATGTATATATATATGTAACTATCTGGAGTATCTTTTGGCACTTTGCTTTCTTTCTTTCGTTTAGCAGGATTGGCATTGTTCAGTGCTGGAAAATCCATGTCTTGGTCTCATAGTGACTGGTTATACTTTATATTTGAGTTTTAGTATATTTTGAGTTTTATTTCATTTGAAAACTCCAATGATTTCTTTTGTACTACACAAAAGTAAAACAAGACAGTTTTAAACCAAGTAACTTACTGGTGTATACATTATTACTTGGAATATCTGCACATTGTCGCTAGTTCTTTCAAAGGAGGAATCTCTCACAGGAAAGTAATTCCATAGGTTATGGTTGTAAATGTCTTGACTTTAAAATTTTCCCAGCTGTTGCAAAGAAAAAAATCAAGAGGAAAGAAAAAAATCAAGAGGAAACTATCTAGATCAGAAATGATGGTGAATTGAATTTTACAAGGAAAAAAAAAAAAAAAAAAAAAAGAATATTTATTCCCTGTCTCAGAGCTAACTAAACTGCACTGAAATATTTGAGCAGGTTCTACTGTATCACTTCTCTGTTATAATTTCAGGTGGAACTAATTAAATCAAGAGAGCAATTACAAAAACTGCAACAAAATGCTTCTGAGAATGTTGAAGAACTCATGCAATCTGAGTTGAGGATTTGTGAAGTCTAGTCTAACCATTTAACACTATTCCTGTACACTCCCTAACCTCCTTCTGCCACAGGGGCTGGTGTCGGTTTAGTTGCTTCTTCTGACAGCCAAGGCTTGGAGCTTTGGATTGATGCAGAAGTTCCAGCTAGTTCTCTCTCCATCTGCAGGACACTTCCTGAAACAGGAGTGCACTGAAACAGCGTGCAACAGGGCTGTAAGAGGAGAAGCATGATTAGTTCAGTCTCCCTATGAGGCTCCCTTTGGGTATGGAGATCTGAATGGCTCCATATGCCACATCAAACTGTAATCTACCCCACAGCAAGACTGTCTTCCTCACCAGATTAACACTAGCAAGTAAGAAGGGAGTGGATGTGACCTTTAAAGTCTTGATTACAACAGCTTCCAAAAGGAAAGGTATTGCACAGTAAAGTTACACTTGCACTGTTTCAAATTGTAACTTTTGCCCAAAGACTTAGGCTACCAGGCTGCATGAGTATGTCAGACAAATTGGCAAGAAAAAAGGCAGCAATCACAATGCTTGTGATAACTTAACCATATCAAATAATTCAGTTCATTGTTTGAGATACTTTAATCAGTTTGTAGAATTTGTACTGAAAGGAACTAAAGCCCTGGGAGGTCAATGGAAGTTACTTTGCTATAGTTTTTCCTTTGCAGAACCTTGCTAGTTGAATAACATTGCTAAAATTATTTTCTATTTTGAGCATGTGTTTTAGCTTTTGTTCCATTCACAGCTCATCCGGTGATGCAGTGTTCCCTTTTTTTAGTTCTTAGAATTGTTGCCCAACATTAATCTATGCTCATATCTAAGCCTCTACTGCTTATATCCTTTTACGTGGCCACCTCTGATTTTAGCCTGCTGAACTGAAGTTTACAACAGTCTAAATGGATGGAATAAAGGTGATACTGGTGGCAAAGCATCTTGTATGACATAGGTAGCAGGAAAGTGTAAAGCATTTGCAAAGAATATGCAAGGTCATCTGTGTTCTGATTTATGCTATACTTCCCCAGTGGTTTGGGTCTCTGTGTTAGAGCAGACTTAAACTCTCTCATATTCTTTAAAATCTTTCTTATACCTACTTAAAACAATTCTCTGTTCTTTCAGAGTGGGTAACCAGCATCATTTGTACAGTGCTCTGATCTAGTCTTGATTGTTAGGCCTAAAACATATTAAGACATTTAACACAAAGAAGAAGTGCATATCCTTTCATCTGGGGTTAGATTTCTTTTCTCAAGTGGCTACACCACCCACTCTCTTTCATCTGTTATGTAAGATTAGTGTTTAAAATTGCCCCCTCTGAGGATACTTTCATTTTTCATTTCTGCACAGCTCCACTCTTTCAGGCCACGTGGTGATCATCGCTTTTGGCAACATGCCTACAGCATTTCACCACTTATGCCTTGTATTGTCCTGTGCTCTAGAAGTAGAAGATAGAGCAACCACCAGTTAGAGTTCCAGTATAGTTCTCTCCAGGTGTTGACTGGCTTCATATCCAGCTCATGTGGCAGGACACTGCAGTACAATCTCAGCTTGCAGGAACAAGGAAATAATCCTCTTCTGAGAAGCAAAATATCCCTGTTTTGGAATCACCAAAAGTATCAACACCGGTAAAAACAATGTTTCCAAAAACATGTGATGGGAACAGTGTAAGCTGCTGTGATGGATGTTCTTTTTTCAGCTAAGGGAGTGCTAATATTCGTCTTGCTCTGCTAGGTCTTATGTTATTCTGAAATTCACTAACATAGTTGAAGTCCTCTTTGGATAGGCTTCCAAAGAGGTATTATGGGAAAGAGTATCTTTGTCATTCCAGGCAACTCAACTCTTACATGTTGAGACCTACCACAGTAATTTACCTCATTGGTCTACAGCTATTAGCTGCAATTGTACCATAGCAGGAAATCCATCAATAGGCACATAGGACTATCTTCTTGATATCAGAGGAAGTCTGATATAATCACTACCCCTAAGCTTCTTCTCACTAACCATCTAGTTGAAGCTGAGGAAGACTGGTGAGATGCGGTGCTGGTGAGCAGAGGAAATTGCTATGAGGCGGCTGTAGCCACTGTGCTATCTCCTCCAGCTGAAGGTACGTGCACTCATTTCAAACCATAGTTTAGTTGTGCTATACCAACTTAGATGAGGTTGCTGAGGACCTTGTCCATTGGAGAACTGAATATCTCCAAAACCTAGATAATTTATAGTTAAAACTAATATACAATGTCAGGTGATGAGTAATCTGGAAGAGCATGCAGCGATTTTCCTTTAGTAAAAGTGTCTGAAATGCTGTTTTAAAAATCTTGCTTCTATGACAATACTAGCCTGCTTTTTAAAGCAGGTTTTAGGTGTTTTATTCCTAAGAAACCCTCTGTTCTGAATACCTGAGAGAGAGAAAAACTCTTTCACAACTGTTACTGAAAGCTTCTTCTCCATGTACATAACATTTAGCCTCACAGAAATAACAAAGTAACTTATATTTTCTTGTAATGGACTAAATGGGTAACATTTTTTTTTCTCTTTTTATACATCTGCAGAAAGCAAGGATGAGAATATTTTTGTCTCCCAGGAAAGTTTCCTTCCATTTCTGAACTGATCAAATCAAACCAAACTCTCTTTAAAATAGCAATGTTTGATAAGCATGTTGACAAAATTAAACATTCATATGATACAAAATCACTGATTAGAAAGCTCTAAAATGTTAACATAAGATCATAAAATATTAGACTTTGTCTATATCTCACCTAATAGAAAAACGTATCAAGAAAGATGCAACTATACATCACTCCACATGTTATTGTTTTCAGAAGAAGTAGATACTTCTACTTGCATATATATATATATTTTTTTTGCTTGATAGAATCTGGAAGAAGACACAACAGGGTATTTATTAGATGTCTCCTTCTCCTGTGTCTTCTTTCTCAACAATGCACAGAGAAGTCTTTGATGGTTTTCCACTGTATTGACTATCGCTGGTGATTTTATTGTATTAGTGATTATATGACATGGTGCATTTTGCTCTTCTCAGGTATTTCTGTTTCAGTCCTCTGCCCATTTGAATGCATCTTAATTAATCATTTATTTTGAAGATACTCTGATATGTTGTCAAGGATCAGATATATCATCTTTCTTTGCAATTCTGGAAGAAGTTGTTTTTGCATAATGGGATTTTCCTCAAAATTAGTTTTGGTAGGGTAGCAACATAAATACTGGTTGTTCTAAATATCCATGCTAGATTGTTCCAGACATGTTATTTAATAGGAAAAATTAAGTACCTTAATGATACAGGATCTCTCTGTGATGAAAGAGGAGAGACAAAATCTGAAATTCAGAACTGAATGTTTTTGGTGATAGGATGGATACTTAAAAAAAAAAAAAAAAAAAAAAAAAAAAAGCTAGCCCTGTTTTATGCAGTCCCTGGCAAGACTCCAGCTGACTTCAGTGAAAGGGGATAAAAGATCGCTTCAGCAAACATTTTCTCAAATTTAAGTATTTTAGTTAGCTCCATTCCTTCAGTCACATCACTACTAATCTACCTCTGGATAAGTCGGGAGGCCTTGTAGGCTCAGGGGTTGTTGCTCTCAGGTTGTGCTCAGGTTTTGTATGAAGCACAGTAGTAATACATTACTGTAGTACATATGATAAAATCTTCCCAAAACAGAACTCTGAAGGCGGAAGAAAATAGTGGTTTCACAACAGCTCAGTCTCCGAGAAAGCAACCATGTGTGACTGGTAGGGCGTAGTGCTGTGTTAACGTCACTTCTGCCACTCACTCCAGAAGGTGCCGTACCAAAGAAACTGGCTATGAGTGTGATACCGGTCCTTGTCCTGATTCAGTGATTTTAAGAGTCATGTAAATATTAATAGAAAAATCCTTCCACAAAGAAACAGTGCAGTGTAACTCATCTGAGTTCCCACGGCATCCCTTCTTTACTATTCCTCCTTGCTCTACCTTTTGTGTCCTGTGGCTCAGTCTCCCTGGCCTAGGTGTCCATCCTGTTTTCCTAGGCTGGTGTCATGCTACTGCGGCCTGTGAAGCTCCACACACGGCCTCAGATACAGCAATGGCATGCGGGGCTTTATGTCCATGGGAGCTCAGGGGGATAAAATGACACCAGGCAGGCCAGCAGGGCTGAGCTTCATCACTCACTCTGGTAGTGCTATGGATGGGCAATTGGATATACACGGAAAGCAGAGCATGCCGAACTGACTGCTTCACTAGAGCTTTTTCTTTCACACTGGTGCTTCGGTAGCTCTCACATATATGTGTTTTCTCCACTTTTTCATTTGTAGCAGTTTTGGGCAAAAGGCCCAGAATAAGGCCTCTTCATGGTATGTCTTAGCAGAATAGATCAGCAAGTCTCCTAGACCTGAAATCGGTCATGTTTAATCAATATATTTTAAGCTAATCCTTTAGGTTAGAAAATAAGCTATCTGTAACATGCATTTAAAATCTGCTTGTTTTTATTCCATTTAGAGAAGAATGCTGGTATTCTGTTCTTACTGGAGATTACTGGATTTTTGACAGTAACTTTTTCAATTTGAGCTCTTATTTAGAAGAATAAAGCATTATAAATATGCTGTCATGAAAAGGCAAATAGATGTGGCTTGTCCTGTCCTGCAGCAAACCCCACAGCTGAATAATCTCAGGGGCAAAGTTCATACCTCGGGTCCAGCATCCCCTTTTGAGTTCAGTGAGATCTGCTTATGGAGAGGTTTCAAACACTTTTTCCACTTAGCTTGTTTAGTTTTTGTCAGATGACGAAAGTCTCAGCAACACACTCAGCTTTCTCTGGGTGCTGGCGATTTCACTGCCTATTTCAGGCTCTAGCATAACGTCACTTCTGTGTGGTTCCAGGAGAGCTGAAGTAAACACTCCCATGCAGTGCTCGAAGAGCCCACATACAGTGGCTCATGCTCACTCTGCCAACAGAGCTGTTTCATCCCAGACACTATATTGTCTGCATAAATAAACTGTAACAGGAATTCATGCACCAGCCATTCGTCAGAGATCTTAGTTCTATTTTTGCAGCTTGCAGTAATTATTTCCTCATAGGGAAGCTGATTCCGCTTATCTGGACTTTTCTTAAGATGTAACATCTTTTCTGTACTTTTCTTGTACTTGCTATAATGAAAGATTATTCATCTCTAATTTTGTAGCATCTAGACAAGTTCCCACTTGCAGCATCCAGACAAGCATTTATTCACTTAGCTCTTCTCAACATCCATCTTAGAAAAATGTATTCTTTTCGAAAACTACCCAAGTCTTTCTTTTTCATCAATCTGAGAACATCTCTTTTGATCTTACATTAAAAATTCATGTTTTTCTTGCAAAAATCCAGATAACTATTTGTACTTGTTTCCTCTCTTATATGAATGCTACTTTAACCCTGTCTGTGACCATTGTCTAATAAATTCCTACAAAATATTGATTTAATTAGTCAAGTTAATAGATAGGGAGTTTGCAACATGAACAGATAAAAATGCTTGTACCTTAATTGATAGTATCTTGTAAAACTGGTTTCTGTGTTTTACTTTCCAACTTCATGACATTAATCAGCGCTGATAATTTTTGGAAGGTAACTTGTCTATAGATACACAGAAATTTTCAGAGATTTTCTGTGTGGGGGAGATAAATTGGAAAGCTCTGGGTTGAAGAGGGGAGGATATTCTGGCTCACTGACTTTGGAAGGTGTAAGAGACGTTTGATAACACATGTGAGGGTGAAAAGGTTCACAACCCCATGAGGAAGAAAGAGGAGGCAAATGCTCTTCATATCAGGTCTGACAAAGGCCAAATCTATCCTCTGATCTGACTACTTTGCATAGAGAAATTTAACATGTACAGTGTGACAGTAGTCACAGCTACCTCTATGCCTGTCATCAGAAGAAAAGTTGTGGTTCTCAGTTCTGCTGTCCATGGCTACCACAGAGTATCCCTTGGATTCCTGAGACTTGGCAATCCTAGAGTTAATTTGAGATTGCTCAAAGTCAGCCCAAGAACTTTACTCCAGCACAGCTGACCTGGAGTTGGGAAGCACAAAGGCAAACTTTGCAAACTTATTCAAAGCTCTTGCCAGGGAGCAATAAGAGCAGAAGTGCTCTGCAAGGAAGGATGATCTGGCAGCCACAGGTAATGGCAGCACACAGGGAGAAGAAGCTCACTGGTAAGGGACAGTCCCAAGCAGAGCAGTTTGGTGGCAGTAATGAGCTCCGTCAAGAGGCCAGTAATCATCAGGCATATGCAAAGCAAAAAGTTAGGTCTAACATCAGCCCAGAAGAACCAGTCAGCAAGTCAGGATTAGGGAGTGCAGCTGATAGCAGGTCTACCTACAGCATAGCTCAGGCAAAGGCTGCACTAACTGCCCTAGTCCCAGGAGCTCCCCAGGCCATGGGCAGAGGGTGGGGGTAGAGTCTCTGCGTGAAGCTGCTCAGGACCATTAGGGCCTTCTGGTGCACCCAGGAAGCTCGAAGTTACCAACACTTATTGGTTTTGTTGTTTATGGTTTCCTCTGACTCTCAGCTGCTGGAAACATTTTATATAAGAGCTTTGACTTTCCCCTGTTTCTTTTAATGACCAGTTTTCTAAAATGCACTTGGAAGTTAAGGATAGAAAAATGAAAGAAAAAAAAGATCAAAAAGACAAAGATGATGTCTTTATCAGAAGATAAAATGAGATCAGGAGAAAAGGGAAAGCAGAGAAAATGGACAGGGAATTCTGACTTTCAGTTTCCCTTTGCTAGACACTACTCAAACAAATATTTTGAGATGTGCCCGGGATCACTCTCTGCTGATGCTCCTGAAGTGATCGCTTGCTTTTTAGCTATGAGGCTGACTGTTACACAGAGCTCCTTTGCCAAACCCCGTTGTCAAATGAAAGTCTTTTTCCTTCTCTAGTTAAATCCCATGATTTTTCAAGGCTATCTCCTGATTTTTGGAGCCTGGCTCATGGTTTCTGTGGAAAACTTTAGCTTGGCAAACACTGAAAGTAGTGGGAGTATTTGCAGCTTGAAGGCACCGTTCAGCAAGAGGAAGGGTGGAGGAATCTGCCCCTCAGTAATTAGTAGAATTGCTTTCTACGAAAGGATGTGTCATTTGGTAAGTTATTTTAGCATGTTGTACAGATGCAGATTATTTTTTAGATTTTTTAATTGGTGATAACCATAGCAACTTTATACAATAAAAACAGTCCAGGCCAGATTGTGCCTGACAACCACCCGCTTGTTTGGGGGTGGCATGAAGCTCTACCACCCCAGGAAGACTTCGAGAGGCTCTTGACGCTCCCAGTCTCGACATGGAAGCATGTCATTGCAGGTGAAATGTGCTACTAACATCACGTGTAAAGGGGACAGGTCCCTGGCCTTGCCTCCTCTATATACCTTCCTGCATCCATTGGGATTGGTCAAGACATTACAGCTAAAACCCTAACAAGACAGAAGATGATTTAAATTCCAGGGCTGTGCCATTTTTCTTCCCTTTGTGAATCAGACATGAGAGGATGTCTGAAGAGATGATGCAGGGACAAGTACACTTAAAATATATTGGCTTGTTTCTAGACCTACTAATGCTGCAGCAGTCAATAGCTTTCTGTTCAGTGATTGGTAGAAATGGGATTTCTGCTTTGTGCATGAATCTTATCTTAAATATTGCATGCCTGTTCTGGGATAAAAGTTGGCATGGGATATGTCCAGTGCTGCCCAAGTTCCTCTTGGCATCAGACAATAAGAAGAGGGGAAGAGGAAAATGTCACCAGGTTTCCGTGATGCGGGTCCTTTCTTTTCTTAGTCAGAGGACTCTTTTGCATATTTGAAGATTTCTTCAGATGCAAATAGGTCTGAGGTCAGATATAGAGGCCATGTTCACTGCTGTACAGATTCATGCTTTTACGCATGAAGCAGAAAGTCTCTGCCTTTCTGTTGTATCTAAGACTAGGATAGGCATAGGATTGTGAGAAATTCTGGAGCAAATGATAGAAATGGAAAGGGACTGTGTTTATTTAGCATTAGTAGGCTAGGGACCAACATAAACAGGCTAAATATCTAAAGGGGGCTGAATGGAGGTCAGCATGAGACACGGTGTGGAAGTGGAGAATCTTGGCTAGAAAATGGAGAATAGACAGACCATGACAGTATTTTGGTTTCCAGCATCCTTAGGGAAAGTAGAGAGTTGGCAATGGCTTTCTGGACTCACTGAGGAATAGCATGATTGCCAAAAAAAAACAAAAGAATCTTGTTTTTGGTCTTTCAGAGGAGAAAGTAAGACATGATCCTTCCACTGTGACAGGTAGTTAGAGTCAGGCAGGATAAAGGTAGTGCTCTTCACACGCCATTTCTTCTGGGACACATATTACGGCAAGAGCTGTCTCTTAAACAATTTAAAGTATTTTCCTGGAGACAAAATTTAACACATGGTTAAAATGTGTGGAGAATGGTAATTCCTGGAAAGGATAATCATAATCAGAGGGAGAGAGAGATTCTACAAAATGTGCAGATGTTTCAATGGAAAAAAAAATGAGATTGATCCAGCTACCTACTCTAGGAAAGTACCTGTCATATATGGCTTTTTCCCTTATATATGAAAGAAGAAGGGGAAGTAGGAAAAGAAGGTTGCCTTTACAATGCCAGGCTTCTTTTTCCAAGTCTTTGAGAAGGCCTTTGTTATACATAACAATGTATGGGAAGGTATCATGGATGAAAAGGAAGCCCAGCATTTGGAAAATGCCCATTTGATTCTTGGTATAGATTCATTAAAAAGTTAGTGCAGAACATCACTGTGCTAAATACTCTGCAATGCCCATTTTCCCACCCTCATGGGTAGCCCTATGTGCTTAGAGATTCCCTAGAGATAGGCACAGAGCAGCTTGGAGAATAAAAAGAATGTTGCTGGGCGTCCCTTTATTTAAGCTATTTCCTGTGGGATTTTCAATGGAAGAATGCAATCTGACTTTGGGAAATTAAACATTTGTGAAGCTATGAACAGAATTTATCATGAGCTAGGCTATCACAGTAGAAAAACACCTGAAAATATCCCCAGAGGTCTTTTAATAACCATTTGTAGATGGATTTTTTCTTTGAAGATGGGAAGATATGCTGTGCCTGTGTGTATATATGTAATTATTCACCTATAAGAATTTAGCATTAATTCTCATGATAATTTAAAGAAATCTAGCTAAGGGTAATTGGATGTATTTTTGTTGGTTTCTGCTACATAGGAAAATATAGTTCTGCATTTTGAATAATGGCCTATGAATCATAGAAGTGTTTCTTTTTTAATTAGAGAGATATTAAATACTGATTCCCATTCTGTCAATGCTGTTAATGAGTACATAACTGCTGGAATATTACATTTTAAAAGTATGGTGGAGGTCACTTATTTTTTAGAGAATATTTGTAAGAATGAGCTGAACTTTCCTCTCAACATTAAATTGCTTTATATGAGAAGCTAAACAGGAAATAAATATAATGAAGCCAAAGCTTATGTATTTACTTATGCATGATGCCGGGCTCTCCAAATCCCTTGTCTGTTTTATTAAACTGTAGATAGTGTTTTCCCTTTACAAGTAATTTTATTTTGGTTAAAATCTTTATGTGAGGTTATGATAAGAGATTGCCAGAATGTTACAATTTTTTAAAGAACTGTATCACTTCAGCTTTCATAAATACTAATTAAACAGCTCAGCCTTACGTCAGTGCCAAGATTCATGTCAGCAGTTAGTACAACTTGTTATTGTAAGATTAGTTCTGACACATTCCTTCGAGCACAGCAAGCAGTGGAATCCTGTGCAGCACTGGGAAGAAGTCGTCTCTCTAGAGACTGCCAGTAGGTACCCAATAGGAGGAAAGACTGCTTTCTTTAACAAGATTAAAAACTCTCTGCTGACATACTCCCTAACTGAATCATCTTGAACTATAAGTCTCACCACGCAGAAGGAATGAAAGTGTCACCCATCACCCAAACTTCTCCCTTAACAACACTGTAGGGCATTTGTATTGTAATATCTCTGTACTGAGGCTGATGTATGGCCATGGGGTTGACTTAAGGATCCTTCTCTAGTCTAATTCTAAACACCTCCGGGCAGGTCAAGGATCATTCTCAACTGCAATAATTGGCAATGATTTCTTGAATCCAGGGACATTGAGCAAGGGGCTTACTCCTTTGGGCAATTACTTGCTGTAATTGGCCATGTAAGGGAGACGTCTAAGGGAGAGAAATGACCTTGTTCTGTTTAGCTGGCACGTATACTGCTGCTTCAGGGGCATTCACTGGGTTCTGGCTCAAGGGTTGCTGGTAGTGGTGTCAGTGGCTAAATGTTGTCATTTGGGTTAGTTATCAGTATATTAGTACTCAATAGAAAATTAAGTAGAAATTGTACGTGGAAAAGCTAAAATTCCACTTTCAACACACAGTTTCAGCAAATAAAACAAGAATGCTGGAAGTAATGTCATCTCATACACCTTGCAGAATTCAGTGCATAACTTTTGTCCAATGCTGAAATGTTATGCTGGTGTACAAATACTAGTATTTTAAGAGCTATCTACAATGCTGAAGCTACTTAGTAGAATTCTACAGCAAAAGAACTGCATAGCTGTTCAGATTCCACAGTGGTTCTGATACAATGTCTTTTCAGTATCATTTATTTTATGTAGAATATTTGTGAAGCTTTAGAATATGTTGACAGGGAGATATGCCTAGACAATACTTCAAAATAATGCAGAGATTGCTTGCCCAATACTTCACTGTGAACCAGTATTCTTCCTTATTTCCCAACATGTTTAGATCCAGATTTTCAGGATGGTGTAGGCATTTGCATGTCCAGTTAACATATGCAATTGCCACAAGTGCACATGAAAATGCAGTAAAATGTACACAAAGAATGGAATATAGATTTGATGGATCATTGTCTGTACACCTACAGGGGATTCAGTGCGTAATGCACTCACACAAAACTGGAGTTTAAGTGAATATTGTGGTTCTGAAAACCAGGCTAGCCTAAAACCTTGAATCTTCACTAGAAATGAAACATAAGCTAATAGTACTATTTATGCTATGTATTTTTTCTCTCTCTCTTTTTCTCTTTTCAATTCTTTCTTTTTTATTAAATGTCATTTAAAAAAAAACTTTGCATATCAACAAATGAAACATTACTAAAGACCTTCTTTATCCTTCCACTTGCTGCACTGAGTTGAAGTGAGTTTCTAAAGATTTGCCCTCAGTTTGGGTAGCTAGTCTGGACCATAACAGCAATCTAGAGAAGGAAATCATTAGAGTGCAAAATACACTGGTAAATCAGTGACGTTCAATGGGTTATGCCGTGCTAGAAGGCACATTTAGATTTTTTAATTTGGAAAGAAGTAATACTTAGAATCAGCTACATCAAAGCAGATTCCATGCTTGACCATCTGTCCAAATGTGTGTTGGAAAATAAACAGTTAACACTGAAGGCCGAGATACGTGCTTTCCAAGCATGTGTGGTGCTGTTCTGAGCATGCTAGTGTGTGGAGATGAGGTACAAACATGAGAAATGACAGAACAATTTTCACCCTCTTCATCATATACTGAACATCTGACACTGGATTTCTTTACGGAAAGCAAAGCTGTGTCGTATGCTACTACTTTCTGGCTGTGCCACATGTGCTGCACAGATGACAGATTGGCCCAAGCACTATCTGCTCTGGAGAACCTGTTTGCACCATTCTTGGTAGGCTAACCATGATTTGGGCCCACAGATACATGAAAGCCTTGAAGTTCATCAACATCCCAGACCGGAGTGTGCCTCTTACCAACAGCGCATGCTGCAGGATTGTTTCACAGAATGGGCGAATGATGGAAGCATAAGAGGGTTGAATAAGAGACACCAGAACTGAGGCAAGGAAAAGGTGGAAGAGTTCGCTAATGCTGTTAGCATACTGTCTTTGGTCTCTTGTCTTATGCTAATACGACAGTATTAGCATTAAACAACATATTAGCATTGGCTCCAGCCTCACAGCAGGATCCCACAGTCCTTGCTTGGTGCATCAGTCACCATCTTTGTCATTCATCGAAAACGGAAGGATGCCATGATATTCTTTGCTTTATTTAAATCTTCAAATGGGGAGGAAAACTGTATCACAAACATGTTCCCTTTATTGCTGAAAGACGTTGAATTCCTACCCTAAGGAGAAACCTCCATTATTAGATACCACAGAAATGAGCTTTTTATGAACTTCCAGGTGACTATAGCTGGAAAGGTCTCAAATTTTATCCTAAAGGGCACCTGGACATGTGTTTTTTTTTTTTTTTTTTTTAAGGTGGAGAGACCATTTGTCTATTCCCAGTTGATTCTTGGACTGAGATCTAGAACTCATACTCTAATTGCACATATAAAAAGGCAGCTGGGGACAAAAGCAGTTGAGGGAAAGCTTTTAAACTCTTTAAAGGGTTCAGGGGTTTGTGTTTGTTTGTTTGATGCATTTACTTTGAGGTCTGCATATTGTAGCTTAGGTAACATGCCTTTTTACGTGTGGAATGATATCCCAAGGATACAAGAGAGAGGACATTAAGAAAGGAGTCTAGAAAGAGAAATCAGTCTCATTAATATACAAGAAAGAGGTAGGGAAATTAATGATGACTCAGAAATTGCTGAAATGAACCTTGAAGTTCCTTGCTTCAGGCATTTTTGAGTTAGGAGTGCATAAACATTTTGTATAGGACATATGGAGGAAACAAAACTTATTTCCATTTGTATAATCAAAAAATGTTGAATTGATTTTCTTCAGTCTTAAAAAAAAAGAAAAAGCAAAACTGGCTGACACCAAGCATGAAATATTTTAATTCAAATGATTTTTTTTCTGCATAAAGATTTTTAAAAGGAGTTATGAGCAACTGAGAGGGGAATCTAAATAGGAAGTAGAACTTCACCTTTATGGATAACCAAAATGACATAGATATAATATACTTGCTCCACACAAATTTCTTAAATTTAAGAAATTTAAGAAATGCAATTTATTCTGTTCTTTATGTTTAAATTAACTGCAATTTCAAATGCATAATATGCATAGTTCATAATATTGGTGCAGTAACATCAGGCTACATTTAAAATATATAACATTGTTTAGTCTGTTCATTGTATTGGTATATGACAAGTATTCAGGTTGCTGAGTCTTACTAAAAGATGACTAAATAACTGGACTTCCACCAGAAAGCAATAATGAATTCTTTCCCAAAAGAAGAGATTGTTGGTAATTATTCCAGAATGCTAACTGTTAAAGCATTCAATCTCAGAGATACTCTAATGAAGACAGAAGGTTTATATAGGCTTGGCTCATCCCCATGGTAACAGCCTTTCTACTGGGTTACCATAGGAATCGTAAAAGCCTTTATAAGCCTCCATTAATGGAGTATGTAGACTCTCCAGGCAGACTGGAATATCTGCTAGAGGATACACGTCCAGTTGTTAACCACAAATACAATCAGATTTTGCTTTGGAGTGGTACCCATATCTGTTTAACAAGCTATGCTACTCTTTATGTCAGAGTTATATTAAGAGTTACATGTGATATAAGAAGATGTATGAAAGCTGAATGGACATGACAGCTTATAAATATCTATCCAATTTGCAGGGAACTACAGGTAGAAAAAAAAAAAGTTCTATGCAGCGTTTCCCACACAGACGCGATGCTACAGTACATTGCTTTTTCACACTCCTGTGGTCATTTCAGAGCTATCCGAGCTATTCAGTCGGTAGCTTTGCTGGACGGTAATACACACACTGTCCGCCCTCCCCCAAAAACAACCCTCCAAAGCCCCCGGCAAAATTTCAGCCAAATGAAAGAGCAAAACTACCTAAAAGAAAACCAAAACAACAAAAGAAAACAAAAAAGAAAAAAGCCAATGAGAGACTTCAACTCTGTAAGAATTTCAAGATAGTTTTTGTTTGAAACTTCTAAATAATGTTCCTTGAAAAAATAACTGGTCACAACAGTAGTAGTTCCTTGGATAACTAGTCAGGATTTGCAGTTTGGTAACCCTGATTTTGAGGCTTTGTGAGAGTAGAGAAGTATAGTGGAGAACTGCAGGTCACAAGGTAACCATATACCTACCTACTGGACTTCATTTTATTCAAAAGACTTTGACAAATTAAAAATTTTAAATACAATCTTGTTTTTAATTAAGATTCCAGGATTAACATAGTGTCCTCCATACAGAGGAATGACATTAATAAGATGACTTGTTAAGGAAATGTAGCCAACAACTTCAGGGCTTGTTATTTTTTCTAAACAAATGCTAGCTACAAGGCTTTCTACTGTAAAACTGACAGCATCATAATGCTTTTATATTCTACTTTCCACTTGGCTAAATTTCATTGCATGGTTAGGGCTTATAAATCAGTGGAGCTGAATTGAAGGAAATGGTATTACAGGACAACACCAGCAGAGAATTTGGCCCTCGAGTTCCAGTTACCAAGACACCAGCTTTTACATGTGTAAAGATCTCTACTAAAAGCAGTGGGACAACTTACATGTTTTGGTTAGGCATAGGCTTCATTGTCTTACCAGACAAAGAATTTGCTTTTGAATGGAGAAAATAAAGGCTTTGGAAAGCAAATATGAAAATATCATTGTTTTAGAACTGATAGTTGGAATCACAGAAATAAAAATGTCAATATTTTGTGGTAAGATTACATAGATGATACAGAAAGATACACAATAGCTTATCCTACATGACTTCTTTCCAGAGCTGGTGAAAAGGTGTTATATTTTCTTTACAAATTATATTTGAATCAAGCCAAAAATGTCATTGATTTCACAAGTAACAGAGATTACACTATTCAGGGCATTTTTGGATAACCTAGTCCAAAGATGTTCTAGGCTTGCTCTTGCTAGTTATCCAAAAGCAGGCAGAGAGTTACCCAGAAGAGATCTGTGAGAAAGAGTCCTATTTACAAGGAATGGGTATATGAGAAAAAAAGAGAGGATTTGTAGATGAGTTAATAAGGAATTCTTTGGTATATCCATAATTTAAAAGCTGAATTAGTTGTTCTCTGCCAATTACCTGCTCATTATATAGAAGTTGAACTCATGTTTTTGGTTCCGTTTTAGGAATTGACTGAAGTCTCTCAGGTGGTACTTGGAGCAGCAAAAGGGAGAGTATCATGTATGGTGTGACCATGTGAGCACTCTCCAATGTAGTCTCCCTCTAAAATGTAGGAGGTTTACTATTTTTGGAGGTCTGACTTCCCTAGACATGTACTGTCTTTCCAAAGCAGATTGTTGCAGGAATACCTGGAGTAGAGGCTGAAAGTATATCCAGGACCAATTCATTGTATGGCTCAGCTATTTGGGTGTCCTCCAAATGGAACAATGATGTTTGAATTTCAGTGGTTTTGTTCTTCAATCAAGAGAACAAAGAGGCTAATCTGGTCCATTTGACGTAGTTTTACTCACTAGTATTTTATGCTCTCTAAAAGGCTTTGGAAGAATGGCTAGACTTCTTTTTAGAGTACGCTCAGTATGCAAGAATGCCCCTATTGACCCAGCACTACTCCATTGGGAAGTCATTGCAGGCTTCATTTTGCAGAAACTCATTGAAGCCTTTTGGAGGTGAGAAATTCACCTGGTGTGCAACTCATGTTTTGAGATGATGCAGGTGTGTCAGGCTGCAAAAAAAGAGGCTACACTGATGGCAGCCTCCCAGTGAAATAGCCAGTGCGCTTTGTATCTTTTTATGTTTGCATAGGACATTACTGACAATCAGATTATGTTCTTGTGCAAAACATGGCACATGAACAAATTGCCTTGCCTGCAGGGCATATACCACATCTGTTCTATTACTGGAGGTGATAAAATGGGGGTGGGGGTAGGGTGAACACATCTGACAATTTAAGGCAACAGGAGTTCATCCTTAACTCCCCTGTGACAAGTGTCTGCTGACAGAGGTATTGTTCTCCCTGCTGAGCAATAAATTGGACAGATATCATTTTTGGTCTAGTCTCTCTCTGTCTGCCCTTGGTCCCATTTGTGTCTCCACTCCCTGATCTTCTCGTCTTATGTTTGTAGCTCCTACAGAACTAGCATTCTGGATCAGACTTCACAAAGGACTGAAACGTGCATCAATGTAATTCCCTCTCTGGTGCATTTCGCTGCAGCAGATGTTTCCATCTGTTTACTGTGCTTCCCTTTCCTCAAGAATACGAGTGTATGTATGCGACAGATTACATTATCATTGTCTTTCCCATCTGGAGAACCACTTTTTCCTCCAGGCATTCTCAGGCCCATTTAGACACACTTACACAGGCATGTCTATCATAAAGGCAAGAGAGTAGGGGCACCCCTGCCGGGCACCAGAAGTAAAGAGATGGCAGTTATTTTGGTTGTTTCTGTTTCTTCTTTGGCTGTTTCTGTTTCTTCTTAAAGCCAAAGTGCCTGGGAAGTGCTGAAATGGATGGATAGAGTCTCTTTAGAAAGGACAGGCTGGAAAGGTGAAAAGGGGGAGCTGTCCTTTCTGTGGAGGGCAGCAAGAACGCTTTGAATTCTGCCTTGTGACAGACAGGGGTCAGTTGAAAGTTTATGAGTTTGGAATAGAGGATAGATTAGAGGTCAGCTACAAACTGCCTGATTAGGAAGAAATAGATACGTCCTTGTTCAGACAACTGAAAGAAACTTAATGTTCACAGGCACTGGTGGTTCAGACACTATGGTAGACCTCATAGTTGCAAACGGAAAAACAGAGAAGATCTGGTGGAGAATGTGGAAGGTGGAGGACAGCAGTTAGTTGTGGTGACCATGGAATGGTAGAGTTTAGGATTCTGAGGAGGGAAAAAAGCAAAAAAGCAGGATAAGAACTTCAGAGGAACAGGTTTGACCTGTTCAGGATTCTTCTTGGAAGAATTCCATGGGTTACCATCCTTTACAGAAGAGCGGTTCAGTAGAGCTGGTTAATTTTCAAGAACCACCTCTTCCAAGAATGGCTCATCCTGACAAGCAGGAAATCAAGCAAAGGTGGCAAGAGGCCTGCACAGATGAGCAAGGAGCTTTTGACAAAGCTCAAACATAGAAAAGAAACATAGACAAGGTGGTAGTTGGCAGGGGTGACCTAGGAGAAATACAGAGACACTTAGGGCTGAGATTAAGGAAAGCAAAAGGCCATTTGGAATGGAATCTGGTGAGGGACGTTAAGAGCAACAAGAAAGGTTTCTAGAGGTGCAACAAGAGAAGAAAGACCAGGGAAAATGTGGGTCCACTGCTGAATGGAAATGAGGACTAGGTCACATATGACATGGAGGAGACCAATGTACTTCACCTTCTTTGCCTTGGTCTTCACTGTTAAGAGGCATTCATCAATCCTGGTCCCTGAGACCAATGGGAAAGTCCAGGAAAAGGTAGATCTGTCCTTGCTGAAGGAGGATCAGGTTAGGCAATATTTAAACAAATGCACACAGGTCCTTTAGTCATAACAGTGGACGAGGTGGCCGAGTGGTTAAGGCGATGGACTGCTAATCCATTGTGCTCTGCACGCGTGGGTTCGAATCCCATCCTCGTCGGCAGTGCTGTGGCTTTTGGTGATAGAAAAGCCAAGTGCTTATGGATCAGGGGGAAGGCCTACAAGGCTGATAGCCTGGTGGGAGCCTGCTACAGGCCACCCAGCCAGGATGAAGAGACAGATGAGGCAGAAGTCTCACAACCCTGCATGCCAGGGCTGGGGGAGAGCCCAGCAACGCAGCTGAAGTGCCTGTACACCAGTGCACGCAGCATGGGCAACAAAGACGAGGAGCTAGAGGCCATGGTGTGTCAGGAAAACTCTGACGTAGTCACCATTACGGAAATGTGGTGGGACCACTGTCATGACTGGAGTGCTGCAGTGGATGGCTACAGGCCCCTCAGAAGAGACAGGCAAGGAAGGAAAGGAGGTGGGGTAGCCCTGTACGTTAGGGAGTACTTCGATTGCATGGAGGCCCAAGTGGGTGATGGAAAAGTAGAGCTCTTACGGGTCAGGAGCAGGGGGAAGGCCAGCAAGGCTGGTACCTTGGTGGGAGTCTGCTATAGACCACCCAACCGAGATGAAGAGACTTTGAAAACTTTAACTGTTTCAGGGGAAGCACAGAAATAATAATAATAAGAATATAGTAATTTGATACCACCTTTAGAAAGGTCAGCATTCTCAATACATATTTTGTCAGCTCCAAAGGATGTGTTCATTGTGGTGGGTTGCCTGCAACAGAGAAATATTTCTATGTGCTTGTCAACGGACAGGTTTCAGAAATTTTTAGCAGAACGTTTCTCAGTGAGAAGATGCAAAATAATTCAGTTGTAAACATTCTGCAAGAATGTGTTAGTATTGACTATGCTTTGTTTGTTTTGATTTCAATCAAAACAAAGATCTTTGATAACTTTCTCATAATCTTGTTATGACAGACTATTTGCATTTTTTCATTTTGAAACATTCATTTTTATACAGGATTGTGCTTTATATTATAAATAAGGCCAAAAAAAACCCTTCTCAGAATTAAAACATCTAATTTAAGTTGCCCTTAAATTAATTTAAAATATCTTAGGGGAAACATTTACTTTGCTCCTATTTGGAAAGAGGAGAATTTTAAATTGTCAGACTTTCTCAGAAACTGAAAATTCTACTGTCTGAAAAGTACCAGAAAGAACTCCGTCATGGATCTTATAGAAAGAATAGTTTTACAGTTCTGAAAACAAATGAAACATAGAAATACTAACAGTTAAACTAAAGAAAAATGTTTTAAAATAATTCTTGCAGTCGTCTTCATTTTGAGAGATTCAAAAAAAAAGAACTAATATTTTTATTTGCAAAGTTACCAACATTTTTCTTTCCAAACGTCCAAACCAATATTTTTCACCTCAGTGCTGCTTTTTTTTTGGTCTTCCCTATCTCCTAGCTTTTATGTTCTTGACTTCTCTTTCTATCTCCCCCTTTGGATTTTTTTTTTTTTAATTTTCACACTGAAAATGGACAAAGGAAAGAAAAAACATAATGAATAATATGTGATATATTATAAAGCCTGAGAAGGAAATGGCAAAAACCATTGGAAAATTGGGCTGACAGAAACATTATGAAACTTGACAAGGACAGATGCAGTCTTGGACCTGGGAAGGGTGAAGCCCAGATAAGAATACAGGCTGGGGACAGGGTGAGAGGGGAACTATTCTACAGAAAAGTACCCTGGGATCCTGGCAGACAGCAATCAGGGAATGAGCTAGCAGTATGCCCTGGTAGCAAAGAAGTCCGGCAATATCTTGGGGTGCATTAATGGGAATATAGTCAGTGGGAAGGGATTATTTCCCTCTACTCAGCACTTGTTAGACCACATTTGGAATCCCTAATACAAGAAAAGTATCACTAAACTTGTTCAAATTTAGCAGAAAGACACCAAGATGGTTAGGTTTGGGCCTCCCAGTACAAGGAAGGCATAAAAAACAAGAGTCAGTTGAGTGGAACGTGGCCAGGGTGGCCAGGGACCTGGAGCGTTTTCCCTGTGAGGATAAGTTAGAGTTCTAGAATCGATTTTCACCTATGGATTCCAAGTAATAACTTCTGTGTCTGGGTAAAACATTTGCCTCCCTATTTGTTAGACTCTAAACCACTTTATTATCTCCGTCACATAGACCCCTTGCCTCAGACCTCCTGCCTCTTAGAGCTGTGCTTTCTGTAACCCTGTTCCCATGCCAAATAAAATGATGTTTTCTGCAGGAGTCAGTGGAATACAGTCAATGAGAACATGTCAGAAAACATCTGTCCCCAGAGCTCTGTTACATGGCTACTGTGGATGCATAATTTATTATGTGTTATGAATACATGGTCAGTATTTATCATCTTTAGAAGAGCAGTCAGCTAATCTGAATTACAAAGGCTTTATGTGCTTTTGCAGTTCTTGGCCCCAATATGTATGCCTAATTATTGCTCCCACCAATCAAAGTAGATATATAAAAAAGAAAATAAAAAAGATGTTTGTGAACCAAACTTCTGATATCATAGAATCATTACAGTTGGAAAAGACCTTCAAGATCATGTCCAACCGTAAACCCTTCAACATCCTGCCTGCTAAACCATGTCCCTAAGTGCCTCATCAACACGTTTCCTGAGCGTGGCCAGGGATGGTGACTCCAGCACTTCCCTGGGCAAATGATGTTCCAATGCTTGACTACTCTTTCCAGGTAGATTTTTTTTTTCTAATATCTAACCTGAACCTCCCCTAACGCAATTTGAGGCCATTTCCTCTTGTCCTATTTTTGGTAGTTATTTTGCAAAAGAGATCGATCCTTGCCTCACTACAACCTCCTTTGAGGTAGATATAGAGAACAACAAGGTCTCCTCTGAGCCCCATCCGGACTAAGTACTTGCAGCTCCTTCATCTGCTCTTCACAAGGTCTGTGCTCCAGCCCCTTCACCAGCTTCGCTGCCCTTCTTTGGTCATGCTCCAGCACTTCAAAGTCTTTCTTGTTATATATATATGATATATGAATATATGAATATATGAAGTTGCATGATTTTTGTCAATTAAAAATTGTACAAAAAGTCTTAAAATGTCTTTCAATGTCTTAAAAAATGGTTAGACTATGTTACAGTGTCACATGGAAGTTTTTCTGGTGGGATATATTCTACCAACTTCCTGCCCTCCAGAAGGTGAGAACCATTTGCTGGATCATTATTAAAAGGCATTCAAGGACCTCAATTTTCCTTCTAGGAATCTAGAAGTAAACAGAAAAAAAGAAACTAGTCCTTAAAAGAGGACCTTTATTTTCTGTGGGCCTGGTACCACTTTATAGTCCAGTGTGGGGATAGGATGGAATTAAATGTCAGATGCATAAAATTCTACATTATTCACCATATGCTTTTAATAAAGGTGGCTGATCAACAGCTATCCTGGAAGAAATCTCAGAGGGCATTGGCAAGGGTCATGTCTATGAAGTTCAGGGAATAATGTAGGATGTGCCTGACCACAACTGTTGAAAAGAAAGCTGAATTTATCTCAACACAAAAGAATCAAAATATAGTCTTTGTTTTAGATAAATGGTAATATCAGTTGAGTGAATCAACTGACTATGTTGCAGTCCAGTGCATCAGTTGGCTATATAAATATTTTACCCTGAGTTAATTAAAAGAGAGTGAACTTCCCCCTGAGTTAACCAGACAAGCATAGCGTGGGGTGTGGGGAAAATACATGTGGCTTGCCCAACATAGAATATAAAAGATAAACAGCACAAAGGAATTTTGAAGAGAGCAATGGGTTTGAGATTCAACCCCCATGTTCCTTCCCAGTGACTGGGAATGCCCAGTGTTGCAAAGGTGAGCAACGAATATCACATTTGTACTCTAAATCAACCGTATATTGCCCTTGCAATATTTCGCTAAGTGTAACTTACACTTCTGTTGCGATTTCTGTATTTTGCTGTAGCACTCAGATAAATTTAAATCACATGTAATGTCAAATATGTTCAAATAAATTGTTTGATACTAAACATTACACCCTCCATCCATGGAATATCTGAAAGAACTTGGTCAGAGCATGTTGGAGTCTGACACTGATCCAAGTATTCTACATTTCAAAGTAGGCATCCAAACTTAATGACTACTTTTGTTTTTCCCCTCTTTGCATGAGAAAAACTAGTACACAGCTGATTTATATAGTCAGTTACAAGAAAGCACATGGAATTTGGTTAAAGTTACATAGACAACTTCAATTCTGACATTTTTTAGTTTGTAGAATTCTTACTTTGCAAATGTATTGCTCTCTTAATGCAGGTTTTTGGTCTATTACAGCACAACTTGGACGTCTTTGTAATGATTTATGTGCAGGAATTTACACTGTAGTTTGTGTACTACTATTTTTCTTTTTTTTTACGCTCATTTATACTCATTAACAAAAACAGCTGATACTGCCTTGTTCTTTACATCACACCCTTAAATTTTGTGTGGTCATTTCTCTTTTAGGGAAATGTGTTCTTTGCACATCATCATCAGATTCTGCAGTGCACAGGCAAAATGCCATTTACCTAAAGACCATGCACATGCAAAGTACCATTTCCATAAAGTTTAGCGTCGATACAAGTATGTAAGCAATTTTCTTTCAAGAAAGAATATGAAACGATTTATAAGTTAAAGATATAATGTGTTAAACAAAACAATCTCTCAAAAGAGTGCTGAAAAGAAGAAAAAATGTATGAAGCTTTATCTTAGCTTTGTGTTGCTCACCTCATACATACAATCACATCCCCTAAAGACAATTAGAATTCTTCTACTCACGTCTTGTTCCATCTTTGTCCATTAAATGACTCCAATTCAGTTCAGTGTGTTTGGGACACAGTAACTTCAAGTAAGCAAGCAAAGCATTTGATTTTAATGAGTTCACTCCTGGATATAAAATGAAGTATGTGTGTAAACACAATGCTGAGCTCCATTTAGCTCAACAGATGCACATAATGCTTCATTAATATACCAAGTTTCAGATAAATAGAAACAGATATTGCATATATGAGTTCTGACAAGAAGAGGTAGAAACTGTGAAGTGTTATAGCTAAAGCACAGTATATAGGAAGGTAACTGAATAAATATTGTAGTTGTGATAAATACTCAGTAGCGGACCTTTGCATCTGGAAAAAGTAAGAGTGAGGTATTGAGCTAGAGATGATTCTGCTTTTTAAAGAACAAAAATAGCCAAAAAAAAAAAAAAAATAACACTCTCATCCATTCTCAAGAGTTTGATTTCATCCTCCAGAAATACAGTACCCTTCAAACCCGATAAAGTGGTGTTTGAGTCACAGATCTTTTATATGATTCTCTTACACACAAAGTCGATGCAGAAGGTAGAAAAGTTCATTTTTTCCATAGAAATGTTATCATGACATGAAAAATCATATAGATTTCATTTGCATACTAGATAAAATTTCCAGCATAACGTAGAGAGGAACAGAAATTGTGCTTGCTGCCATTATGCCCCTGGGAGCACAAATGTGGCTTTATTATAATTGTCTGTCCTGGGTTGCTTTCAGCATGTTCCTTGTTCCATGTTCCATGTTCCAGCATGTTCCCATAAATTCTCCATCAGTGATATTTTATGAAGACATGCTTTACCTTAGCTCTGTTTATACGTTATATCAGACAGTCATACATTATATCACATATTTTTATGGGTACTTTAAAGGCAACAGTTGAAAATTGTCAGATCTTATTATTTCTTAGAAATACATTCAATTCACCACTAAATACTTTTCTAAAATCTTTTTAAAGTGCATTTCCACTCTCAGAGCCATAGGTTGAGCAGGAAATAATACTTGAGTTGAAGATTCACATTTTGAACTAGAATTACCATTTTTACAATTCCCACTTCTTCAAAAATATATGAATATCAACTTCTTTGTCAGCATATAATGTAATTTCCTTAAGGAAGGAAATAGTAATTTCGAGTGTGTAGATTGACTATATGTTTGGTTGTTTTTGTTTACTAAAATAAAAACCTAGTTTTGAAAAGTGAGGATCTGAGCAGATTTGTGGGTTCCTCTCTGGTGCTGGATGATCTTTTGGTCTTTATTTGAAAGTTGGCTAAGTTCTTCATTTAGAGTAACCTTGCCAACACAGTCTAAGTTGCTAGTCATAAGTACTTGGCTATCGAACAATGGAATGAAGTTCATCCTTACTTGAGGTGAGCATGTAGGATGAGCCTTTCCACTTAGTCGTCTTTTACTGCATACTGGGACTTGAGATAGAACTTTGATTTGCTAATTATTTTAGCTGGTGTGCCATTGAACCTCAGGAATAGATCATACCGACGAATACTTTTGCTGGTCATTGCCATCTGTGATGACCTTATATTGAAAATGCGGCCAAAGTCTAATCTGCAATTTCACCTGCTATTTCCTTCACTTCATCTCCCTATTTATTCCACTATTTTGTTTGCATGATATTGCAGAAGATTTTACTTAGCATTGGAAAATTCTAATGCTTTGCCATTCTTGGAGGTGTATGATCATCTCTACTTGTTTTGACTGACTCAAATGTCATTCTTTTCATTGCTCTTGACAATTTTTCCTGTGACATATTTTTTCACAGTATTTGATGATTTTTCAAATGTCTTATCATTGCAGCTTCTGGCATGTCACCAGGGACTTGGTCCTCTGTTATAACTTTGTTCAGCTGTAAGGTTTTTAGCTACAATATTCTTTACTGACTCTTTTACTGCTTTGGAATGTGAGGTGTTGAGATGCGTCTCCTCAGAGAAAATTGTTTCTTTGCATGATTTTTTTGTGCAGTGAGTTTGTTTGTCTGCTCTTGAAACTGTTCACCCATTACTTTCTTTTCCATTTCAAAAAACTTTCCTTGCTCATCCCAAAATTGTCTGAGATCTTATTAAGTTCATACAGTTTTGCTATTTCTTTATTAGCAACCACATCAATATCCTTGGAAGTGTTGTACACATTCTTCCATTTGTCTCTTCTGCTACTTCTCATTGCTCTCTCTCCTTTTTGATGTACAGATCTTTTTTCCTGTTCTTTTCTTTTTGAAGAAATTTTAGAGGAAGTGTCGTATCTTTTTATGGTTTTCTTTCTTTCATTCATTCTGTTTGTTCCTACTTTTTCAGGTTTATAGAACCTTTTCCAGGTTTGTCTCAAAAACAGATACTATTGTAACAGGGTTTGTGACACAGCCACATTAAAAAAATGGTTCATGATGTAGGAACGATGACTTCTGTGGTGAACATGAATTTTGTAGTATTTAAACACTGTTCTTGAGGTCAGTTTAAATTTGCTACACATGTATCTTGTTTATTAGCCTTCAAGTAGCTTTTGAAGGTTTTTGTTTGTTTGTTTGTTTGTTTGCTTGTTTGTTATTGTCATAGGCTGTATGCCTGGAAAACAGGTAAGGGAATGGGCACACAACCAACTGTGAACTCAGAATCTTCAATAATGGACAAAATAGTGACTGAAAGTTCAAATTGTGTTGGAGAATGATAAGCCAGTAACATAATTTCAACACTTAACAGTACCATTGCAGATGGAATTTTGCAGCCAAATCCAAACATGTATTTATTAAGTGTTTTTCCATTTTTAGATACTGTCTGAGGGCTGTGATTTATGGGATAGTGTTTACCAGTACAATCTTCGTCACTGTGTTTGTGTGATTGCACATTTCTCCTTCCTGCTTCTTTTTGTGAGAAAAGGAAATGATTTCAACAAATTGTAATAAAATACAGATACGATTTTTCTTCATGAAAGTCACATACCACATTAGTATGACTTATCTCAGCTTTTCTTATTTCACATTTTTGTATTTTTCACAGACTTAGAATCTCTGCTTTATTCCAGTGTGCTACAGTTGCTATTTTAGTGGTATTGCTACTTCACTAGATAATCCAGTGAGATTTTTTCATGTTGATTTGTTTCTTGCTATATATTTAACTGCAATTTAATTCTCAAGTCCTTTTCCAGACAGTTTATGATGTTCCTTCACTTCTTTTTTATTAATTGCATTGTAATAAGAAATATATAGAAAAAAATGCAAAGGTTATAGTTGAAATAAAAAATCTTGATGCTTCTTGGTCCCACTTATGACCACTGAACTGCTGTCATTTACTTCTAGGATAGTGTGAACAGTGTCTTCAGGATAATGTTGCTCGTCATTAGAGCATGGATACGTCTTCAGTTCAAAAGATTAATATCTAGTAGGCATGGTTTAATATTGTTTTACATAGCTATGATTAAGTGACAGACTCTAGTAGAATATTTTTCACTTAACTGCATGTTGTAAAAATTATAGTTGTTGTCAATGAAGAGTGAGTTTTTAGTGTTGGGCTAGCTCTCAGTAGATTCACATTTACACAAGTTTATGAGACAGACAGTTTTGTGCATGCTGAGCCACAAAGCCATTCCACGTAACTGAGGTCTGTGAGGAAAAAGTCATCTTCTACACATTTCAGGACCAGATCCGTCAAAACTTGAAAGAGATTCACAGAAGCCATGGTTTTCAGAACAGACACCAGTTTTCAAAAAAGGTTTGGGAGATACTGTCTTGCATGGCCAAGTGTCCTTGTAGTTTAGGAGTCCTTTTTCTTGAAATGCAGAATAAAGCAAGTTAGTTGCTTGTATACAATGCTGATTAATTTCTTTTTGATTTTCTTCCCTGCTAATATTCTGTGTTTTTTGTCCATGCTTAAAATGCTTATATTGGGACATTATGAAGGGACACAATATACAGAGGCTGTATAACACCCATAACACCCACAAATTTGGAAAGGCTGTGGGATTTTATAGAAACAGTCTGGAATAAAATGTGAAAAATTTTAATTGTGCACCAAATTCTAATAATGTGACAACAGAACTATCTAAAATTATAATCTATTATTTATGAATAGTTTATGATTCCTGCTTCTTTTGGAATTAATGTAAATGTAGATATTCAGTGTAGTTTTTTTTAGAGCCAAGTAGACTAAGTGGGACATCATTCATTTATTATTTGTGACTTCTCATTGGCCACTGAAACTTCAACCTTCATTCAGATCTATCCCTCCTTTTTTTTTTTTTTTTGAAAGACTAACAATTACACATTTGACAGGTTTTCTGAGTTATTCTTACTACCTTCCATTTAGTTCTAACATTACAGATTTTCTGGAAGGTTTCGTTTTTTATTTTACGGTTTTGGAACATATATAGCAAAGTATTCTTCTTGATTTTAGCCTGGCTTAAAAGTAATTTTATGAACATAAGGAGAAATGGTAAATGCATACAGTTCTCCTTGTTAAAGGCATTGTGTCCTGCTTATTCACCACTACGAGAAGTAACCCTTCTAAGATATATTAGATTTGACTTTAAGTTCTTTATTTTCTAAAAATAAAGCAGTTAATTATATTAAATATGATTTTATACATGTTGTGACTTAGGGAAAAATATCTATTTTTTAACACTTCTTGTATGAATATTAGAAAGGATCTTCTGTCCCTTCTTTGGAGAAAAAGAAACCCTTTCAACTGGAACTTAATTACTGAAACAAACAAACAAAAAGCCTTTTTTGGGAGAGTTAACGTGTTGCTGCATGAAACAGTCATAAAAATGTACTCTGAAATAACCACTGCAGAAGAATATAATTATTCTCATAAATAGAGTTGTTAAGGATGAATGAGCAAAGAATTGATGGAATGCATTACTTGATATGTTTATCTCTGTCTGTCACAAGTTTATAAGCTGCTTTGGTATTCCTTGAATCCATTTGTTCTCTGAATTAGCATCCAGTCATGGTGGCAGTTCTGGTGCATTCTCATGACCCTAGGAATAAAAAGATATGTTTTGCTTTTTGCAGCAAAAAGACGTGTTTTGCTGCAAGTAGAATCTCCTCAACAGGCCAGGTGAGAGGATATGGTTTGGAAAAAGGATATGGTCACCTAGCCTGGGGAGTGAACAAAGGCTGAACATTCTTATTCTTTTGTTAAAAAGATAAATAAAAATTAAGCAATAGTATCAATAAATCACATGGGTATGGAAAAAAGACTGAGATCTGGCTCATCAAAGGTACAAATCCCACCAAAATATGGTGGAATTAATTTTCTGAAAAGTGCATCCTATTCTCAGAAAATGATGGAAAAGAAACTTTCTCTAAACCCCACTGGTATAGTTATGATCTTTAAAGCCAGCTATTAGTAAATCCAGTATCAGTGTACATACTCTTACTGAAAGAGATGAGGTAAATGAATTCTAGAAAGAATGGTTCTAGAAAGACTTGCTGATTAAGGATAGCAGACTAACTTTCATGGTCTCAGATGACTAAGGCTAGTCAACTGTGATGCAGGGCACTGTTGTGTAAGAGAGAAAACTGGTCCTATAAAGAGCTGAAAATAGAAAATGTGGTGCAGCTAAAGCAGAGAATTCACAGAGTATTACACCTGGTACCCAGTATAACACAGAGAATCTAGTTACCAGTGACTTAACTGGCCTTTGGAAGACCATTGCTTGAAGTTTACAAGGAATGTTGATACTGTAACTCTGTTATAAGATCTGCAGTCCTGTCCTGAGTGGAGCTGTTTTAATGAGTATCTCAGTAGCAGGATGATAGAAGTTAAGGAGTTGTACAAGAGCATGACTGTTTTTCTAATGGAAATGTTTAGCCACAACCAACCACTGAAGAATAAAAATCTTGGATATCTGTAACTTGGTCTAGTCTCTTTTTTATGGGGATATATAACCTGCACATCTAGTAAAAATGGAGAAAGCATGGTGTAGAGGCATTTCTGTTACTACAGGTAAATCCACATTCAAAGTTAATTGAAGCAGACAACAGTGATTATACTAAAGAAAAATCTGAGAAACGTATTGCCAATATGAATTACTCTGTGCATGACTAGTATCTTCCGACAAAAACAGCTCTTCAGTTTTCACTTGGAATTTGCCATTTTGCAGACCTTTTCCTCCAGCACACTTATTCAGAATAGGTATGAAATCCTCCTTTGAAATAGCTATAGTTATTCCATATGCAACAACTGGCAGTGTTTGAAAGTGATTTTTTTCCATTTGTGAACAAACAGAAACAAGATCTAGGATTTGTTTCCCTGAAATTTTATTAAAATTAAAAAATATCTAATGGATTATACTAACTCCAAGCATCTATGTGACATGCAAATTTCTGAATTATGCAAAACTAGTTGATCAGCTATAAAAATACAGAGTTTTTTTGTGTACGTTTTTGTGGTATAAGCCCATAGGTTCCCCTGAGGCAAGAGTTTCTAGCAAAAAAAAAGGACCCATGTAGCTTGAAATAAGGGATGAAAACTGGTCAAGGATCTTTGCTAGATGCTAAGAGGACATCTGCCTGGTGAAGGCAGCAGTGCAGAGTGGATCCAGTTCTGCTTAGATCACAGAAACACACAGAATCCCAGAATGGCTGAGGTTGGAAGGGACCTCTAGAGATCATCTAGTCCAACCCTCCTGCTCCAGCAGGGACACCCAGAGCACGGGGCACAGGGCGGCAGCCAGGCGGGTTGGGAAGATCCACAGAAGGAGCCTCCACAGCCTCTCTGGGCAGCCTGTGCCAGGGCTCTGGCACCCTCACAGTAAAGAAGTTCTTCCTCATATGGATGGAGATGAAACTTCCTGTGTTTCAACTTGCATCCGTTACCCCTTGTCCTGTCACCAACCGCCATGGAGAAGAGTTTGGCCGCATCCTCCCTACATTCTCCCCTCAGGTACTTGAACATGTTGATCAAACCTCCTCTCAGTCTTCTCTCTTAGATCTAACAGGAAAGCTACTGAAACTAACAAGAAACAATTAAGGTTTGATCAGCATGGTCCCTATAAAAGATCATTTATACTCCCTCTGTTTTATTAGTGTTTTACTCTGTTTACATTATATGGTAAAAAGCAATGTATCTATATTCATTTTGAAAGACAGCTATTTTTTCAGGCATTCTGAATGCAAAATATGACTTTTCTTGTTATACTCCTTAAACTATTTTTAATTGGCAATTATATATATTTTTTGAAATACTGTTATATTTGCATACTAATTTAAATTTGTACTTTACTTAGCCGTATATATTTACATACATGGTGTTAGTACATTTGTGTGTGTTTTCTTAAAGATGCATTGACATTTAAAATCCCATACCCAATAGTGAACTGCTGTGTTGTCAACAATGTCCGCAAAACATCAGTTACCAAATATGCTGAGTACCTGAAATTGATGAGATTTGGAATTCTAGAGTTGGGTCTGGTTTCCTCAGTGTTCAGTGGAAACATGTGAGAAAATATATTTTATTTTAGCTCAGTTTTTACAGATCACCAATTACTGTGGTATTTGAAGTCTTATAAAACTATCCTTTAGATAAATGTGAAGTGGAATTAGAAAGCCGTATTTATAAATTCAGGGTTCAGGGTAGACTTTAGATGGCCTTTTCACAGGGAAAAAATGGGACCTATAATTCAATAGAATTACATCAGAATAATTAAGATCAGAATAAGACCTTCAGGAAACACATCATGTTCAGTCTTTCTCCAACTCTTTGTACAGCTGTCAGCAAAAGGACAGGAACTTCTCCTGATAGGTTAAACAGAGATCTTCATAACATGAAGGATACTTGGGTGCTGTTAAACTAATGAACATTTCTGTATCTGTATTTTCACTTAAGGGATGTCTGAGCTTGGCTGGAATCAATAACAAGTGCTGGGTAATGTGACAGGAATAGCTTTAAGAGAAAAACTATAAAATAAGAAACAAATAAATCCTATAATAAAATAATGTAAAATTCTTCCAAACCCATGTGGAACTATTAGGTTTGTATAACCTACTGTAATGTGTGGCCTACCATAACATATAACCTGCCTGAAAATGCACAGATTTTTCCACAGGCGATAGAATATGGGTCTTTCTGAGATAAGCGATGAGAGTTAACATATGGATTTTCTTGTTCTCTGGCCTGATATGATTTCAGATGTCTGCTTAATGCTTCCACTCAACCTGTCTGGGGCAAAGAGGAAACAGGGGAAGAAGATAATTATATGTCTTGCTTGCTTCAAAAGCCTCTGCTGACATGGAGAATCAATTAATACAGCCCTTCATTTACTGCCTTCTGAAGGAATAAAACCCCAAATCAGGGCTTTCACCAGCAAATTTTAAGCAAAGGTAATGGCTGACAGATGGAACTATAGTTTCATGAATTCTCTGATTCTGCAGACAAATACCAATTGAATCTAATTGTCAATGTATGGGAACAATTTTCGGAGCATGTATAGCAAAACGCAAATAGCAGCCCTGTTCATTTCACCTTATCTGTAGCCATGAAAGAGCAGATATGGAGACTGCCACGAGGAGTGGGGGGCATTAATTTTCGATTTATTACAAACAAGTTTATTGAAGACGGGGATACAGTGTAGTCATAGCAAGAGAATGTTATTGCACATTGGTTATCGCCTGAGTCTCGGTTTCTTACCTGTATAACATTTCTTGTCAGATGTTCTTGACTCCCGGAGAGTAATCTTGAGAGATGTCCCAAGTCAAGGACAGATTCACTGCCTTGCAGGAGAGCTCAATGAGCTCCGTGGGTAACACATAATGTTAGAGTATGGGTCTTTGTTTTGCCTTTGTTGCTGGTCTTTACAAGATGAATGAACTTGACAGTGATGGGACTTCAGGAATATGCAGATTGCAGGCAGAGAGATGGCCACTTAAGTGTAATGAAAGCCATGTAGCTAGTGCTCTGAAAAAGTTATTTGCTTCCAGATACCTACTCAGCTTTGTGTCTGATTTTTGCAGCATATGCAAAGGCCTATAGAGCTTAATGCTGGCTCAGACATATCCTCACATTCTATAATGCTCAGTCACTCTGAAATGATACTATCAGCCTTACCAAATGTATGGCCTGACTTCCTTTGATTTCAAATAGCCATAATTTTGCCATAAATATTTACACTGGTGCCTTGAAGCAAGTCTCATGAGCTTTCAGAGGCTGACAAATCTTTTCTATGCCAGTAACACAAACCAAGACATGTGCAGAAATGCTGCCAAGTAGAGCTGAGTGAAACACTTTTGATTGCTTACTTTGTACAAAGAGTAAATAAAAACATTTATGAACACAGGTTCTTTTAACTGAAAAATTATCATATTAATACTGACGTTTTCTAAATGGAAATTTGGATTCCTTTCCTCAAATACCTCATTTCAAAAACTAATTACATATCATAAACCAGATGAAAAAAAAAAGACGAACAAGACAACACAAAACCCAAACAGAACAGTTTCATTTGATTTGAAACTGGTCATCTTTTGAGCTTTCATTTCATTGTGGGGAAAAAAAAATAGTCAATGGTTGATGACCAGCCGACATTAAATCAGATGTTTATTTTGTCTTAGTTATAATTGCCTTTCAGTTCCGTGACAACACGAAATAATTTGTATGTTTGATATTCCTTTTCTCTTGGGGCAATTTTTTTTTCTAAAAGACAGGCATTGTCAATGGTCTCAAATTGTGCTTTTCTAAAATGAAAAAGATGCTGAATTAAAGATATTGAAGTTTTGATTGTGGAGAAAAATGTTGGTTTTACCTGAGACACAATATTGCAGACTTGCAGTGGAAGGCTGTGTGAACCTGTCACAGTGATTAGTCTTGCAGTCCTGGCTGCAAAGGAATGGCTACATTCTTTGACAGAACTAACATAATTTTTATTTCACATCACACTGTAGAAACTCTTTCTTTAAAGGTTTGCCTGATTTCACATATAAATCTTTGCCAAAAAAGATATATCTGCCAAAGAGAGACACGTGGAAAAAAAAAGTCACTTTCACTACCGCTAGTTCAAACAGCAGTAGCAAAGTGTGGTCTTACTGTCATGGTTCTCACAGCTAATATACTTGGCTTATTTCTGTAAAATAGCTAAACTTAAAAATAGTTGAAACTTAAAATATATTTATAGTATTGTTTTTTCCCTTTTTTTTTTTTTTTTCCTTTTTCCCCAGGGTTTAAAAGGTATAATAAATACTTTAGTTCATTGAGTATTAATAAAAAGAAAATAAGAATTTTGTTCCTTTTCTGTCATTTTTTTTTTTTTTAAAGATAATTAAGGAAATAGAGGAATGGTATACTTAATTAAGGAACTCCGTAGTTAAAGAATTGTATACTGATCACTCCTCCTCCTGTAGTTCCTGGAACTTCTAGTAGAAATTGGTCCTATTCCTACAAGCACTCATCATACCACATATAACCAGAGGGACAATCCTCTTTCCAAATACCTTAAAGGTTAATTAAGACAGAAAAAGAAGTATTGGTATTCCCATTTTTCCAACTGTGTACTAAGAGACTGAGCGATTAGGTTACTTGTGCCATGTCGGAAGATCTTGTAGCAGCAACAGGAACTGAACATATATCTCCATATTCCCCGGCTACTGTTTTAAATGCAGATAGTCTTTCATTCTGTACAACGTTATTCTTTCTGAAACTTTGTATTCAAGATTCAGAGCAGTCAATGAATATACGAATATCTGTTTCAAATTTGTACTATTTTGACAAGCTTCAAAAAAACTGCCTGTTAACATTCTTTTAAAAAGGCCATTAAATAGTCTGGGACTAGATGGTAGGCCACACTCAAAAGTTTTTGCCAGGAAAATATCTTCTTTATGCTAACAAATCAATGTTTATGTGACAAGGCTGGACATTTGCATGAACAAACATGAGTTTTGCCTGGATAAACACTGCTACATGAAGCCCCACTGGCATTTCTCAGTATAGCACCCTAACTGAGCATTCTTTCTAGTATTAAGTATAATACCTGTTTTGAAAGTGCAGTCTTGTATGATTTTATAAGAATGGCATTTTTCATATTAGTAAAACTCTAGAAGAATATTAACCTCATGAAACTGAGCAGATATTTTTGATTCTATATTTTTGTCTGAGTTTTTAAGGGAATAAAACTTCCTCTTAGGATGTTATTTACTACTTTTGCAGTATACTCTGTATTTTAACCACATCCAGAAAAGAGTTTTACTACACAAATCCTGAAAGCAATGCCTATTTAACTCTAATCCATGATTTCTTGTTTTGAATGCATTTCTTTGATCAGTAATTAAAAGGGCAATTAATATCACCTTTATTTCTGGTGAAGTGAAAGGGAGGGCAATGGAGAGGGAGATAAAAAGCTTGTGATTTTAGTTTGCAATAGAAGAACTGTCTATGTTCTTTTGATTAGGACTTGGCTTGGTTTATTCTTGTCTGCTTTATCTGGCCACCATCACCAAATTGAAGATCCTGACTTGAAAACTGGAGATTCTCCAAAACATATGGAAGTTAAAGTAAATCAAAATAAATATCCTCTTATCTGTAACATAGCTCTATATTCACACTGAAAGGTCTTCTAAGAGTCTGTCTCCTTGCTCCCTATTTAGTATTTTGGAATTTGATCCCCAAAAAGGAATTAAGTGCCTAAATTTAAAACTGCACTCCAGAAACCTCTGTTTACTTGCTGCCAACTTCTAGAAGTGTCTCAGCTCTACAGTGTGGCTTACTTTTTGTCTTCAAGCATTTTTTAGGTGTCTAAAGCATGTTCCTCTACTAGCTACCATGCCCCTTTCGAAATCCTTTTGCAAACATTTATTTTAAAGATGACTATGAGAGAAAGAGGGATGGTTCATCCTCCCAAATAGTCCAATCACACACAAAAAAAAAAACCCAAAATGGGGGATTAATTTCTTCCTTAGCCTGCTCTCTGACATTGCAAAGGCAAGTTAAAACAAATTTCTCATTAGTCCAGCCTGTCTGTGAGATCAATTACTTATTCCTGCAAATATTCAAAGCCTCCTACTGCATAGATTCATTAGCCCTGTGGAAAAGGGGTAGGTTGTGCGTACCTCAGTATCAAAGCTGATGAGTTAAAAATCTTTAATTCTGTCACAACCACTACCTGGAAAATAATCCAGGATTTTTATGTTTTTACACGTCTGAATTTAGGGCTGGTTCCAGTTCCTTCACAATCATCCTGCCATAATCAAGCTTCATGCTATCAGTCATCTGCTTTGAACATGATTTGCAGAACATCTTTTGTTCCTCTAGGTCTGCCTAATTGTATGAGCCCTCAGAATAAGTAGCAAGCAATTTAGCATTCTAATCCAAAATACCTCTCAACTGTGAACTGAGAGGAAACTCTATTAATTCTGCTGTCAAAATGATGCCTTAGAAAACTGTCTAGGACATACCACAGCTTCCTATAACTGAGTTTGGGTCACTGCCTGTAACTTGATCCTGCAGAGTTAAACTTACCAGTACACTCCTTCTACACTCTCCTTCTTCCTGTCGTCTTAACTTAGGTGAAGTTCGCTGGCTCATAATCCTGCTTCACTGGTTACACATAATGAGCCAGGAAAACTGGAATTTTTTTTACACTAAACAGTGAGAACCTGGAGAACAGTGTTCTGGCTTTGATTATTTGCTTGTTGTTGCAAGGCCTTAATTTTTTCCATCTGTCCAGTGAATTTTTAGGCAATCTACTGCTTAGCTTCAGTAGCCTTAGTCAGGCTTAATAAAAGGGTATTCCTAAAGGCTAACTGTGACAGAATAAATATATCTTTAATTCTTTCTGTAGTCGTTGGTGAGAAACAGGGTCAAAGTTCCACTAAAATCTAAACTAGAAATTAGACTATCCATGAAAGACAATATGGTTACACTCCTGCTGTGAATCACCTTCTAGAAGACCCATCTTTATGCACTAAATGCAGGTAGAAGAGAGATTAGCCATTGTGGATGTTTCTCCTCTTTTAATGATGATTTATGGTCACAAATTATATATCTTAAAAATTAATAATCATATGCCAGTCTGGGAAACATTGTTCTTAGAACTGTTTAGATGCTAACTGCAATATATTAATACACTAGGAAGTAGTCTGGAAAGTGTAGTGAAAAGATATTGCCTGATAGACAGTTCAGGGAAATTCAGTTATTTATCATATCTGTTTACTCTCTTTTTTTTTTTCTTTTTATTTTGCTGCCAAAACCTAACTGGCTGCAGTAACCAAAACTGCCTAAGTATTGAGATACCTTACTTCAGATACCTCCCTTCTAAGAGGGAAGTGGTTGTTCATATGCACTTGCCTGTATCACTTTTAAAACTCTCCTTTAAAATCAGATAATTTAATAAAAATCTGTTTTTGTTTTACTGATGTCTGTCACACCAGGTTGAAGATAAATGTATCTTAAGAGTTACAAAATACTGTAATGAATTGTAATATATAATTAATAATCAAAGTGTAATTAATAATGAATATATAATTATATGTAATATATTTTACAAAGTGATAATTATATGTTATTATACTATATAAGGTTATATATATCATACAATTAATATACAGTTGACACTAACAACTGTAACAAAATACTGTTACAAAAAACAATCTGTCTACCTTTCTGATTCTCTTTTTAATTCTCATTTTGTTAAATTGCCTGAATTATCAAAGCTTTTGTAAAGAAGGCACATGGAAAAACAGGAAGCAAATCAAAAAGTGATTCATATTATTTCATTCATTCACATTCAAACAGGAAACCTTTCAGAAGTTTTAGTTCTAACAAGACTGCCATTCCCTGGAAGCTACTAGATAGGTAGAGGCCATGTAAAGATATATCTAATGCATAATTACCCAGCATCAGTGGAATCAACATCGGGAGATCCTTAAATCTGTTTCCATTGACAGGGATAGGCAGAAATTTTATATATATATATATAAAAATATATGTATATATATGTATATGTGTGTGTGTATATATATATATATGCATATGTGTGTGTATTTATATGGAAATGCATTTATATAAATATAGTTTCTACCTATATATTGTTTTTATATATATGCAAGGAGAGGTAACACTAACTTTGCATTGTTCAAATAGAATGTAATTATAGGTATGCTATAAACTTACAGCTTTTGACTTGCCTGTGCGACCACTTCATAGAGAATGGAAGTCCTCAGAGGACTTTTTATTATGCTTCAGATAACCCCTTCCCTTTCATTGTCTGACTGAATGTCTTCTGCTCTGTGTAGTGTTTGGAGAGCTCCCTGGGTTGGTGGTTCCCATTTACACTCTAAACTAGGCAATTTACAGTATGTATGGAACATATTTCTCAAGAACGTCATTCTCCCAAAGTTACAGTCATTCTACCACACATCAGAGGGAGTTGAGAGCAGTGAGCCTCAAGGAAAAATTATGAAGTACTGACCTATAGTCACATTTGTCATAATTCACTGTCACAATAAATACAGTTTCTGAAGCAGAGAACCATTTAAAGTCAAATTTATGCTCATTTGAAATTGACGTTTGAAAAATTGAGCACTTCTTCGTGTGAAACTTACCGTCCCTTTTAACCAGGCCTAGCATTTTTCCTATTAACACTTTATGCTTTGTTGTACAAGTCTTTCATGCACTAGCCCCAAAATATGACCAAAATATTTCTTTCTATTGCTACATGTCTGGTGAGTTTATAATCACTGTAACAAACTGCACAGTCTTCAACAGAGCTTCACAATTCTTTCTGTGATCCTGGATACTGTGAAGGAGCAGCAAGGCAGGAGGTGCTGCCCTTGGGTAGAAGGCCGGGAGCTGAACATGATGAACCTAAACAGAGGGAAGGTTTTTGCAGCAGGGGAGAAGGCAGGACCTGAACAAGGCAAGAAAAGCAGATCTGATAATAAGGTTCAGCCAAGAGTCCAGATCACTGGAAAAATCCATAATGAAGCTATGGATAGCCCGAGCTACTCTTGAAGGAAAAAGTGAGAGCTACTGCTGAGGCTTCTTAGCAGAGCTGTCACAAAAAGAGTTTCAAAGCTGGACATCTGCACCGTTACCTAAGTTGACCTTGAGCACAGGCTGCCCGACCCTCAGGAGAAGGGAGAAAGTGCCCAGGGCCATGCCAAGTCCTTGCTTGTGTTTTTAGTTTGTAGTGAAGACTGAGCTGCCATGGCTGGGTTACAACCTGTAAGATATACCTGAGTATAAACCTGTACTTGTGCAGCAGTTGTCCCTCTGCTCAGTTGCCTCACAGCCGGCATTGCTCAACATGTGGTTTGCAGGCCAGTACTGATTTGGAAGACGTGAAAAGATGATGCCAGAAGTGATTGCTGGACCCTGCTTGTTCTTAGCTTGGAAAAGGGATCTGTTACATTTTATTTGAGTTTTATACTATTATTTAGTTTGTTTGTAATTCTAATAGTGATATTATAGTTTTGTATACGGTTGGACTCAATAATCTTGAAGGTCTTTTCCAACCATAATGATTCTATGATTCTCTGATTCTATAACAGTAAATTTGTGTGGAATATATGCACTCTAGGGATCTAAAAGTTAAATAGCTAAATCAGACAGTGTTATATTACAGATACACTTTTTGGAAAAATGCTACCTTGTATCTTTTGATTAAATCACTTTGAGAACTTCTGGAATGCTAACTGGAAACTTCTGCTTTATTCTCAGACTCTTTGATTTTCTAAGAGCTGTATATTTCCTTAGTATTAGTTACTAAAATATTAAGTACTTGAAAATGTTTGATACATTTATCAAACCCTTTGTGCTTTTGGGTCTAGTCTCCCAAGCATTTTGCCAATCTGAAATAACACATCACATTAAGTGCAATATCTTTATATCTTATATACTCCAAAGTTCCTGATTTCAATAGCTGTTGCAAGTGTGTCAACACCAGTAGTGCCTATGACAACAGAACTTCTTCACAGTCACTCAGATAAAATTATCATAACCTGTCATCACTTAGGTAAATCAAGAAATCCTCCCCAAATATGTACATGCATCTTTGTTTCCTGTTGCGTGTCAGGCAGGCGTGTTCCTTAGCTCAACCTCACACCTGCAGTCACTACACTAAAATTGAAAGTTCATTCAGGTGACTTTTCACTCAAAGTGTTATGGCAACAGAACAGTGTATAAGCCTGAGCTGAGATATTCATCATTTCACATGGCAGGCACTGTGTTAAACTACATGAGTGACATTTTTTAGTAGGGATTGTAATCATCTCAGGGAGGGAAGGACACCTTGTTGTGAAGCTGAAGGCTTCCCTGGAGTGACTAATGATCCGTTTGTGGCGCCTGTCAGAAGAATAGCTATGACACAATGGACACCATAGTCTGTTGAAACTGATTTCCTAATTTTTTTCTAGCAGGACCTTCTGATTTAAGCACTTAAATGAGCTTCCTATCTGGTTGCTGGTTCATATGACTAAAGGCTTGTGTAAGAAATAATTCTTTATTACTTATTTTTAAAAAATGACAGCTGGATATTATCCAGCTATAGATCTGAGAATAGGAAGGCTGCAGGAGGCAGAGATTTTCTTTTAAACATGGTGTTTTCCTAAAGACTTGTAAGAAGTTAATATTGACTCAGCTGGGAGAGTTTATAGATTTAACTTTGCTTTAATTTAAACTTTTAATGTACTTCAAATGTGTAGTTTTAGCAATCTGCAAAACTTGCTCACCTCATGATTCTAAATGTGTTAAACTAAAGACCAAACAGTGAGGGAGCTGTGGTGAAGGCTGCTTAAATGATTGCAGAGGTTTGGAAGATGTCAGCCTGGTTCAAGGCAGACAGCAATGCTGAACTCTGGCTTCAAATCAGCTAGCTTTAAATCAGGTGGAGCCAACCACTGTATGCAGCACAGCACATTGGTGACTGTGCACTGATTGAAGTGAACCTGATCTGTTGTGTGTTATACTGCTGTTATCTTTGCGGATATTACATGTTCTCAAGCAGGGCTTTTAGCGAATAAAGAGAGTGCTTATTGAGAGAATTTCAATTGTCTCTGATGCATTTGATATCCATGCAGTAGTCACTTTCCCCGTCTCTTTTCTTGGGATGTTTCAACTTCAGGAAGGGAAGTGGCAAGCAATAAAAAGCCTGTTTTGTACAGCTCCTGATGAGTTATGTGGACCAGTCCAAAGGGAACAAATACTTCTGAGAAGACTTTGAATGAGTATGAGTGGATCTCTGGTTATCATCCAATTTGAAACAAGTCATCTCCTTTGTAATAGTTTAATTTTTTCAATTGCTCATTGTTGCTTGTGGTTCTGGTTCCCAGGACTTGGTATTCATAAATCTTCATGTGAAAGCAATGACTTCTCTTCTGATTTATGTAAGATGAGTTAAGATATGGCAAAAAAAGTCTAGAGTAGACTGGTTTGTGAAAGGCATGTTAATATGGCTAGGACAGAATATCTGCAGGTCTAACTACAGTTCAGACTGCGCTAGCTCAGGATACTTCCTATATACTGGGCAATGATATACGTCTTGATTTATTCCAGGGGCAGCTTTGGACTGATCCATTACTTTTTAAAAGCAGTTTCTCAATTGGTGTTTCAGCTGTGTACAGAAATGACCATTTTGAAGTCGGAAAAATCTTCATGCAAAAGGTCTTGTCATTCCTAGGTTTGTTTATGTTGCTTATGTCTTCGTAATATTACAGCATAAAGTCATATTCCTGATTGCTCAGTCAACTTCTAGTATGAAGTAATAGGTTATGAAATAATATAGAACAGCTCCCTATGGAAGATATCTTGCTACTGCTTTCACTTCATCAGTAAGGACTGTGCCACATGTTTATATATTTATTCTCTGTATAACATGGTTGATGGAGGATCTTAGGTTCTTGCAATCCTTTGGGTGGTTTAACTAATTAATTTAATTTTAACCAGTATGTTTTATCCTTGTATGTACCAAGTAAAATATACACTAGAACAGCATATCAAGTAATCATGCACCGTCCCATATTTTTATTGTCATAATAGCCAAGTATGTTATTTAATGAGAAAGGTATTAGAAATTGCTTCATAAAATCTACCGAGATTTACAGTGGACTGAGGAAGCTGACCATTCCCTTCGAGCTACATCACACCTATGAAACACTGATGTAAAATCTGCTTTTTTAAATCTGCTGTAGTTCAATCTGCTGTATTGTAATTCCAAGTATAATATTGACCCTTGTGTAATCATGATAGACCAATAGCTCCTGATCCAACAGTGGGCAGTAATATATTAATGGATCCTATAACTAAGGATCACCTATTGACCCCTGAGTCACATATGTGCATGTGTGGTGATGACAGGTATCCTGCTGCTGCTTCAAGGCAGCTTGCTATACTTCTTCTGGTAGGTATCATAATTAAATATGTTTAGGTGCCAAAAGACAAGGGTACACACCTTAAAGGATTTGTGGTAAGCAGTAGATATGCTTTTATCTATCTATTTTTATCACATTGGGTGTTCAAATATGTTGGAAAATCTGGACCAGGAAACTGTATTGTCTACAAGCATTGGTAAACAAAACGGAACAAAACAAACAAACAGAAGACAACAAAACCAATGCTGAGCTGAGAATGGTGGAAGATTGCCCGTGCTCCATCTCCACCTTCAATTTAAAAACGACCTCACTTGGAGAAGTATTCATGCCTTCTTGGCTTTGAGCACTGGGAGTATGAGTAGTCATTGGCAATAATCTCTGGGAAGGACAATGAGAAACACTACTTTACTAGCAGTCCTCCCACTAAACCTCTTGGATCCCTAAACATCCACAGCTATTCTCTGCAAATGGTTTGCTTCAACATGAGCACATCCTTATCTCATATAGGGACTACAGCAGTCATAATTGGAGTTGTTATAAGATATGCATATATTATGCAATGAACTAGGCTGATATCAGCACACTGTACAATGCAGAACCTTTTGGAGGTACCAGCTCACATCACATAGCAGTACAACTATGTGAGAGTGGCAGAGTGTTTGGGTAAATCATTTTTTCTAGTGTTTGCATCTTCGCATCATCCTCTACTGCACAATGTATACATAAGTTTTTACCTTCTCTTCCTTTTTGAATATCATTGTCTCTACCAAGAAACTGTTAATCTTCTTAAGAGTTTTTTAACTGAGAAAGTTTAAATTTTTCACAACTGAAGAGAGGACGGGTTCCAAATCCCCTTCTTAAACTTACTTTCCTAGGTCTTGTCTTAATTAAAAATACTCTGCTTTTCTCCAAAAATAAAAAAATACGGCAAGATGGCTAATTTCAAGTGTGGAACAATTTCTGGTGTAAGAAATGATTACCAGTTTTCATGCCTTCCACAGCAGAGTTCCTAGTTTCGCTTCTCTCTGCTCTGTAAGAGTGAGAAACTCAACTCAACTTCAGTTTATACTTGTCCTAGGGAAAGTAACTCCACAGGTAATCAGAGCTGTCTTTTTCATTCCTAATATCTGTCCTCACAACAATGACAAGAAGGAAAAAAAAAAAAAAAAAGAAATAAAACAAAGAACAAAAAGAAAATAACCTAGATACAGTTTAGGAGACTATGGAGAATCAGGTCTGCAATGGCCATGACAGATTTTACAGACAGAGAGACAGTGGTTGAAATTTATCTACCCATGTTTATGAAAATCAGGCATATACGTCTGTGCTGGACTGTTAATGGAAAGCAAAAAACATCCTTGGAGAGTGAGTGATTTCATCCTGTATAAGACAGGTCAGGTTAATCACCAGTTGGAGAAGCCTGCTTCTCTTCAGTGACTATAAGAAGGGTGAAGGTAACTGATATAAACATAGTATATGATACTGAATTGTCTGAAATCAGTTGATATGAGTGTTAATATCTTATATTGTAACTGATATAAATGTGTTAGGATATGAAGGATTCACAGTCGGATGAAGAGGTCAGTAACTCTTCTAAATCACATCAGTAATAAAGCAAATTCAAATTAGTTGATTTTTTTAGCTGTTGTAAAACAGCATAATCCCTGTTGGCAGGATTCCAGTGACCCAAAGTTTCGTATCTCAAGATGAGGATGAAGTTGAGCAACTTCCAGTTACATTTTACCTAAAGACGCCAACTGGACATCTCGCCTCTAACTACAGTTGACTTGGTCACCCATGCTGCCTTCATAATTAGTGAAAAGCAACAAGCACCATTAGTGAGGTTCACTAATAACCTATCTTAAAAGTCTGCTTCATTAGACCTGCCTTAAAAACCTGATTTAGGCAGGGATGAGTAACTCCATAGGAGGTGTTAATTATACTGATTTGTCCATTAGCTCTAAGAACCTAGGACTGATTAGCTCCTGTGCAAATGTTCACATTGTACCTGTCTACTGTCAAGTGAACAGTATTCCTAACACATGGAATAACTGGTTCTACCCTAATATATCAAGGTCGGTGGAACATGCAGAAAACAAAAATTTATAAAATACATGTTAAATTTTTAGTGCTCTTATTTCTAAGCTGATTCAGTCTTCATGAACATGGAAGATATGTTAACGTACTGGATTACACAAAACGAAGCAGACTCAGTACTTCTGATAAAATAGACCTCATTTTTGGTTGCCTTATGCTGTGTTTTCTTTGGGCATCAGAGATGCATTATTTGCAGAAAGCACTCAGTGTGTCTGAAAAGCAGACTAGTTCTACTGAGGCAACTTCCATGTCATTCATTTCAAAGGCTCTTATCTTAGGCTTTAAGAAGCCTAAAGGAAGAGTAATTTTGATACTAGACTTTGAGTAGATAAATAAATAGAGAAGAAAATACTCATTTTTTACTACCACAAAAGGGGAAAAGGATTCCGCCATTTCCTTCCTATCTGCTATTCAGATTTTAGAAGAAAAGGCTAGCACATTTTTTGGCATAGAATCACTTCCAGATTGTGTGTTATTTCTTTGAATTTCGCAAGCTAAGATAATGATATAAGGATAATTATATTTTATGCTTCAAACTTAAGTTGATAAGAGAGAAATATCGTTCTTTGTGGGGCTCTTATACCATATATAAAACAACTGTTATTAGCCAAAATACCTATGTATTTAAAGAATGGAGAATGCAACCAGCATTAAAAAGCCCTCTTTTTTTTGGTTGTCTTTATATTAGGTAATCTGATATTTTAGTTGAAGTAACAGTGAAATTGCCAGTGACATTCTATGGAGGAAGGTAGTTCACCAGCTGTTTCAAAGCATGCAATTTCCATAAAAAGGTAACAGCAAGTTTATCTTTTGTAAGGGAAGCTCATCAGGAATTCTCCAAAATCCTCATCAAGTACAAAACAAAATTCTCAAGAGAAAAAGAGAAACATCTTCTTTAGAAATATCCTCAACAAAAAGGAAATATAGGGCAATGGTCTTTAGACTGCTGCTCTGGTCATGAAGTCTTGTATGAGGAAAAGAGTTTAGGATTAGAAATCAAGAGGCTGTATCCTGACAGAGATTAGAATTTGTCATTGAGGAAGACCAAAATTAATTATTAGACAGATGATATCTATACGTTTGTACAACTTAACAACATACTGAATGAACACCAAAATAAGTAGCTGAAAAAGATCTTTTGGAACTTCAGAATAAGCACGCTTCCGAGCGCCTTTGTTGCCAGGGATGGAGCTGGGGCAAGAACATACAGCAGTGAACATTAAGATTTAGTTGGAGTTTGGCTTTCTGCTGGATTTCTCTGCAGTGGCTACCATGACACCACGTGGAAAATGTAAGAACCATCTCTGAAAGTGAAGAGAGAGACTGTGACTGGTACGTTGTGTCCTCCTGAAATATCTAGGATATCAATTCTTTATCTTTTGCCTTGTTCAGTTAGTATGCTTTTGGGGCAAGCACATCTGTGAGATGGAGAAACATTTACATTACCAAAGGAATTCTGCTAGAAGAAGGTCCTTGCTTCCTTTGTGCCTTCCTTCAGCATCTGGAAGAGATTCTGTAAAACTGTAGAGATTTCATTTTTCTTTTGTTTTTCATTCAGTCCAAGAATGAAACTTACCCAATGATTGGATAACTTGTTATTTTATAACTTCTTATTCCTTCCTGTCACTGAGTAATTTTGATACTTTACATTTCAATCAGTATAAGATCTTTAAGGAAGATATGGTAAATAAAAGGAAAAAATATAATTTGGTTGTTATTTCTGAGTTTTGAATTTGAAAAAAAAAAACATAGAAGAAATTTAAAGATCATTAGATGCTGGTAAAGATAAGTCTTTCATGTTTTTATAGTGAGAAGGTGCTCCGGAGCATTAAGCTCTGCCATTCAGAGAGGCACTGTCGTAGCATCTGACAGGATATCTGACAAAGCAGTTTGCTTGTATGTCTCTTGATGTACACAATATAAAGCTGAGCACTGATAGAAACTAAGTGAAAGGATGTTATTAGGTTCCCCTTTCCTCTGTGACTAGCAATGTAACTGTAGCTGACTGACGGGTTAAGTTGTGGATTATCATTTTTAGTCTTGACATTGCAAGGCAGTGTTTTTCTGGGTTTGTTTTCTTTGTTGTTAGAGAATGGGATAATAATTTATGATGAAGCCATATAGGCTACATTAAAACAAACAAAAAAAAACAAAACAAACAAACAAAAACCTTTGCTAAGCATTTGGTATTCAGTGCTCTGACAGGCAAAATTTAGAATAAAAGGTTACTAGCATTTTGGCAGCCTTTTCCTCAGGCTTTCTCTTGTATTTCTGCCAAATAGCTCACAAGCCTCAGATTTGATTAAAACAGCCAATGCTCTCTGCTACTTGACTGTAATTAGAACCATTCATTACAGCTTTAGTTGACAGTTTGGCAACCTGTACATTTTTCTGAATATGGACAGCATTCCATGGAAACAGTTCAAGGGAAGAGTGCAAGAAGAGAGCCCTTTCTTGAACAGCAGCAAATGGAAGGCTGTCGATAATTAGAGATGTTCACAGGTTGCCAAACTGCCAATCGAAGCTGCAAGGAACAGCTCTAATTAGATTAAGGAGCACTACTTTTTTTTTTTTTTTTTTTTAAGCCAAATCCTGCAAGCTTGGTATCCCCTAATACGTAATTGTCATGTATCCTTTTAGACCAGTAAGTATTTATGCTCTGAGTCACTCTATTTGCTGCTATAAACCCTGGTCTTAGAACACTAATGGTTGGGGAAATAAAAACATCTGCCTATGTAATCTTTCTTCAGGCCTTTCTGCAGAATTTGGGAGAAGATTTTAATCAACTTTACTTGCATTTCTCAATCATTCTACTATGTATGAAATAAAATACAGTTCAAATAAAGTCAGAGCAGACCTGGGTTTCCTTCAGTTTCCTAATGAAGTTTAGTTTTCTGCTCAAAAATATGAAGTCAACTCTTATTACTTTTCATTTTGCATTCCTCTGTGCACAATGGTTGTGTCTAGTAACTGCCAAAATACAGCTAGAAATGCCATTGAAAGTATCTTTTAAATCATCTGAAAAAACAAAACCCATTGATTTTAATCAAACTTTTCTTGTGACTAAAGTAAGCAAGACTTAGTCCCAAAAGCTGAAACTTGATGAGAAAAACTTTCTGTTTTCTCTGTGTTACATCACTGCTAAAAGAGAAAAGGGAGAGGGCAGATTAATGGATGGGGCGATCTGCAGCTTAGTTTTGCATTGCTTGTTGCTGGGCTACTTGAGTACACGAACCAGGGGATGATAGCCTCGTTGTCCTTTTGGTTTCATGGCAATGTGAATATCGCGGCTTTGCAGGAGAGTGGGTGCATCTGAATGAATAACAGTTCAAAGCTGGGATAGTTTTGAGGTCATTTGTTTAGTTACAGAATTGTACACAAAGCCCAGTCCCCCTCAACAGCAATAGGAACACACAGGCCATGGGCTTCTGCCGAAGTCTCTCACCAGACGGTTTAGCCATGTGCCAGAGAAACATCTGTCTCCTTCTGCCTCAGCTCCTTTACTCTCTGACATTTAATGTCTCTGCTTTTTCACTGTGTCATTAGATACTCAAGTCTCTGAGTTTAGAAGCTCAGAAAACATTTTAGCTGTGAGTTGAGCTGTGCCACTTGGAAGTGCTTTCTTTCTGCAGAACAGCTAGAACTCAAGATATGGGATGTACCAGGAAGCTCTCAGAGTCCTGCCCGTGCACTGACAGAGTTATTTTATTCAGTCCTTCATATAATCTATACCTTAGTGGACTGTATTAGCTTTTATAGCTAGCTTCCATCTTGAAGAGGTTCTTGATAAATTCCTTCATCCCAAAACCCACTCCAGAATTTTTTCTGACCATTTTTTTCTGAATTAAAGTAAGGTTATTTTTACTATCTTGGGATCCACAAATCATTTTGTGTTAAGTTATAAGTGATCACCTATATCACTCTTTGCCTAGTGAGAAAGAAAACTCACTCCCATTCTCTGACTTTAGTGATTCACAGATATATTTCCATGTGAATTACCTGTGCGGATCTCATATCCTAGCTCAATGCTGGCAAACATGCTGAACACAAATCCCAAAGAGATATAAATGCAGGTAGCTCATTTCTGGCTCTTCGTTGAACCCAGACACTACACCACTTGACTGCTGCAGTAATTTGACCCTCACCCTTGGTCTTTCTCCCTTCTAACTCAGCTTGTAGCTCCCCGTAACACAGCTGTCAGTCGCAGCTCTCCCTTCTCTCTCAATCCAGTGAATGAGACTGGGTCTCCTGATGCCAGAGCCAGCTCCAGGTGCACTGAATGTTTTTTACATGCTGCCAGCTTCCCAGAAAGGAGTTTGTTTCATCAGAAAGCAGACAGCTGCAACTGCTCAGAGAGTTCTTGCTCTCAAACAGCCCACTTCTCTTCCTTGACTTTGAAGGGTGCCTAGAAGAGGGATTTATGAGTGGATATCTACACTGCAGTAATAGGTAGTAAGTAGTGTCACAGTAGCATGTAAGTAAAACTGGCACATCATAGTCATTCACAATCTAACAGAAATAATGTCAAGGTAAATACTATGCTGTCAGACTGTTGGCACTTGTGAATTGAATCCTCATCATCCCTTACGACACTCTCCTCTATAAGTCTTCTCCCCAGCTTGTATTTGGTTCACTACTTTCAATTTTTCTGGATCCTGTTTACTTAAAGACCTTTTATTGCCCTCCAGTGTAGTAGCTAGTTAGAGAATTTCCTTGTATGCATTGATTTCTATCATGATATGGATATATTTGAATCAGAATGAGTTCATATCTGAACTGCCTTTAAAGAAAATATGGCTGTTAGGGCAGCATAGCCACTGCTTGGACTGTATGCCAATAGGTCTATTTAGTTCTCTAGGTAGGTTTCCAACTCTGCTTAGCTCCCTGGCACTGGGTGGGACACTTCTGTTCATAGTGGGTACCTTTAGATTGCTCTACAAGCTGGACAATGCCCTAGTGGGAGCTCCAGTGTGAAATCTGTCACACAGAGGTCTAATGGTGCATCCTGGCATATGCTCTGGGTAAGTGGTTGTTCACTGCAAAACCTCAACAATGCTGAAGATTGGATAATTATGGATATCTGCCTCTGTTTTGGCAGTTCTGAGAGCTTATTAGCCATATGATTTTGGCAATACTGGAAACTGATTTATCTCGTGTGTTGTGGGCCTGAAAGATACATTCTTTTTGAAAAAGAGAGTTTGGTTTCCTTTGGACATTTCTGATGTCCCAGCTTTGTCATAGGGCTTCTGTCTGAATGGCTGGGCAAAGTGGCAACATGTAGCATGGCAAATTCAAAAACATCTGGGTACCGCTTGCCCTGCCAGTGCATGCACGCCGCCTCGCCACCTGGCAGCCATCCCTCCTCATGCACAGGGGCCAGATCTCTTCGGCAGGATGTGTCTGGGTCTCTTTCCCTTACTCAGACACAAAACTTGTGGAATGCTTTATCTTTGAAATTTTTATCTATATGTCAAGTGTGAATTAAACTATCCAGTTGTTTCAAAATGGAGGAGGAAACGTGACAAATGTATGAACAGACCATTTGATAACATAAAACTTATTTCCTTAGAAACCCAGTGTAATCATGGATCTCTAGAATCCTGGGAAACAGCAAAAACTCTCTGGATTGTTACAAATGGGTGTATATTATAAAGGGTAAAATAGGTCCTCTTACATTAGGGCTGTGAACTGAGGACTGGAGCAAATAAGAGAAGGGGATTTGATTTCAGTGGCTGGAAAACACGGCCATCTCAACCAAGATTTCTTCCTTCTTGTACAGTTTTCTGAGGTAGGGTCTAATGTTTCCCCCAGAGAAAAGATTAAAGATTTCATATCTGTGATATGAATTTACAGATGTAGTGCTATGTTGTCCTGTGGGCATGGGAATTTCAAACCCTTCATTATACTTTGCTCTGATAATCATTTTAAAGTACATTTGCTACAAATAGAGTCATTTCTGAAGACACTGTAGTAATATATATGCTTACAAATTATCACTGTTGTGAAGAGAAAAAAATATCCATCTTTGAATACCAAACTCAAACTGTCAGGCACACACCCTGTCTGAAGAATCTGTGGTGAATTTTGTTTTCCTTTGATTATATAGCTACTTTCCAATCCTTATGCAAAGGCATTAATATTTGTTAGAAACAATGTAGGCCTATTCATAAAATTCCCTTTGAAGTTTTATCTCACTTTGTTCTCAAGAGGCAGCTTTTACACGCTTTTACTAAAGCAGGATAACTTGAAAACAAAGTTAGACACCCCTGTAGTTCTGGCTAACTTATTTATTGCCTTCAGTTTGGTTGCATGTTATGAGGCTATTGTCATCATACTTATTGATCTGTCCCATGTATTTATTTCAAGATAACTGAGTTCTAATATATTGGGACAACAGGTGACAATATAGCATTTATCTAAAACAGGATATTTCTGACCATTTGGGATGGAGGGACTAGTAGCAAGTGGATTCTACGGTTCACGTCTTCTTAGTTGGAGAGCACTGATTTCATTGTGCTGCCGAAGTGACTCTCCACAGACTGATGTCCTGAATATCCTCAGTGAAGTTATTTTCACAACTTTTTCTGTCATATTGTTTCTGCCTTGGCAGTCTGTTTTATTCTGTCTTCATATACTTATGAAAATTGCCCTTATTTTTAATCCATATTTTTAATGTTAATACTTTACTTGGTTACTTCCTGGTCTTCCCCATTGATTAATGAAATTGATTTATCTTTTATCTAATATCCATTTATATTTTTGTGAATTAACCTGTTTCCTCTTAGTCTTTTCCTGAAAGCTTATTAAATATGATCTTTCTCAAAGTCTTCTGAATTCTACAGCATTCTACAGCTGCAGAGCCTGCACACTCTAAAACATTTAATGTAAGATCAGTGCTAACTCTAGCAGCATAATTGTATTTTTTAAATGATGTTTTTATTAATACTGCCCAATGTAGTGTTTTTTTTTTTTCTAAGTCACAATAACATAAGCACAATGTATTAGCAACTTTAATCTTCTCCTGATATTCTCCTGATATACTTTATAATGCTAGTTTCTAATGCCACTTTGTAATGCTGGTTTTGACTAAATCTGAATAAGGTTGCATAATTCTTCCCATCTGATTCAGATCATAAGTATCTTTAAAATCCTGGACTGCTATATATACATATGTAAAAAAAAAACAAAAAAAGTAGTGAGTTTTAACAGCTTCTTCTGACCCACGAACAGGCTTTTGAAATGCCTGTAATGCTTAACTTAAGAAATATAGTACATTTAAAATGCCTTGGTGCTTGAAAACTTATAGAAAGTATCAGCTATGAACACATGGCTCTCCTGATCTAAAGAGAGCTAATTGCACAGTTATGATGTGACATAAATATAAGAAAAGGTAGGGAAATCTAGTCACTAGGTAGTGGGAAGGAGCTGGTAGCTGTTAAAAGGAGAGGAAACAGATGCAAGACTGAAAAACAGATCTAAGCTGGAGCTGGCAACTAGTGAAGCCATTTTATGGAGCCATTAACAGAGAACTGAAACACTTTAGACTACTTCAACAGCATTACATAATTTTATTCTAACCTGAAGAAGATAACAGTACTTATCTCACTGGATGACAACATCTTCAGTAACTTACTCAACCTAATGAATATGGAAATGAGTTATTGTATCTAATTCTTACACAGTTTTCCTGTGTGCTGTCTACAACGGATTTTCATTTTATCACTGATGGCAGGAACTTACCTACCTCATAATTAGGATGGAATAAAACCACCTAATCCAGATACGAAATGCTAAACTTTGAACATCGCATTTCCTCATTGCCCCAAGATTTTTCCAATTTGATTTGCAGTACAGATTTCCTGCATGACACTGGCTAGCATGAAATGCTTTGCTCAGTAAGTCTTCTAATTTGGGCTGTTACTAGACCAAAACCATCCATTTCAAGGACTGTCAGTCTCATACCAGTGAAAGAAATCTCATTCATTTATTTTTAAATTTTGAATTGGAAGGTGATGCTTTAGTCAATTCTAGAATTTATTCTTGTTCCCAAGAACCAGATGCTGAAGTAGGCTTCTATTTATGTCCTAGTCCTAGTGGGATACCTTAATAGGGCTGGACTAGGTTATAATTACCTGTGGAAAAGCCTGCTCCAGGATTTCCTTCAAAAAATTTACATTTTTCTTATAAACTCTTCCATTATACACATTATCTTTTCAATCCTTGTTCCAGTTCTGCCATTACAGAACCAGGAGATGATTTCCTGCGCCCTGATTTACTGATCCCCTGAAACACAAGGAAAGTCCATAAATTTTTCCAGTTTGCACATATCCCTCTCTCTTTCTTACTTCTTGCTAAAACAAATTTTTTTTATGCTGTCATGGAAGTGCTCCCTGCTCAAACTGTATATTCACATTGATGATCTTCTGTGATAAGATACTGTACAATACAACTTTACAGTGTCATACACTAACCACAGCACCATGCAGTAGCTCACATGATGGTCATTTAATATCCATGACTCACAATCCACAGGACTAGGACTCCAGCCAGCTGGGATTTGTTCTAAGTGGTGTGAAATGACAAACAGCGCATGAGATACAGCTCAGATACCAAACATGGTGGTCAAACATTTAAAAAACAGGCCTCCTTACTCTCTCCAGTAAATAAAAACAATCATGCAATAGATTCACCCTGCATCTATTGATTATCATTCTTCAAAAGCTTAAGAAAAATAAAATGCTAAGATGAAGAACATAATATCTTAAGTTCTTAAGAGGTTTTTGGACCCTCCCTGGGCCCTTGCTGAATTTTTTTATTATTATTATCTTCATGTTGTTTATTTTTTCTGTTTGAGTTTTGTGGTGGAAATTGGTGATACCTCTAACTGCACTTATTCTTTCTGCCTGATTTTTATATTTAAAACTGCAGCTTATTTTCTTTGGCTTGATAATCAGCTGGGATGTTATATAGTTGCAGAGCTCAGGAAGGATTAGATGTTACTCTGTGATTCACCCAGTCCCCGAGGAGAGCTATATAAAGATCATCCTCTTCTCCTTGGCCCCAGGGAAGCTGGGGGGCAGATTATGAACTAGCAGAAAAGACGAAGGCATAAAGAAAAACCTCACCATCTGCAAAGCAAATGTGAGGTTCCAGGAGTTTATAGCTGCCTGCTCTCGCATTACTGAGAACTGGAAGGGCTGTGTACCACTGCTCAGCTGTTGCTAGTACAGGCACAGAAAGGCATTTTAAGGAAAAGGAAATCCCTTTCCTATATTGCTACTCTTCCCTTTACAGAAATTGCCCAAAGTGTCCTTTTCCAAGAAGAAGGAGGTAGTATGAAAAAGCAAGGCTAGAGACCTTGCTGTTTGCAAATGCTTTTTCTCCATAGCCTGGGAATTCTGAAATATGATTGCCATGTAAGGGCAGGTTATTTTCAACCACTCCCTTCATTTATGTTCTTGTTAAACCCATGGCTTAAGCGGGGCTTCTGTGCTGGAGAGATTTTGCACTGGCTGTCTGCCCAGGAGAAGATTGCAGCAAGAGTAGACTCTGACGGAAATAGGTGGTTATGTATGTAGACTTCTAAGTCTCGAATCAAGAATATCACTGATAGAGGTCACAGTGTATGCCTGCCAGTATTTCCCCGGTTTACTAAAATCAGTTGACTCTCCTTTGCAAATGTTGGCTATTTTTGTAACTATCTCACAATGGTGGGGATTTTCTCATTTCAGTCCTTAAAGAAATGACATAGGTTTTGATACTATTGCCTTTGGAGACATCATTAAGAAGTTCAAACCCTGTATTTTCATATTAAGATTTCATTCAGACCATTGGTTTACAAATGAGAATTCTTTTAGATTCATTGGTATAAGATATTTAAATGTATTATTAACATGTTTTACCTAAGGCTTTAAAATTTTAAGACTCTTGTTTTGTCTTCTAGAAATTCTCCTGTCTTTCCTAATCTTGCAAAAGGAAAAGTCTGAATTCTAGATTGTTTCTATTTGTTTCATTTTTTAAACCAATAAGCAGCATTTTTTCGATTACTTTTCAAAACACTTGTTGTTACGGATTTAAAAGCAAAAGTCTCATAGCCACTACTTATTTTGTTCTTCCTTGTTTTTTTAAGCAGGGCTCAGAATGTGAGCACAGGATGGAAAATTTGAAATAAGGAACCTGAAAAGTGACATCACAGACAAACCTGTCTGAGCTTTCTGTGTATTGAGTTGTATGTTTAGCTGTATTTATCCCTCTCTTTTTGCATCACTATTTTGTCCCACATCTGATCACACGGAGTAGGGTTTTGCCACTTCAGAGACTTTGTCAGCTGTAGAGTCACTGCTAGATACCTGTTACATAAGATCAGAAGCCTTTCCAATAGATGCCTGCTCTGTAGCAATTATGTATTCTCAATTTTGTATTAAGTGAATTGTTTTTGTTGCTGCTAGTGCTGTTACAGAGGCAGTATATTTTTAATGCCCATTACATTCAAATATTATTTTTTAAAATATAGGTTGTTGTTTATATATGTTGGTATGAGGCAAGATAAAAGTGCTCTGTAGAAGAAGGTAATGAAATTTGTGATGATTTCAATTCCTATGAGAATTGTTTTAGCCTTGGATGGTCGTTTGAGAATACTCTATCCTTACACAAGTAAGCTTTCCTTAGTTACAAGGAGATATTTATCACAGCAATTCCCAGACAATGAAAGTCTTTGAAGGCTGGTTCTAAAACTTCAAACTGGAGATCTTCTCCAGGAGATTTGGACAAAGAGAGAAAAGCAGGTTTGTGATAGCCTAAAAGCTGTCCAAAATATGTTGAAAAACTCCTTGCTATAGAAAAGAGTAATACTAATTTAAAAATACATTTTAATCTACCCCATTTTAGAGTGAGAAGGAATACTTTTCTCTCAAGGAGTCTGCAGAAACTGCATTTGATTATCTTAGTGTTAAAGCCATCGTACAAACAAATGTCTTTTCTACAATCCCAGTATTTCACAACCTATTTCACCTGTTTTGGAATAGATTTTTCTCTGCTGTAGAAGAAAGGAAAAAGGGCAAGATTGAAAACAGTAATGAAGGTTCTAATGACTTCACTGGGTCAAAGATTTTACCTTAGAAAAGTAATTGCAGAAGTGAGAGGTTGCCTCCCATTCTGTGAACATCCGGCCAGGAAATTCTCATTTTGTCCAAATGAAACTTTTAATATTTTATTTAATTTCTAGTATCAGGTGAGGCAAACAGGGATGCAGATCTTCCAATGGCTTTATTCTGACAAGCAGTTCTTCTTGCTCTAAAATGTCTAGCATTTGTCATGATTTATCCTCCCTCCTAAGACTGGGAGGAAAAAAAAATTATCAACACCCATCTCATGTAAACTCAAAAAAATTAATATATATTGATTTTTTTTAAGTGGAAGAGTGATAGAATAGGGAGAGAAAAGAAAGAGATTATAGAATTTATAACATTCATCTAGAATATGTAAGATAGATAGAATAAATTCTCTTTCTTTCATGTTTGGATTCTGGAGTTATAAAATATTTTTCAAAACTAATATATTTCCATTAAAACTTTATGTTTCTAGAAATGTGGATTTTGGTGCAAAAAATATGTTTTAAAGTTTCCAACCAAATCTACTCACAGTATTCTGCACAGTCCCCCTTGAGCTGCGAAAGGAGTTCATTTCTGGTATGAATGCTGGATCTCAACGAAACACTACTCTTTTTTTTTTTTTTTTTTTAAGTGGGAGGTGTCGTATGCATAAAAATGAATCCACACCATGCAACCCACTGGATATTTTTGGACAGTTTGGGTTTCTTGTCAGCAAAAGGAACAGGAAGTGAAGTAGGAGGTGAATCTATAAAAAAATTGCTCTCTATTAATATATGACATTGCTAAGTTGTTTTTGAAAATATGACTGACTGGCCTTAATTTCTTTTACAGACAGTCTGACAGTCTAACCTATATTTATTCCAGATTACTGAACACTGACACAGTAGGTGTCTAGAGTCAACTTTAGTCAGCTTTTGATAATAGCTCTTCCTTCTTAGTGGTTTCGGTTCTGTATAGATCTACTGACACATGAGGGTCTGTAACAGCGAGGGTCTGAAGACTAGTGATGCAATCTGGTATAGGAATAAATGGACGGGATTGTAATTTTTTCAATCAAAAATGGATTAAAAATATCAGAACAGATCAAGGCCTTTCTCAGAAGCATCAACTTAATTGCCTTAATGTTAGATAATCAGAAAAAAAAAGAAAAAATGATCAGACTTGAAACAATGCATCCGTTGTCCATCATTGCATCATTGCATTATTGCTTCAATGCATCCATAATTTTCTTCCTCCTCGCTCCACACTTTATGGCTCCAGAAGGGAATGCATTGGTCCTTGCAGTGTGTTGACTGAAAAAAAAATGCACATTGATATTCTAAAACTTAACTTTGGAGGACTGACAGTTGACTGAAGCAGTCTCCTGCTTCTTTCCAGGGGCCTGTAGAAAAGGACCTGAATCAAAGCGTTTTCTTTATCTTATTCACAATGCTGCCTCCCTTTTCCACTGCAATAACTATTAGCCCAGCCTTCTTTCCTTCTCCAGCTTGCACAATTTCAACCAGAATGTTTGCTGATAGCTTCAATGGATATATACTATGATTTGTGCAAATTGATAGATTTTGCTGCCTTGGTGGTCACTATCATTATGGTCTAGTTGTCTGGCAGGATATGTTGATTTGGAGATCATGTCTGGATGGACTTAATATTTTGTAGCATTGGTGAGAATGGTGATCGTAAAGGACTGGAAGATGTTATGAGTGGGCATTTAAAAGAGCACATATAAAATTTCCGTCACGGTTGAGGACCTGTTTTAACAGCAACAAATCAAAAATAAAGCCTAAAAGGCCCTAAATAAGAAGTATTGTATAGAAAATCACTTTCTAATTTTCGGGTGATATACACTAGCAGTAGTGCTGTCGGTGAGGGCACTCAAATCCCTGACCACCTGGGAGGGGCAGGAGCACAGAGAGCTCCAGCAGGACACCCACAAGTGAAAAGAAAGCCGTGGGCAGAGAACTTCCCCTTTCTCCCTTTGCCATCCACAGTGATTTATGAACCTCTCTGCGGCTCCGTCTTGGTCTTCTAAGTGAAAGAATCCAGTTAGCTTTTTCACAATGGCAGAAGTAATTAAAAAGGTGATCAACTTCAGTGGAACATAAAACACACACACACAAAAGTCTGTCTCTTTAATGATATCCCCTACGTACTTTACTGGCAGGGATTCTGCTAATCTAATACCTGTTAATTTTCTTTTTAATTAAGGCTATAGATCATCAGTGGCTCTTTTATATTCAATGTAGATATGGTTAAAGGGCCTAATCCTCGATCAGGGAAAGAATCTGGAGCAACGGACCAAGATTTTAGAAGACAAAGACAATTCTTTCGATTTTGACTCACAACTGCAATGAAAGATGCATGGAGCTAATACTACTTTGAATAGAAGTTGATTTTATAGAGATAAATCTCAAGGTAGCCATACATGTATAAACATTCACTTCACTAGAGCCATGTTTTTTCCTTTTCGATATGATGTGAAAAAAAATAAAAAAAACAGGAAAAGAAAAAACAACTCAGAAAACTGGGGCCACTATAGTGTTATCAGAATGGAATTATGAATACTTGACTATCTCCTTTTCTGCCTCCTCTCTTTCTGAAATGAGGCAGAGAGAACACCAGACTGCTGGGGAAAGACCACTCCCATGAAGGAAATGTATATGCACATAGGGTCTTTTTTGAAGTCAAAAGTTAGTCTGAAATTTGTCAGTAAAAATAGTCTTTGGTCAATTATTTTTTTGTTGATCTTGAGCATTTTTTTCCAAGCATTTTTCATTATTTTAAAAGGGAAATGTTCTGTAGAATTCTGTCTGAGATTATAGCTGGATGGAGAAACAGGTTCCTCCAGCCTGAGGCTTCCCTGGGAGGGAGAGGCTTTCGAAGCTACAAGGCTCACCATCACAGGATGGGGTTTAGACTGAGTTTTAAGAAGTACTAAAATATTTTCCAGGACCTGTGGCTGCAGCACTTTCTTTACAATGAAGTTGCCACAGAGCTGTGAATTTTAGAAGCTGCCCAGAGCTTTTAGAGAATGTTCTGTAACACAGATAACATAGATTTTGTTTTGGAACAAAATTAACTAGTATTTGGTGGTGAATGTATTTTTTCTCTTTCTCTCTTTTTTTTTTTTTTTTTTTAAACTCGTCTATTATTGGGTGGACTTTATATGCATTACCATGAATTTTTGCTGACAGGAAATCTTCAAAATCTTCTACTGTTATCTTAGCACTAGCTAAGCATTTCCATGTGGCACAGCTGGTCAGAGTTCTTGTCTGCAGTTCTTTATGGATAGTAACTTGCAGTTAGATTGAACAGTAAAGTGAACAATGAGATTTTCAGGAATCATGTCTGTATGGTGGTATCTCATTCCACCTAGAATATCCCCAACTTTAACTGCATTAGAATAGGTTGCTGTTCTGTCAAGAAACAATAATTTTCCATAATTTTTCAGAGCCTCAGTGGTATATCTTTTGGGAAAACCAATTAAGGCCTTCATCATTATCTTCTTCTTTGCACAAATGGCTATTTGCTGCATGATATCTACAGTTGATGCAGTTGATATACACAATCGTTCACAATAGTTGTGCTATATAAGAGATCATGCTGGGCTGGCTTGCAAAACCTGAAGCACAAACTTCAGAGATTCAGTTGAAGAACACCTACAAGAAAATTTGCAATATTATCACAGTAGCAATGGGGGATTGGCTTCTTCAGGGAATTAGATGAAATGGAAAGGTGGCTGGCAATATCTTGTGAATTTTAAAGGAGCTCATGGCCCTCTATAACGTTTGCTGTATTTTGGGATGCCAATCATGAGGATATGAGGAGCTGCTATTTTTGTTTTCTAAACTTCTAATTATTCCTAGTAATTCCTTTCCGATATATTGTGTCTCACCGTCTTTCATAGTAAGTTTTACTCCCTCAGATTTTTAATTTGCTGCCTTTTGTTTTTTTTCAAATAAGTATGTCATATTGCCAGACATATTGCCAGAACTTGCACAAGACTAAAATAAAACCCAAAGCATTCATCTGGAGATGCCAAAATATGTGTTTGGATGAATGGGTGATAGAGAAGACTCAGCTGTAGTGCTCTGTATAGTTTCGGGTGCCATACTTGAGAAAAGATGTGGGCCAATTGCAAGCACTCTGCAGAGATTAAAAAGAGTAACTAGACGCTGAAGGGTTTATTTAGCCTGAAGAAAAAGTAGAGAACTCTGAACAAAGACAGGAGAAACATTCCTCAGGTATGGAAATGGTTGCTGCAGGTAAGAACAGTCAGTTCTCAGAGCATGCAAAATAGACGGGACAGTAAGTAATGGGCCTAAACTGCAGTAAAGGAGACTCAACTTTCAAATCAAAAGAGAAAATATTAAAAGGTGCTCTGATAGTGAATATTGGAGTCTGGGAAACTTGATGTATCTCCATCATTAAAAGAGAGATTTGGCATTGTTTAAGGCCAATATTTATGAGGAAAAATATGTGGATGTGAGGATGTGGATTAAAAAGAGGAACTATGTAACATTTTGAGACCATTTCCAGATATATTTTCTATACCATGCTTCACGAAAGGGGAACAGAACTATTACAGTTTGGAGATGAAGCATGAAGAAATAATCAGTGATGATATATCCTGTGCTTTCATTGCTACATACCATGTAAACAATAAGAAAAGTAAAGGAATTGCTTCTACCTTTCATAATCCATAAAGACTTCAAAAATTGCTGGCCACTCAGCAACCGTGAGCATTTTCAATTGCTATAACTCTCCTACTTCACAGATGAGGCATGAGCTAATTGTTCAATGTCTGTAAAATAAATTGATCTTTGCATTACATGGAAATAAAACATATATATGTGTTTTATGCATGCATATGTATATATATGTATACATATATGTATATACATGTATACATATGTATGTATATGTATATATATTTATCTCAGAAAACACACTTTTCTTACAGAGCTTTTACAATGTGCCTGTGAAAGTGAATCAAAGCATGATTATCATGTGATTCACATTTTCTTCCTCAGGAATGAGACTCATGTAATTCTGCTGTTTCTTCACCTTTCTTTGTGTGTGTTTCTATATTTGTGTGTGTTGGCCAATTTTGGTGAAATCTGCTAGAGGACCAGAGACCTTGAACATGATTTGTTCCTAGATATTCCTTGAAATTAGGCACAAACCAGAAAGAAGTGAGCTGCTTAATGAAGGGAAAATAGCTGCTTATCATAAGTCAAAGAAACCACATGGAGAAAAGCTGTTATGAAAGACCAACCATAGCAAGTGCTTCAGTCAGAGCCGGTGACTGTCTATACAGAGGAGATTCTACTCCTCAGTCGTTTTCTTTCCTGTATAGATTCTCTTTCTCTGGTCTTTAATAATGTGTTAAGAAGTTAAAAAGTCAGCTACCACAAGCCCAAAAGCCATTCAAAATTAGGCAGCATTACTCCCAGTGCTCACACAGCTGCTTGTTTTCTTGTAAAGAAATTCAACAAAAAAACTCACCAGCAGAATCCTAAGGATGAATTTGAAAACAAACCAAAACTAAGCTGAAAAATTCAATGGCAAGGCCCTGTGCTCTTGCATATAAACCATGTATTATTAAACATTAACACTGGATTCAAACAGTACTTTGTGCTAAATTTATCATTTTTTTTTAAATCCAGTGCAATCCAAAATCTTTAATTTTTTTTTTAGTTCCCCTTAAGAATTTGTTTGCTGTTTTTTTTTTTTTCTGGATGTGAGGAAAGCAAAAGTCATGTTGCTGGCTGCTTCTGCTCTTGGGCCACTGCAGTGTGTCTCTAACCATTATTTGTTCATTTGTTTGTTTGCTTTTTTAAATGTTCTGGGGCAAAACGATGGGATGGGAAATGGCCGGGCCTTTTTGACAGTCCTTTGCTATTAGCCCTGATGAAACATCTGATGCTAATTAATTCTTTGGATATTCCTTGATTCAAGACAAAATTTCTTGGCATTTTTTATCTGTTTTGACATACAACTCCAAGAAAAAATGTGCCAAGGTTCTGAATGCCTTAACTGTCCTGACCAACCTCTCCTGGGACCTCCAATCACACCCACTGCTCATGGTCCCAGTGGGTCCATTTGAGCAGGATTCGCAGAATCCCTGACCAAGGTATGTTGTAGTTGTACCCATCTCCGGCTGCAGCTATGTTGCAGTCGTGCCTGGCCATGGACCCTGCTGATCAATCCTGACTTGTGGATTGAGTTCTCAGCTCATTGTTGGACCTACCTCATCATTATGGAACCACCAAGTTATCACTCACCTGTTTCTGACCATGATAATCGACATCAGACCTGACCCTGACTTGCTGCTTTGCATCCTGGGCTTGACCTCCCATCTGCCTTGTCATCACAAACTTGTCTGGTGATCTGGAATGTTGGCTCAGCCTGGGTGACACCTCCTGCGCCTACACTGCCAGCCATGTTACCATGCTCAGCAGGCCTGCGTGCCAGCCAGTGAGGAGCAGCAAACCCTGATGCTCCCTGGTAAATCGGAGGTTACATCCAAAGAATAAAGACCAGACCAGACTACTGAATTCCCTGCTTGAGCAAAGTATGGGGCTTTTCTATTGCCCTATGGGGCATTCTATGGGGCATTTCTATTCTATTTGGTATCCCAGGACATCTCGTACCTCAGAGGTGCAAGGCTGCAGATTCTCCTGTTCCACTGCCTGACTTTGTGTCTCTGAGAAAGGAAGATTAACCCTGACAGCTCCTGAAATAGAGGGAGCAAAGTATCATAATATTGACCAGCGTATTTCAGTACATGAACTGATAACTACTCTTCTCACTAATTCGTGTGTACCCAAAAGGGTCTGGCTACAGTCAGCCATTTACATGCACACATCAGTATTGTATTGTGGTATGAACACATTTCTGCAAGGTGTGCCACTGTGACATGGCTTGCCCTTGCTAGTCCCTTCCCCAAGGAATGGAAATATCCTTCCGACAGGGGATAGTGGGACTTGGATTCCTTGACTTTCAGTTACAAGTGGAGGAAGGGAGAGTGGGAAAGAAAGCTGGGTATTGTTGTTGTCTACTTCCCTGTGCACAGCACACGTTTCTGCATGGATTTCCAGCAGCAGTCATTGATGATCGCATCAGCAGTAACATCCCTTGATGCTTGCAGTCTTTTTAAGGAGGCCAGGGACCGGGGAAACAAAACTGTGTGGAACTTTCTGTGTGGAAGCAGAACAGAAAAGGAGAGGTGATACCGGTGACAGGTGTGTACAGAGCAGAACTGCGTTCTGGGCAGCAGCTAAGCTCCATCCAGCTCGGCATGTGGTTTCTGAGAGGTGCCCATGAAGTCAACAAAAACGCAGGCCATTTCTAACGGAATTCCTGTCTTGTTACATCCTTCCTCCATATTTCACAGCAGCTTCTGAGTTAGGGATTCCTGGTCAGGAATCTAAGCTCTTCTATTTAAAGGCTATTTAAAGTTCTATTTAAGTCCCCTATGCTGTTATGCACAAAACCAAGTACAGATCAATTATTTTCCATTTGAGCTAGTTGGAGTCCAATCATCCAGCATGACATTCCAATCATCCATTCATGACATACTGAAAGCTATCAGATGTATGGCTAGATGTATGGCATTAATTTACTTATTAGTTTTTAGATATAAGAATGAAATTATACCTATTTTTGAAGAGTTTTTGTTTTTGAAGGGTATTTTGAAGATTTTCAACAAAAATTTCTCGACCTTGCACTCTCTCTTTCTTTCAATAAAATCATATCAGACAGGAGTGGGGAGGGCAGGTCTTTCTTGATGTTTATTTTCAGTGCCAAAGTAGACAAGAATCTCTATTATCCTGTCCCTGTAAGAATTGCACTGACAAAGTCATGAGAGCTGCTGGTAACAGAATTAAGGCCTTTGAGAACTTGGATAGACAGAACAATAGGTCCCTGGAATTCCTATGTTGTTTTCAGATGACACAACTCAACAAGTAATCTCATCATTCACAGGGTGCCTGAACATCTTTTAAAGTGCATCCTTCCTGGTACCCACAGAGATGGAGGATTTTTTTTTTTTAACAGTTGTTGTTGAACTTCGATCTATCATTTTTGAGCCAATATTGTACTAACAGTTTTGCTTACCTGGAAGCTGACCCTAGAGGCAAAACAAAAATTTGTCTCTGGGCTACTTAATGAAATGTTCTTTTATTGGCAGAGAATTCAGGTCACTAAAGCAACACTGACTTTGCTTATCTGTGATTTACTGCCTGATTTTTGTCTTTTTAATTTCCCAGCTAATCATTTAACTGGTGCATAATTTGATTACAAACTTTAATGGAAAAAAAAAAGTTAATAAAGATCGCAGAACTATTTCAGACAAATAAACACCTGCCTTAGCCGTCATCTTCATTTTAAAGTCTCGAAAGTAAATCAGAGAGAGAAAGATAAGGTAAACAGTTAAGAAAAATAGTTTAATTTTTGGTAACACTAAAGAACATCTAATGTTCCTTTGTATGGCAGTATTCCTCAGTTGAACTGAGGATATTTTTTGCAAAGTTGTTAAAATATGTTTTTGAGTTGAATTCAATCAACACTTAGAATTCCACCTTAAATTCTCAAAAGATGGCCCTTGCTTAAGGTTCTGAAGATGGGAATATGATCTGCTAAAAATCAGACAAGTGAGCAGAAACAAACTATGACTTCTGCCCCAGGGGTAATGGAGATGGAGATGAATCCTGACAAGCACACACATGACAAGAGCTAGGGAGAGCAGGAACGGGTGACTCACAAATTGTAGTGGCACGTTCTCTCCAAGGGCCTTGGTGTGCAGTAATGCCTGAAAGATCTTAACCAGGATCACATGATGCATATAGTGGTTGCCTGACAGTTGAGCCATATAATAAAACCCCAACAAATTAAGTATAAAACAGCCTCTGGTGGGCTATAGCCTTAATTAGAAAGAAAATTAACAGGTATTAGATTAGCAGAATCCCCGCCAGTAAAGTATGTAGGGGATATCATTAAAGAGACAGACCTTTGTGTATGTGTGTTTTATGTTCCACTGAAGTTGATCACCTTTTTAATTACTTCTGCCATTATGAAAAAGCTAACTGGATTCTTTCACTTAGAAGACCAAGACGGAGCCGCAGAGAGGTTCATAAATCACCGTGGATGGCAAAGGGAGAAAGGAGAAGTTCTCTGCCCACAACTTTCTTTTCACTTGTGGGTGTCCTGCTGGAGCTCTCTGTGCTCCTGCCCCTCCCAGGTGGTCAGGGATTTGAGTGCCCTCACCGACAGCACTACTGCTAGCGTTCCCCTCGAACACTGGCACCCAGTTTTTCCTGTGGCTACAGTGTTACTGCGACCTGAGCTTGCATGCAGCCTCAGCCCAGTTCTCCGAGCTTGGTCTTTCTCCTTTTTTTCCCCTTACTGGCAAATTCAGTTTTGAAAATCTAACTGATCTTTTTTATCAGTTTGAAGGGCAAAATCTTAGTATTTAAGGCTGCCAGGCACCTGGACTGCTCTTGCCTGCCTTTCCCATGCCTTTCAGATTGTTATCTGTTACTCTACTCTGATCATTCTTTCCTTTTCCCAGTCACTTTCTTTCCTTTTCTTTCTGCTCTGTTTATATCTTTTTTTTTTTCTCCCCTCACACCCTTTCATATTGTCTTATCTAAAGCATTCTGCACAGAAAAGAGGCTTCTTGTTCATCTTGCCAAAAAGAGCAGAGCCTCTGCATACTGTCTGAATAGAGCTCACTGCATTTACAGTGTAGAGATTTTCTACTCACTTGCAGTAGCAATCTCATCATGATTTATGATTAAATTGCCGTTAGGTCTATGACTTTAAAAGTATGTAATGCCCAGGTCCTTGCAGCTGTGGAACTCCACCTTGGATGGTTGTGTTCAGAAAAACAAGGCAGTTTTCACTGTGTTTTCATAAATGGGCATTGAGAAACTCAGGTATGGATTTTAGGTAACTACCTGAGTAAGCAGAAACCATAGTTCACTCCCAGGTGTCCAGGTAGGTAGAAAGTGGTGCTAAAAGTGTCACTGCAAGATGTAAGTATCCATCTCATACTGAGTAGTTATATTATGCCAACAAAAAGTGCTCCCATTTAGGGGCTAAAACATTTTTCACTTTCTCTTCTTGGGTGGGTTCTGTGCTGAAATCCGTTGATCATGAATGATCAAGAGGATTATGGCTACAAAGAGGGAGAAAAATTGGCAAATCTGGTGTCCTTTAAAAGCCACTACCCTACAAGGCGTACATAGCATGAGTTGCCTGACAGCATTCTGTTGGCTCTATTGATAGCCATTGAAGTCAATTTTTGGCAAGGATTTACGTAGCTGAGTTGTTGCCACATGTATTTTATAGGTATTGTGTTTTACTTTGACATGGAAGGGGCCGTGTGACACATTTGTTTTACTTCAGACACACTTTCTGCAATGAAGACTACGCTTTGTGTCTCAGCCAAGAAATGCATTAGAGAATTCCTTGCTGTGCATATGCTCCATATATGCTTATGTGAGAGCTCCAAGAAATATTCATAGTCCAAACCTAATGCTGCATTTACATTTCTTTGAATTAAAATGCTAGGTTGGGTCATAAAGGTGAAAATGAGCTTGGCTTTATCAGGTTTTATAACATCTATCTGTCTCTTTGTTTCCTTTTCCCCAGAGTGTACACGCACATGCGTGTGTACACGCACATGCCTATACACACACACACACACATATACACACACACACAGAGTGTTTGTCACAATTCAGTACAGCTGGTAATTTTCAGTTCACCAGAAGCTCAGAATAGCAGAGAAATTGTTCAGTCAAGCCTGATGTGGAGAACAAGTGTTTGCATACACGCCTCGCTCTCTTTCAAGGGGAAAACTAACCAAAGAGATTTGAAAAAGGGATGGCAAAGAGAAGACAGTAAACACATTTGCCTTTTCCTTTTAATAGTTATTGGCGATATACAGATGCAGGTCTGCCAGGTCTTCACTGAACTGTGAGGCAAGAGTATAGGTGCTGCATTGCTTTAACTGGAATGGAGCACAGTAGGTAGCATTTCACTGTTGGGACTCCTCTGCTTAATGGGCAACACCAGCAGAAAAGGCTTGAAGTCTTTCCTGAGAAATAACTTATTTCCCTCTTTCCTCTTTCCTGACCTAAAAGATTGGAAAAGTGAGCATCTCCCGTAGTACTCTAAACAGGCAGAGACTACACATGCTGCATATACAACCAGAAAAGGGCTTGTTAGCTTGAGAAATGCTGCAAAACAAGATAAATACAGATTGAGAGTAAAATCCGTACTTTCAACTCATCAATCTATCAGAATATGAATACTATAGGACAAAGTCTTTTGACCTTATCATCTCAGGCATCCATCAGATGCTACTGCTCTCTGTGTTGCAGCCATTAGCCAAAGGTCTCTTTGAAGCTGTGTATTGAGTATGAGCAAAGCTAACTTCTGCCAGGTGTCACTGCTAATATTTTGGAAATAAAAATGATACCCTTCCTGATGATTATAAGGAAGCAGGTATGGGCTTGAGGTCTGCAGAGGTAAAAAATGCTATGCTCAGACCCAGATGGCCCAGCAAGATAACATGGTTATGGCATGACTGTGTCTATAGCTGATGGCACCCCAAGCGGACTCCTCCTGCTATTTCAGATGGCCACATATCCCTTCAGGAATCAGTTAGAAACAGCTTCGGTGTAAGGGTAAGAAGAGCCTTGAATTTACAACTCTGGACCACTGTTAACAGCTCTGCCGCTTAAAGTATAGAATCCACTGGTGTATGCTAAACCTCTTCACCCTTTCAGCTGATGGTTGGTACAGCTACTGCCCTCCTTTCTACCAACACAATGCTGCAGCCTGCAAGAATCCTCCAGGAAAATGTTCCCCTGCAGGGGCAGGAAATTCAGTCAGTCTTCAGTAGCAGGAACACGGCTTGTTTTCATAAAGACAGCAAGAACAGAGAAGAGAGGGAATCTGACCCACAGGATTCAGAGACACTATTTAATGTACCAGCTTAAGTATGCATTTCCTCAGGCCCTCGGATGTATTAATACACTTTTACGACATGTAAACGCAGAGGATAAACTTTGGCAATGGGAGCTTCTATAGCTTCCATCTGGACTTCTGACTCCACTGCTGCAGAAATACAGCAATGTATAATACAGTGATCTAGTACAAAAATGACTTTAAAACTGTTTGATGTGGCTCATGATTAAGGAATCAGAGAATCACAGAATAATTGGGGTTAGAAGGGACCTCTGGATCCTGCTCAAGCAGGATCAGTTAGAGCCCAGGACTGTGTCTATTTCCAAGAACAGACACTGCAGACCCTCTCTGGGCAACCTGTTCCAGTGCTCAGTCACCATCAGACTTCGCTGTGTATATTACAAGACTCTTTTAGGGTATAAACTCTTCCCAAGACTTTGCAGTTCTTCAGGGATTTTATTAAATTTTCCATGATCAGATTTTTAAATGTTAACTATATACATGATCAGTTTCTGCAGGTAACTAGATAATGCTCCATGTCATTTAGACAAAAAGAAAGGAAAGAAAAAAAATATAGCTCGTTTCATTCATTACTGCTCTTGGTTATGACTGTAACATTTTTGGTTTTTGCAAGTAATGTTATATAAGGTGTGTTAACACGTGCTATAGTATTTCCATTTTTTTTTTTTAATAAAAACATTTAACATATCTAGTAACTATCAGCATAATAACCCTTATTTGGTTATAAGGCAAATACAGAAATGAAAAGATGAATGTCCGTATCTCATGCTGTACAAGCAACATTAATTAATTCAACATGACAAGCTATATGAAGTATCTGGGTAAGTCAATCTAGTATCACTCTGTTTATGAAGCCCAAAATATAGACTGACAAAGCACAAATATGGAATGCATTTCAATCACTTTAATCAAACAGAGTCAATGTAAAGAAAAGGGGCATTGTCAAGATGTGTCAGTGAACATTTGACCTGCCTTGCAGGAATATTTTTTTGTGTAGAGTCTTCTCTTAGGGGGTTACCCTCTCTGTTCTGAATTCCAGTTCCTAAAAATGAAAGTTATATTTTTGATTGTGTGAGAGGCAATCTGAAATAGGAATAGATATAGGAAAGAATATTGAAAATCACTGTCCCTGCAGAAGATGAACACCTGAAATCAGATCCTTTAAGGGAAGTATATGCTCTAGCATGACTTTTCTCTGTATTGCAGAAAATTTTGTTTTCCTTGAATGAGGTTTTGGCTGGTCCTTGCACAGATTCAGAAGATCAGGATTATAGAGGACCAGGCCAGAATTGCACTGTGCAGCTTAGTCTGCACTAAATCTTTTCTAAGGCCTGGGGGCAGAATGGGGCTAAAGCAGAGCTGAGTCAAGTCTGTCTTTTGAAGGACACTGGAGGGAGTTGCCACAGATTCCTTCAAGAATGCTTCAAGAAGGATTCACCAGTAGGGATCTTTCAGGATTTTTCTCAGGAGTTCCCAGTGCTGCATTAATTCTCTGCCATCCAGCTCTCCCCTATCACTGTCCAACAGTCTCGGTGATACTCAAAGTAGGATTCAGGTCTCTGCTTATTTCTGAAACTCTCTCCCCACACCTGTTATTTCCAGAGCTTGGTCTAACCCTGTCATTCCTCATCTAGGTTGCACTCAACAAGCAGGATAATGTTAATTATGTGGTAAAAACATAATGCATAGTTCTGAGTTGCCTTTTAGACTGCTCTTCTGCAAATGGATAATATGAAAGTATTAAAACCTTTCAATCTGCCTGTTACTCAGTCTTAAAACTACAGATTGGCCAGGATTTAAATTCTATTTGTGTGAATGTGTAGACACAAACACATCATAAATTAAAAGAGTTCTTAATTTTTGCTTCTTATGTCATAATAAGGGTATGGTGACCAGGATTTGGAGTAAAGTTTTAAAAACACAGTTGTCATAGTGGTGTCTATTTGAAGGCCTTATTTCATTTTCTAGAGTGTCAACTTTTGTTATGTAAACACAAACAAACAAAAAAAAACCCCCAAACCTAACTGTGTAGCTACTGTGGTGAAATAAACCTCAGAAATGTACAGAAACCTCAGAACCAAGTACAGCCAGGTATAGAGAGATGTGTGAAAATCTTTATTCAATTCCTGAATTAGCTCCTCCACCCACCTCTGTAAACTGGCAGTGAAAAAGAGTGGATTGTCATTGTTGTTTCATGACTGTCCTTAGAGAGAAAAACAGAAGGAAACCCGCAGTACTCTTTTTCCTAGATATCAGCCCCACTGACAGGTGGCACTTGAGAAATACCATGACTTGCTCTACTTTCCACCACTTCCTTCTCCCTTCCGTTCCCCAGTTCTCAATGCAGTCATTACTGGAGTTCCACAGATCCCATTGACACACTGCAAACATGCCAGAGGATAGTTAAGATCTAGAAACACAGTGAACCACATCATATTATCAGTATGTGCACCCTATGAGTCCGTTTTAGAAATTGAGCTCCAGAGCATGATTTTTAGACTCTGCTCCAAAATCCTTCTATGTGATTTTGAATGCTCCCTACTTAAAACTTTGCTGAAATGGGTTTAGAGCTACATGAAAAGAATGTTTAGATGCTGTTTAACAAACCAAAGTTGTTCGTGCCTGGTTCCAGCTCTGGAGAATCACCCATATCAGTGCAGTATTATTTGATCTAGTTCACCCTGTTTTTTTATCATTTTTTCACAAATAACAAACTAGGATAAGCAGGATGATCTGACGTGTTTTATTTTGATATTTACAGCATTTTCATCCCAGTATTGTATTTGAATCTTCCTTTTTTTTCATTAATATATGTTATTTAGTCCTTGACTAAGACATCGCACAATGTGAGAGTTGAGTATTTTGCTGCTACAGACGTAGACCTTCAGAATAGCCTAATCCAAACCAGTCTTTTTTCCTTTAATTGGAAAAGAAATGAGTGTTTTGCACTATACACTAGCTAGTTAGTGCTATCATAAGCAACTCCCTATTAATCACGTACCATTTTTTGCAGCTGTGTATAGTAACTGACCTGCCAGGATACACTATAACTGAAGCAATTAAGGATCTTTTGTATTTTTATATAATTACCACTTCTGAGCCAGGTTGCTAAATACTTGGGACATTTGGGGGTATAATTTCAAGGTCATTATATTTTTGTTCTTCTCATTTCCTAGGAAACCTATATGCAGACTCGCCTCAAGCATCACAGATACTGCACATGAAAGGATGGCAAATTAATTTAATGCTACCTCCTTCCATGCAGTAGGTACATGTCCATTTTCCCAATGTATGGTATCTAGTATATTTCTAAATTGTAAACTATTCCTGTTTCTAATGATGCAAACAACAGAGGCACCAAATAAGCTAAAAGAGCTAACACATTTATCTCCACTTTCTGCCATCTGTTTGAAACTGCTGATGTAATTCCAGTTTTAAATTACATTAAATCCTGCCTTCTGGACCCCTTTCCCTATTTATTTATTTCTTTATTTAAGGTTTTAGAGAGAGCGAGCAGTGCCTTCAGGTTGTTGACTACTTAATAAGAAACTGAGGCTTTGACTGTTTTGAGTCTGTACTGAAATGTAGGTTTCCTGGACGAAGAGCTAGAGTGGTAGCAATATATTTATTTCCAAATGATCAAACTTACTCTCCATGTAGAATTTGATGAGATCTGTTTTCAGCAATAATACTAGCAATGAGCAGATTTGTTTATACTAAAGGAATGATAGAGATTAAGGGTTGTGTTCCTGCATACTCTATTGTCTAATGATGGAATTTCCAATTTTATCTCTCAGTTTATGCTTCAGAATTAATTTAATTTCTTTCCTGTAACCTTTCCCCCTTATTTTATTAGTTGTTAACCTCTCCCCCTTATTTTACTAGTTGAATTAACAACCTTTTATTTATTTTTCTCTACACTTCCTTTGCCTTTTTTTGTCTATAGTGGTAATTCTCTTTCTTCCTGGTATCTCATGGTTGGAAACACTTCTGTGTCTGGATCTGATATTGATGTTGATCTTTAAAGGATTTGCTCAAAGGGATATTTGATAAGATCTCTCTTCAGCAAATCTATCAAACTCATAGCCTGATTTTGCACAATCACATTAAAGTGTTGAAATCTTGATTCAGACATTAAATACTTCACTGATACTTGTTACCATTTCCAGCACAGAAATTAAATGAATGTATTCTCTTTTACTTTTTTTTTTCTTTTAAACTTTGGTTACATTCACTATGGACCCCTAGAATAGTCAGAGAGATAAGAATTTTGGAGAAAAGCGATCTAAGAGCAGACTGAAAGTAACTTGTCATTTTTATCGATCTTAAAAAGACAGAACACCTTATTAACAGCAAAGAAAATGCAATTCAGGCATTTTACACAGACATTTTACACATCATGGTAAGAAGAAAGAGAAATAAGATCTTTTTCACTTGTATATTTTCAAAAGTAATGATGTGAGATGATAATTTGGAATGCAACAATACATATTTAAGATGACTGGAACAATGTACTGAATGGTTTGATTTTGAACCTATTACAACAAATCCTTTTTTTTTTCAAGAAAAATAGTTTCATTGCATATTTGCCAAAACCAATTTGGAAATTCTTAGAACTAAATGAATGAATTCTAAATTATAGAATTATTATTCTAAACTAATATTCTAAAATGAATAGTAGCAGAACTAAATCTTTTCTCTTTGATTTGGTAAAAATTGCAAAACGGTTTAATTTCAGATTGAAATATTTGATTTTCTCTTTCACTGTCACAGTTAAAATATTGAAAATATAATAAAGGATAATTAATGAAACGTAGAAATTGTATTTCATGCAAACCTGTAGTCCTCTTCCTGAGCAGAGAACCAGGAGTTGTGCCTACTGTAGAAGATCCATCTTAAATTCTGTAGTTGATTCATCTCCCATAATAGAAGCAGTTCATAGATCAGCCACTGATCCATGCTAGAGTCTGTCGAAGAACTTGATCAATATTTCAAAGTCTGATCCTTCTAAATCAGTCCTACCAAAAAGAATATGTATAATCAGTCACTGTGGCTTTAACTATCATTATCTTTACACAACAGAAGTGTGGTGGTTAAAATGTGACAGACTTATTGTAAGCTTTCTGCATTTCTTCTCCAAACACTAAGATCAATGGTTAAATTAAGGTGGTGGCAGATTGTTGTGAATGCTGATGATTCTTTTCTATTTGTTTGTTTGAGTCTAGCATTTTCATAGTCAGTGATGAAATTCTGAAATAGGGAGGTGTAATATTCCCTCTATATCCTATGCATGCTAACCCTGGCTGGATAGATGTGGAAAAAGTCAGCAGCTTCTCATGATCATCACTCTGGAAGTCTAAGTTCAGTGGAACGATACACAACATTGACCTGCATTTTCAAGGGCTGGTAAAGAACCATGTAAGCCGTATATGTTTTTTATTCTATGCTTTCATGTAAGGCACATGTAAGACACCACATCCTATGGCAATTCATCTTGCCATGAAAAGATATCTACAGAAGACCTATTAGAGCTATCCACATAAGATAAAATACATGTTTTTAAATATGTCTGGAACCAATGAATATGCCAAAATATTGTCAATTAAAACTTGTTATGAGATTTCATACCAATTTTTCCTCGGTAAAGCCAGTGATGCAGAAAAAAAAAGTTTTGATTTTCTGCTTACAAAAATATTAAATTCTAGATTCTCAGAAATATTTCCCAAACAAAGAATTTACAGCTTCACTCCAGTCTATGAGGGAAAGATCGCTAAAATCACATTATTCTTCAAATGTTCAGTTTCCAAATGTTACATAACCAGCTTCCTGTGGTGGTAATACTATTTGTATTTTCTAGACCTAACTGAAATCTGTATATAGAATGAACTGAGTGAATGATTTGTTAGAAAGACTTTTTGTTGTCAAAATGCAATGAATATTTCATGATTCAAATGCAAAGCAACTATAAATCTAAAATACCATGTTTTGCCGTAATGCATAAAAACTACTCGTCATAACTGTTAAATGCAAAGCATATTCACTCCTGGTAAGAACCATAAGTGTGACAAGAAATCCAAGAGAGAAAGTTGTAGTAATGGTTAAGAAGAAGTATATGGAGTGAGTAGAACAAAATTTCTTCTGAGTGTTTCAAATAATGCAATTTTCCCTGCATTTCATTGGCATCAAAGATTGCAAATCGGTTAGGGGTGCCAAAGCTCAAAACCATCATTGCATTCCTGGGCCAGTGTAATATTAAACTATAATAAAAAAGTGATCAGAAAGCAAAGAATGTGTCCTGTGCCGTTTTATCTGCAAGAATCTCCCAACATGTTCTCCATCCACAGTGGAGAAAGCCCTGATCTTAAAGACACAGTCCCTGGTCTTAAAGAGACACTAGGGAGGACAAATTTCTTATTTTCCAAAGCAATCTTTGGTATCCTAAAATGTAATACTAGTACCATCGACTATATTTCCACTGAATAAGATATATGTTATTGTACCTGAGATCTATCCTGATGAAAATACTCTAGTGCTACCGAAGAATTGCTACCTAAGCAAAGTGATGGGTTAGTTCATGCCATGATGGCAAGATGGATTTTTAAACAGATTGGATATGTTTAATTAGATTGGTTAATTTATTTAGTGAATATATTTAGTGTTAATGAGATCCTACATTTTCCTCTGCTTCTTTTCTAACTATTGTTTTATAGAACTGTATTTTTTGAAAGTATTCCTATCCTGTAGCTTTTGGTGCTTCCTTGATCTCTTTTTATTGCATACATTTCAAGACAAACTCCATCCAAGTGCACTGCCTTCTAAATCAATCCCATCAATAAGAATATACATAAATTACTGTGCATATATTACATTAAATTACATTAATAACTCAAGAAAAGCTCTCTTCCTTGAGCTACTAGCATGCTGGAGCTCATCCCATCTGAAAGGGCAGCTTTGCAAGGAGAACAGGTTGCAGCATTCTATAGGCGGTACAGCATGGTGCCACACTCTGGCTTGTTTCTATAGGAGAGATTCTGACTGTTGCATTCTCTCCTTTGAGAAGGGATGCTGCTTGATCAGCAGGCGCAGAATTACGGATAAAGAGAGGCAAAGCTGTAGTTACCATAGCGGTTTAGGGACATAAAAGAAGTGAAGCATATAGAATAATCCTCACAGAAGTGAAACGACAACATAAAACTCTCCTTAGAAACCTATTAAAAAGAATCAGCAGAAACAATGATGCATGTGTGTGATACATTTTTTGTATTCCTGAATAAAGAAACTATTTTCTCAAAATATGTATGGCTTAACACAGTTTGCAATGGAGCTTCTGATTCTGAAGAACTTGACTTTGTTTTGAAAGATTAGACCCTTCGGGAATCACATTGTTCTTATTTTTGTAAAATTTTTGACTAGCTACTGGAAGATTGCAGAACACTATAGTATAGTTAGATTCAGAGATCATTTAATTTGTAATAGAATGTTGTTGTAGGCAGCATAGCAGTACTTCTTAAATCCCTCATTGCGTGGTTGGCTTATTTCATTAGGATCTGTCCTGGGCCAAAGATGCTTAACTAATACTATGTGGAATTATCAGATCATCTTAAACTCAGAGAATTTGACACATATAGTGTCAATGATAGAAGAATAGGAACACAAGACCCTAATGCAATTTGAATTTTTTTAAAAAGTAGGAACCAGTCCTATTGTACTTATTTAGTTTAATATCACTCAGATCAACAGAATAAATAGCTCTGCAGCTACTCTAGTTGTAAATGTAGTAAATGTAATTCATTGCTTGCTATTTTGCAAGTTATGTGTTCCTTATTTAGAAATAATTTCCTAAGAATTAAGTAAAACCTAAAATCATTTCTAACAAGCAGAGATATAATATCATTGTATCATTATCACCTGTTGAAAAAAAGAAAAAGACATATTGATAGAAAAAAAAGAACATGGTGTAGTCTAACTGTCACTAGAAATACCGCTGCCTTTTAATATGTTGATGAAGTTGAGGAGAAAAGCTGCAACTAATAACTTGCTCTAAATTCAGAACTACAGCATGTTCAGTAAAGCTTTTGGATGTTGACACTTTCCAGCAAAAAAAAAAGAAAAAGAACTGAGATCTTTTTGTTCTAAATAAATGGATAAAATTAAAATGTTTGGGAAAAATAAGAATTCCTACAGGGTATAGTTTCCTTACATAGAGACTGTCCCTCTAAATAGAACATTTGATACAATTATCAATACATTTCAAAATCTTGTTATATTTCAAGTCACATCATCATAAATAATTTCGATAGTGACAGCTGTGTTCAGAAATCTATTGAGGTTACCAAGTAATAAAATACAATTAAAAACATTGAATGTTTTGATTATTTTTCTTCTGTGGTTCAGACTTCACCTTGCTGTTTATCTACTAGCAGATAACAATTTAGTAGAAAGTATCAAGCATCCAACGCAGGATAAAAAGGTCAGTGGAACACAGAGAGATAACTGGTGCCTATAACTGAGAAAAGGCTCCTTAATCCTTCCATTTCTGGCTGCAGCATATGAGAGCATCGGAAATTTGTTTGCATGTTCTCCAAAATGCCTGACATGACAGTGCTCATCATCAAGGCTCTGTGGGCACTGTAAGGCCTTCCTTGCCCTGGCCACCCTCACCTGGGGCCAGCCCAACACACCCTGCCACAGCCTCAGGGCCTGTTGAAGGCCAGCTCAGGGCCTTCACTCTCAGCTGTTCCCTGAGGACTGGGGTGCTGAGCACAGTGCCATGTCCAGCAGAGCAAGGACCTTGCTGCAGGTGGTGCTGGCCAGGGCCATGAACTCCTACTAGTGCCCTCAGGGCTCTGACGGCAACCTCAGCAAGTCCTCACACGTTGCAGAGATCCAGGGTCAGCAGGGACTTGATGCGGTGATTTTCAGGGCAAGCAAAAGCAGGGCAGGGATAGAGAAATGGACATTCCGTGGTGGGGGAGTAGTAGTTCCCCAGCTGCCCCTTTGCTCCTCCCAGGGCTGGGAATGCTTGAGTGGGGCAAAGGTCCCAGCTGCCCTAATGGATCCCAGAACCTAGAAGAGCTTGTTGGGAGCAAAGGTCCCAGCTGTTTCTGGCTGGCCCTGGAGTCTGGGCAACACCTTGAGGACCACCTGATGGACCAATAAACCCCTACAACGGAGGAAGACTGAGAGGAGATGGGAAAGGCCCATAAAGCTCAGGGATGGTTGCAGGGAGTGTCTTACCCCAGCTTTTCTGCAGAAAACTCACTTTATCTTGACATAAAAGTGTGGCCTCTGTTTTACATAAACAGCTATGCCAGTTGATGCATCAATTAGTTTAAGTGTTTCTGAGTCGTCAAAAGTGCGTGAATGTCTCCAAGTTATCCAGACTAGCATGGGAGGAAGTGTATACATAGCTCAGCCTGGCAGAATATAAAATCCTGAACAACTAAGAGAAGAATTTCCAAAAGAGCTACAGACTTGAATGGCCTTCAATGACCTATGTATTCCTTCCCTGTAATGGGGACACCCAGCATTGTGATGGTGAGTATATTATAGAGACCAGTAATTAGAATCACACTGGTATTGTGATTGAGTTGTATATTGCAATTGCTCCACTTTTCTAAGTGTAGCTTACACTTTCCAGCATAACTCGTGCATTTCAGTGTATTGCTGTATCACTTTGCTAAATCAAAAATCCTGTATAACATCAAATATCTTCAAAGAAGTAAATTTTGATGTTAAACATCACACCTCCCAGGCATGGAATATCTAAAAGAGCCTGGTCAGAGTACCAGACTCTAGCAGGTCATTCACGCAGGAGCCTTGAGTGGGTAGGTTTAGGAAGTTGTGTGGTGTGTCAGAGCTGGAGGCCAGGACAGTCACCCAGGAGCCGTCTACGGCACAGCCGCAGGCCAGGCTCCGTGGCGTTTGGCTCAGGGCTTAAGATGGCCTGGGCAAACAGAATGAAGGCTGACTAGGCTGACTACCAGCAAGCATAGGAGTGGACTCACTAGACAGGGCCCCATGATGCAGTAACCAAGCAAGGCAAGCAGGGCAGGCCTGCGAATGGTGTCCTGGGTCTAGAGGGTCCAGATCACCAGAGAGTGTGCTGGCACAAGGCAGGTCTGAGATCAAGCCAGGAACACCAATTCAGTAAGTCAGGGGCAGGTCTGATGTTGGTAACCAGGGTCAGACGCAGTTCAGTGATCACTCTAGTAAAGGAAAATCATGGGATTGGTAGAATTGGGCTCTTTCTAGCTGACTTTAGAAAATTATAAAAGATACAAAGCAGTTGAACACAAAGTCTCCATTGCTATAAGAATATTGAGTCTTTCTGGAAAACATGTATATTAAAACTTTTATAAAGTTTTATAAACTTTTATAAAGTTGAAAGAGCAAGAACTGCAATTTAGTTTCAGTGAGTATTTACTGATACGTTTTTCTGGAGTTCCTAAATGGTGATCAGATCTTTAACACCCTAGCGGTAAATTCACATGGGATATGACTAAGGGTCTATGGATGAAAGTGCTTAAAGAAGAAATCACACATACCTTGTATTTGTTAGCTCTTTGCATGGCTACAGCTATAGTAGAGAAGAAATGCTTTATTAACTTGCCTAAATATGTTCAAATCTTGATATAGAAGCATTGTGTCCATCCAGAAAGGATGTGGTTTGTGTTTTTTTAGAGGAGAAGAGATATGAAAATAATTTCTTACGAATTTTTTTTCCACGTGGATGAACTTCTTATGAAATTATCTTATTTATCACTGCCTTATGAAAAAGAAGTGCCATCTTTTTTCTACAGATGTGGAGCTGATAAAGGGAAAGAATAAATGATCAGATGAAGATAAAGCCAGAAATATCCGTAGCTCAGCTAGGAACTGACCTAAAGATGGTTGTGTCTCCCTTTTCACCTTGCCACCGTTTTAACCATTTCATTTTTAGGAACTGTTAGCACCTGGCAAGGAATCAGTGATAAACACATTTGTGTGGAGTTCTGCATGTTATGCCGTGTTAAAGTACTGCTGAACTGAGAGCTTTGACAGTGTCTTTGTAGCGATAAAAATCTCTGGGACTGATATCCAGGTTTCAGTTTGAGTTACTTGTTTGAGTTACTTTTAAGAGTAATGACGATTTTTTTCAGAACAAGGGAAGTGAATCAGTCAAATTTTGTGAAGACTTGTGGGGCGCAAAATGGGATGGAGAGCAATTTAATGAGCAGGGGCTCATTATGGGAAACTTAAAATTGAAGTATCATTGTATATTTTCATAGAAATTGATACCATATCATGGAGGAAGCTGAGAGCTCTCTGATCATAGCCTAGTTTGGGGACTCAGATGAATTTCTGCTTTTTGTCACATTACAGCTGCATAGATTCATGGTGGAGCTTTAGACAATTGACATTAAAGACAATGAACGAAAGTGAACATCCCAGAACAAACAAAAGAGGCAGATTTTTCTAGACTGAGCGTTAGCCACACTCCCCAAGTGTGATACCAAGCAAGAACTCTCCTAACGTATGTTTTAACTTTTTGGAGCATATGGGGGCATAAGTAAACTTAAACAGTAGTTGCCTTTTCTCCATTAGCTACGTTATAAACACACAGATGTGAGCGTGCTTATGGCAGAGGGTGATGTCAGTTTAGCTTTAGCTAGTAGAATGATTCAAGTACACCATTAAAAAAGCTAAAGCATAAGGGAGGTAGCCTGACCCCTTCCTCTTTAACTTCCTCAAAGCTCTAAGAGCTGGGAAGAACAAATTATTTTTTAAAAGAGAAGCCACTTCATAAAATGATAATGTCCATTTGCAATACTCTATTTAGTGTTCTTAGCCTTCCTGTGCCCTTTTAGAACTGGACTATCTACCTTTCTGATATAGGGATTTCTTTTTCTTTTCTCTCAAGGATGCAAGAATGTACAGAGGTTTATTAGAAATCATTACACAGTTCATACAGTTATGCAGTAGTTGCACAGTTATACAGTAAATGCAGACAAGTGGTTAAACATTTCCTAAACTTGGAATCTAGAATTTACCATGTATCATTACACAGCTTGGACCATCAAAATTTACTTAAACTGTGCTGTGGAAATCACTGCATTTCTCTGCAGGCTCAACACATCTTCTGGTACACAGTTTTTAACCTTTTTAGAAGTGATATGCTCTTCCTTTCTAAAATGTTGACAGGTTTTCCTAATACCACACGAAAAACACGCTCTTGCTTTTTCATCTTTCAGACATACCATTATCTACCTCTATGGCCCCAGAGATTAGCTGTTATTTAACAATATCTTATATTTTATTAGAAATATAGATTATTTACATTTTAGGTCATCCCTAAAATGTTTATATTTGAACTTATTCCACTCTTTCAGGGTTCCTCTGGAAAATTAGGATGCATTTTTTTTTTATGGATACTTAGATATTTCAAGATACATAGCATAGAACATTCAAATGCATGTACTTGCACACTAAAATATCTGAACACTTAAGTAAATGTGGCTTCATGATTTCAGGAAATCATTCATTCAGGATGCACTGTTGTAGAGCTTAATCATGTCAACAACTTAGGCCTCTGTACTCAGGCATGAATGCAGCCTTTCAGGATCAGTTGCTCTGCAGCTGCATACAGAAAGAGAAAGATTGCCCCCACATTTTTAGAGCTAGCATAAAGCTGGACAGACATGAATTTGTCATACATGTTGGTGCAGATGATTTCAAAAGACAACAATAAGAAAGACTACAAAATCATTCAATCAAAGCAAATTACATTTTTTCCCCTTTTACATATTGTAACTTTTATGATATTTTCTTCCATTTTTCCCTGTTGCTCTAACTAGCTTTATCGATTTCTATCCTGATATATATTTTCATTATCTTTTAAATTAGGAAAAATTATCAAATGATCAAAATAGTGAAAACATCATTCAGATTTGTGTTCATGCTGTTTTGTTCTCACTGAACAATTTGCTGAAGTATGCACAAATTTTTTGCAAATATGGAAGAATATTAATGAAAATACTTCATAGGAATTCAAAAAAAAAATTCCACCCTGGAAACATTTAGTGGCATGCTAACCTAGGTATCACAGAGAAACATACTATTTCCTTGTACCCAGAGCAGCTCAAATTTTTACTGTCAGAATAATGTATCCACAGTATGCGTACTAACAGTTATTTCTAGGAATCTACAGAAATCTGTTAGCGTCTTTGAAAAAAAATCTCAGCCTTTTAAGATATCAGTGACATAGACCACACTTTTATCATGAATACTTAACCACTTATGCAGACCTTTCTACACCTTGTCTGTCTCCTTTTCCAAGTTATTGTAGCTTAAAAAAAAAGATCTAAAATAGCTTTCACTGAAGCTGAATTCCAAGCCTACAGATGCACTTCCTTAGTGTTTCTTAAAGCATATTCATCTTGCATGGCAGTTCTTCTGTTCCGGTTCTAGTTTTTCATATAAAGATTTCATGAAATGGTATCAGTTGTGCTCCAGTAGCTGCAGCCCATAAACCCAGGAGGTCTCTGTGTGGACTATGGCCCCAAAAGCTGTGCTTCAACAACATAAAAAATATTTTTTTTCCATAACAGCTATTTTATTCTTCTCAGTCTTCTTTGTGCAATTCAGATTATCATCTGAAAGAAGATATTACAGGGAGCCAGCTGAGTGTCCTGTGTCCAGTACAAAATAGCTGGACATACAGACCGTATGAAGATCAATAGTTATGTTGTAATTTAGTAGGGCCTCTACATCAGCTTCACTAAGTGAAAACCTACAGGTCAGTTCTCATACCACTCAAATATGAATAAGCAAAGGCAGAATATACTGGTGTAGTAAAAGCAGCAATGTTAGAATTCTGCATTTGATCTGCTGTAAGAAGTGGTAGACATCTTGTTATAAATTCTGTGCTTGGAAAAGCTGAGACAGCTTGCATTTAAAGTAATTAGTGTTCCATCTACAACGTAAGTTTGGAGAGGGGGGGGGAAAAAAAAAGAGAGAGAGAGAGAGAGAGAGAGAGAGAGAGAAGGTCATTAATTATGCAAAATTCTGCCAGAATGAAAATGGTACCTAAGTTTTAGAGGCTGAAGATTTTAACTACTCCAAAATACTTTATTTATTTCAACTCCACAGCTAACTGATAATCTCCATAGATGTTTGGGCAAGTAAACCAAAACCTTCACAGAAGTGTATTTAAAAATAAGTTTATGAATAACATACAGCGTGCTGAATTAATGATACACATAAGGCATGAAGTCATTTATGGTGGTGACATAAACATATGAAATTTTGCATTGCATAGATGAATGAGAAGAAATATTTTAGAAATCAGTGATCAATGGCGCAGAGTCTAGTTGGAGGCCTGTGGTTAGCGGTGTCCCCCAGGGGTCAGTCCTCGGCCCAGTCCTGTTCAATTTATTCATCGGTGATCTGGATGAAGGGATGGAGGGCTCCCTCAGCAAGTTTGCTGATGATACCAAACTGGGAGGAGGAGCTGACAGCCCAGAGGGCTG
>VZSV01000282.1:397859-428990 GCA_013398735.1 Nothocercus julius
AAAAAAAAAAAAAAAAAGGCACTAATAGATGCTAATAGGTAGCTAACTTAGTAGGGAAATAAGTCCCCCTTAATTTACTCCACTTCATAAAAAAAGTGTTCCAAAGAGGTTATGTAGAAGCTTATTCACACAGGAAAACCTCAGAATGAACGCACATTTCACAGTAGAGAAATTATCTGAGCACAGACACTTTCTTTTTTTTTCACCCCCTAATTACAGCTGTAATAGAGTTACAGCAATCACATTAAAGTATTTTAGACAATACGTGTTACGCAGTACAAAGTACTAGTAGCTCACGTAAAGCAACAGCAATATCTAGTGGGTTTGTTATCAAGCTCTTTTTACCAACTCTTTTCCAACCGCCTGTGGAAAAAAAACTTCTTATGCCTCCGAATCCCCCAGTATTTTTCCAGGCATATTATAACTAAGGTTAAAGTGAAAACATGCTATTTACTATTTTAAGTTGTATTTTATTGAGCTGCTAAACATACTATTATGTTGTACTCTTGCAAATATCTTAGATCAAAGGATTAAGATTAAATGAGAGGTCTACAAGAGCGAGAAAACTCCTGCAGACATTGAAAACACTTCTTTTCAACAGTCACCTAAGTATCAAGGCTACTTAATGATCAAATCAAGATCTGCAGACACCACAGCTTGCACACTCTTTCCTAGAAGATTTTAATCTTTGTCCTTGTCCTTCAGTGGAGTTTCTTTCCAGAGCATTTTGGCTTAATAAACGCCTTTCAAGAAGGCTTCAGTACAAGTGGGAGAGTGCTTGAGCAGCTATCTTGAGTTTTTATCAGCTGTGTAGTGATCAGGTGAAGGAATAATTGATTTCAATCAGCAACACCTGTTTTTAAAATTGTTCAAGTGATTATAATTCAATAATAAAAAAGCCAATTTAGATATGTTTGCTCAGATAATGTTAACCTCTGATATGCGGCCTAAGAGTGAAATTGCAATTGGTTTAATTACCTTAAGGAAACAATTTTCCCTTTTTCATCTTCTTCACAAAAATATCTTTGCACATTCTCTGTTGAAAGATCTCCAGTGCTATTAATTTTCTAACACTGTGTCAAATGGTGCCCTTTCTCTCAACAAGCTCAATTCTTCCCATTTTTCTTCACAGTTATCTTTTTCTATGATTTGTCATTTTCATGACAGCATTACATTGTTGGCATATAATTCAGGTTGTGATCACCTATAATACCTAGAGACATTTCTGCAAAACTGTTACTTAGTTATTTTCCCAATGTTTGTGCATGTTTTTTCCTCCTACCTAAGTATAAGTATTTGTACTTGTTCTCATTGTACTGCATCCGTGGATTTTTTTTTTTTTAGACGATTCCTCCATTTCATCAAGATCATTTGTATTCTAAATGTGTCTTTCCACATGCTTACAGTCATTTCCACCTCTGTGCTGTACATTTATTAAATGTGCAGACTCCCTTTTCTATCTTTTAGATCCACAATGGAAATACTGAATACTAATATGTCCAAGAGATGTTACAGCAGATCTCAGCATATCTTGTAAATATTAACATACAAACATCATAACTACTAAAATACTACACTTTGCATCCCCTCTGTAGTTTAATATAGCACATGTCTGCCTATCTTTCATGTGAGGCATTCCTAGCAATATGAGACACTGTCAAGGTGTAACAATTTGCGGCTTTTTCTCAAGACCTATTCCTTTTTGTCAAAATTAGATTGGTCTGACACAACTTCTCTCTCACAAATTTATCTTCATTGTTACTCATTTCCTTCTTTTTTTCTTCTGTGATCTTTATTCTGAAAACAGAAGTTAAACCTATGATTTTCCAGCTCTTCATGTATGTTAGTCATTAAACTGAAGTTGTCCTTTTTAAGTGAAGAGGGAAGGAAAAAAAAAATTAAACACATTGCTGCTGTCAGTTGCATTTGTCAATACCTTTAATAGTCCTTCCACAAGCAGACAAAAGCTTTTCTGATCATCTTCTTAGGCTTCATTTAACTAGTAAAAGTAAAGCAAGACATCACTCATATCCCTCATTAATAGTGTTGTCTGTCTTGGTCACTCAATAGTAAGACTGGAATGAAGTGATAGTACTTTTTCTTCCTTGTCTCTTATTACATGAAGTGGAGGCATTCTTACAATTTTTATCCAACTAGCAGCCAGAATTAGCATTTTATGTTGCTACCAGAAAAATAACAGATAACTCTGATTTTGTTTTGGAACCAATCACAAATATGAGAAGTGCAGCCACCTGGGCAAACACTATCAATTTTGTCTCTGTAGTGCCACCTTCTGACAAACAAGACAAATCCACATCAGCACGTTGAACAGTGCTAAATCAATGAAGGAGTGATTTATGCAGTAAGACTGGTCCTGTGAGTGTCTGTCTGCAGGTGTAAAAATGTGAGTTTAAAAATAGGGAAACTTAGAAGCATGATTTGGCATTATGGCAACTATTGCGTCTTGTTATTTTCTATATTAAATGCAGAAGTAAGTGGGATTTTTCTTATGTAAGAGAACAGGAAAAAGTAGATCTGGGTTGAATACCATATATTGACTCAAACAGTGCTTTCAGTACTTGAGTCCTATGATGGCAAATGCAGGTAAAGTAAATTAGGAAATCTATTGATGCCTGTTAGTTATGTTGATCTTTAGGAGTAAGAGGAAGTTAAAAATTTATTTATGCAGAAAAAGCAACAGATATATCTATATGACACAGGGGAAAAAAAAAATCTAACAATGATGTTATGTTTTTTAGAAACCGTTCCTCTTCACAATACTCCCTTAACTCTTAACTCTTCTGAAATGATGCAAAGTGCCCATGAAAAACTGAATGGAACCAAGAAAATTTCAGTCATTTTAAGTTTTGAAAGATGATTTTCTTCTGTTTTTTGCTGATGTGAAGGTTAGTTGCAAAAGGCTTACTATAAGCTGTTGACATCTGATATTCAAAATATGTGCCAATTAATTATGCATTGTTGCCTGTTATATGTGAATAACGCTTACAAGGCAGAAAGCTTAAAGACACCGGGGGGACTTGGACTCTATGTCGAAAAAAACAGCGCTGCAGGGGGAGTAGCCTAGGAGCAAGCAGACTTGGCAAATTCAAGAAAATATTCAAGAGATTTTTTTCTTTTGTTTGTTTCCTTAGTTTTAAAATTATTTTCTCAGTGAAGATATCTGGAACTCTGCTTATTTGCATTAAAACAAAGCAAAAGCTCTATTATATTATTTAAAAACAGTTGAATGTGATTGAATAGAAAAGGTACTGCTGGGCATATGGCTTTATCAAATATATTGCCTCTGTGAGGCTGTGACGATGCTCTGTCTTCTCTTCTTTAGGCAATCTGTTTGTCCAAGGGAGCAGCTGCCATTTGGAGAATTTAGAAGCATAGCTTTACAGAGAATATTCTCTCACGTGGAATTCATTTTTATCTTTTCTTGGAAAGCTACTTTCCTTGCTCACTTGAGGGAAACAGGGGGGAACACTACAGCACAAGCGTATTCACACAAGGTTTCTTCACTCTCTTTCAGATCAATGCATGTTTGTAAAGAGTGAGAAAATGGCTCATTATGAAGCTATGTAGAAGTGATTTTGCAAATCTCCAAAATATACTCTTTTTGCCACAATTCCTTTTTTCTTTTTTTTTTTTCCTTTGTGTAAGGGCTAAGTTGTTTGACTCTAATACATTTATAAACTTCTCTATTAAAACAAAACAAAGCAAAACAAAATGAATAAAGAAACAGCTCAAAAAAGTGGATGTATCTGTTCAGAAACTTGCTGAGTTTTCCAGGTCACAGAAGACCATTTCCTGTCAGCACCAGAACAGAGTAAACCACTGATTTGTTTATGGGTGAATGAAAATCCCGTGGCTTTTGAGTGCTTTGTGAGTGGAGAGCAGGAGAAAAGAGGAAGGCAAATAGGTGTTGTTTTTCTTTAAATCAAAATCATAATGTTTTTGTCCTCATTTCACCAGTAGGTGACAAATGACCAATGCACTTAATACCTCTTTAGGTTTTGGAGTAAAATACTTCTTTAACAAGTAACAATGTCTGCACTGAATATTAGTGGGGGTCAGTTCCAGGACTAAACATCTGTCTATTCCATAACCAGGTCTCCTCTTTTCTTGCAGAGGCCTGAGCTGCTCTTCTACTCCCTTAAATAGAGAAAAGATCAAACTTTTGGATTTTGTTTTCCTGCCCATATAGATTAACAGTCTAGTGTCACCTTTGGGTGAAGTGGAGGGCTGGTGGGAATCAGTCCTGTGCGTCCTGATTTTAGGAGCTTTCCATCTCCTGAAGAAGGAAGATTGGATGTATACAGTGGGGAAGATTGGATGTATGGTACACTCCCGGCCTTGGAACCATTTAGATTCCCATTATTTCCTACTGCAGCTCTGTTTAGCTGCATATGAGTACCGCATACTGGAGGAGCTAAACCTGCTGCTTAGTAATATCTTCCTGTGAATACCCAAATTAAATACACCAATCTGGAATCAGAGGACTGATTCAGTGTGCAGTTTGTAAGCAAATTAGAAATTCCTTTGGACAGCTTGACTCTCTAAGTGATGCAAGGCACTTAGAATGGCCCTACTTCTTATTTTCTCCAGTTCTTCATAATCCTTGAGGTGTTTATAATGACACATTTCTGCCCCAGACTAAATGTAGCTTCTGTCAATAGAGATAACAAGCACACATGGTGGCTTTTGTATTTTTTCTGGGAAATCTTTTGAGCTTTTCCAGTGTGTCCAGTTACATTTACCTTCCCTCACCTGTGTTGAGATTTCAGCAGCAAGATTACAAAAGATGTGCAGATCACTTGAAGAGCATTCAGAAAATGATCTTTCAGTGATCTTTGAACTCCCCTTAGGCCTCAAAGGGAATTTCTAAGCAGCTTAAAAAATAAAATAAAAAGAAATTATGCACTCTAGAAACATACTTTCCATCTGTGTATTGCGGCTGAAATCCAAAACAGGCCAGCTGGTCATAACACAGCTCACATACTCACAATATCTGTCCTCTAAATAAGCCTTTTCACCATAAGTAATGGAAAGCAAAAAGCAGTCTTAGCTTCTCTGTTATTTTTTTTTCTCCATATTTAACACTCAAAGAATAGGCAGGTAGTTCCTCCCTGATTCCTCTTCTACTAATTCCTTTCTATTGGTAAGTTTAATATTGCTAACACATTATATTTACTGCTCAGATATGTCTTTTTAAAGCTGGATGATCAGAATGTGAAGTGGAATGTTTGTTGTGGCAAATGCTTCTCTTCGCTGGAGCGGTTTGGTCTGGCACTTTTCCCAGTTTAATGTAGATTTAGTTAGTAAGTCGTGCACAATTCCTTGATTTTTTGTTCTTGTTTTCTTTGTGGCACTCTTTCTACATCTTGAAAGTTTCTGGAGTTTTACAACTGTATCTATCAGTACCTACATTTTGTATCTGATTAAAAGGGACTGGTCACAGCAGACTAGGATATCTCATTGAGTGATAGGAAAGTTTTCAACTAGTGATTGTCCATCTGTAATTGATATGGGGAATCCTCTTAAATAAAAGATAGAGATCGTGTGACAGGAGAAGTAAGGGTATGAAAGATAAAACCATAGTAATGTTTGTTACATAGAGCTTATAGCTGCTAAGGGAAATATTAGTGTTTGTCGTCTTTCTGGAGTGGTCTAGAGTGGTTTTGCTCAGTTATTCTGAATATGCAGGCAATGACCAAGCTACCACTGAAACATAACCTGTGAAAGAAATACAAACAAGACTGAGGAAACTCCTGTAGTTATGAATGATACTCAGGCTATGACTAACTGCTTTAATGTGGAGGCACCAGACTAATGAAACTGTAGCAGGGTTGTGATATTTACAGTCTGCTGACATCTCTACTTGTGAAGTGTATTTTATGTATATCACAACAATATCATTAGAAACATCTGCATACAATCCAGAACACTGTTTTCATAATATACGATTTGCATTTGCTACACATGCAAGTATTTGGCTTAGGGAGGGTGAAACTGCTCTGGGATTTAGTACAGATTTTAGATCATCAGTAATAATATGCCAAGATTTTTTTAGCTGAGAGAGAGAGAGTGGAGAAATGCATGGATTTACAAAAATAAATAAATAAATAAAATTATTGGTGCTTCAGTTAAAAGCTGTAAAAGCTGGCAGAAAGGTCTACACTTAACCTGTTCTTCAAAGGGTATAAGCATCTGACTAAACACCTTTGACAGATCTCCTAGATCTCTAATTATAATGCCATGTCTTTAACTCTCTTAGTAGGAACTGAGTGGGGACAAAATATCGAACCAGATTGTTTTGAAATTTCATGCTTAAAAATAATAATGCTTGACAGTCTCTTTTTACATCCCTAAAATGTAGAAAATGTTGTTGGCTCATGGTTAACCAATACAGAGAAGATACCTAGTTCAACCCCTATGCTGCACAAGCAGAGTCACATTGAGCCATTGTCCAGAACCCTGTCCATATGGCTTTCGGATATCTCCAGCAATGAACTTCTCTGGGCAACCTATTCCAGTGCTCTATCACTCTCACAGGAAAAATAGTATAACTAGACACCACTGAAAAGACACTGGTAAAAACACTCTTCTTACACCTTCCCTTCAGGTACTTACACACATTGATAAGATCCATCCTCTTCTCCAGGCTGAAGAGGCCCAGCTGTCCTAGCCTTTCCTCGTTTGAGGGGCACTCTAGTCTCTTAACCATCTTGGTAGCCCTTCACTGGACTTGCTCCAGTAGCTCCACCCTCTCTTGTACTGGGGAGTCCAAAACGGGACACAGCACTCCAGGTGTGGCCTCACCAGGGCTGAGTAGAGAGGGAGGATCACCTCCCTCAGTGTGCTAGCAGAACCCTTCCTAATGGACCTGGCACCCCAGATCACCTGCAATGGGACACTGCTGGCTTATGGTCAACTTGTTATCCACCAGGACCTTCTCTTTCCCTGCAGAGCTGCTTTCCAGCAGGTCAACCCCCAGCCTGTACTGGTGCATGGGGTTATTTCTCCCCAGGTGCAGGACTCCACCCTTCCTTTTATTGAACTTCATGAGGTTCCTCTCTGCCCATGTCTCCAACCTGCCAAGGTCCCTCTGAATGTATCAGCACAACCCTCTGGTGTTTCAGCATTACAGGACTGCAGGCAAGAGCGTGCCTCATGGATAGCACAGTGCTTAGTACAGCAGGATGTGCTGGTGTATCCCACCAGTCAACAACAATCTTGGGTGTCAAAGTCTGTGGACCACACTACAGAACCATGTGAAAACAGCGTGATAAGAAATTAGATGACACTGCAAAAACCCTCGACTCTTGCAGGACTACGAAGGAAGGTAGTGGTCAGAAGTAGTAACAAAAGAATCATAAGGGAACAACAGAGTCTGTTTGGATAAAAAAGACAGTCTGCCTTGCGATTGGTTTAAACTGCTGCTTTGGAGGGAAACAACAGGAAGACTATAAAAGATTAATGCCGCCCTGCAAGTGTGGATTCTGCTGTGGACAGCTGGACTGACCTCAGGACCTTCCACCTGTCAAGAAGGGGTTGCTCATACCATGATTCTCCCACGACCGACTGGGCATCAAGTGATCAGAATTTGCAAGACAGCAACTTGCTTGTGAACATGAAGCACATGTAAAATACCATTTGGTGCCTGGCTATGGTGAATTAGGTTGAAAGATTACTAACCTAAGTTTACTAGCTAGCTTAATATAAGAATAAACAGCTCTGTGAAAACGGTTTTCACTGCTTTTGAAATTGTTAAAATCAGGTAGATTACATAGCTATCAGCCTTTTCATATTTATTTGGACAGTGATAAATGCAATAATTTCTACTTCCTCTTCCAGAAATTGTTTTTTTCCAGATTTGGTTGTACATTAGTGACGCAGGCACAAACAATTGTTGACATTCAAGCAGGATTAGGTGTAATTTATAACCTTCTAGATTTATTTACTTGTGGTGTGGCTATATTCTCAGATATGTTTGGAGTTCTGTGCTTAATTCTTTACTTACTCATATGCTTAGATTTACTCAGCTAAGTAATACTGCTAAAGTTGAAGCCTGACTCTGTATTAATTTATTATAATAAAAATGTAAAATAACCAGGACAAACCCCTATTCTAACTACATATACAATCAAATATGCCCTCAAGTAATTGGATGTGTAGGATAGAAAGCAAAGGTTTGGAAATGGTACTGGCTTGCAATAATTCATAATCCTTTAAGCATATAAATCCACCAGACAGCTCAGAAGTGCAATTTCTCCCACCAGCTATGTTGAAAATGCACTTACATACTTAGTACTAAACTATGGCATCAAGCAACAAGCTCTAGGGATAGCGTAGAGCCCCTATCACTCCCGTGCCAATTCTGGGAGATGTCATGTCTTCGGGAGAGACAGTGCCTCCAGAGCTACTCTTGCATCACTATTAATTAGGGTGCACTTTGCTTTCCTTTCTGCATCTTGTCAACTTCACTGGCTCGTGTGCAGGCTGAGATAGTCTCATCCCCTTAGCCTATGCCATAAGAACCGCTATAGCGGGTCAGACCAAAGGTCCAGTCAGCTCAACACACATTCACTGACAGTGGCCTGCAGCAGATGTTTAGGAAAAGAGAAGTAAAACAGGGCAATTATGAAGAGAGACTTTTCAGCAATTTGTCAGGGTAACTAGGAAGGGGGTTTCTTGATCCAGACACCAACTTTACACTTTAGCAGATGATAGCCAGATAAGCTGTCAGTGGTTTTAATCCTTCTTTGAATTATTTTTTACCCTTCCTGACTTCTGAATATCCAATGGAAATACATTCCATAGTGATGCTGTGATCTGTGAAAAAGTGATTCCTTCTGCTGTCTTTAAAGTTGTCGCCTGCTAACTTCACTGGATCTTTTTTTCTCTCCAGCCACCCTCCTGTTCTTATACTGTGAGAAAAAAAATACTCTAGCCCAGTGGCTAATGACATCCTTAGTTGCAAGCAGCCCCTTCCTGTCCATTGCTTGCACAAGGGGTACCTGGAGGGAAAGGGATATTTTGTGCCCAGGTTTGCACAAAAGAGGAAAAAGGAAAGGATATAATCTGGCAGCCACCCTCAAGAATTAGCTTGTATTTATGAGTAGAGAAGGTTTCACTGTGTAGCTTCATACCACGGATGACAGCAAGGATCAGGGCAGGGTTCCCTCTCTGTACGAAGAATAGCAGATACCTTTTAGTGAAAACATAACATGCCCCTGACAGACTATTTCTAAAAAGGGGGATGTTTCTTCTTTAAAAAATATCCATTCAAGCTAATTGAAACATCTGTGTAAAATTTCTCACATTGATTGATTCAAAAAGAAAAGACAGTTCTATTTCAAAGCTTTTGAATTATTTTGGCTTTTTTTTTTTTTTTCACTGTAGAGGAACATTTTGTTTCATTTCAAAATTAATATTACTGAAGCTTGATTTTAAATAAAACAAAGAATATAAAGACAAATGCAGTGAAAGAAAGAAAGCTTCTTCCCTTCCATTGTGAGCTGTTTCTGATAAGAATTCTTCAATCCCATTAAGAAGGCTCCTGCACCAACTCTAATATGAAAAACTAGGTCTGTTAGAAAAGTACTAGAGACTTCATCTCTAATATGGAAAACCATGGCCTTTTGCAGTGCTTTGTGTGCAGCACTAATCAGCCCAGATCTGATAATTGACAATTATAATAAAAGTTACATATTACTAAATTTATATATTTTAACTTAGATTCTAAGTAGGTAATCTGCAACAGAATCTGAAAAAAATCTTCACAAAACCACATCTCATTTTTCCTCCCTCATGTGTTTTATTTGGCTGGTGTTTTCCACAAAAGAACCAGAATTTTTAAATTGATTCTAAATTTAACTGTAATAAATTGCACAACAAACAAGCTCTTAATTTTTGCACATTTTTTAATATCTTATCTATAGAAGATCTCCCTCTTGGCCTAGCTGACACTGAGATCAAAATAATTACGTATGTTATTTTTAGAGAAGGCCAATATGTGATCTTAAACTGAAAATGCAACTGAACAGCAATCTTTATCTCAACATAGCAGTCACAATATATTAAAAAAAAAAAGACAATATAAAAATTAACATTTTCAAAGGCCTTATGTGACATTTCTACTCTTGCTTTATATATTTGATTTTTTTCAAATCCTGGAATGCCGCTTCTAACATTCCCACAGGAATTGCAATATTTAGCTCACAGTTATTTTACAGCAATTAGATTGACCCAGTTAGCCAAGGGAAAGGTTTACTTATACCATTTTCCAGAACCTTTTGTTAGCCTATGTTTACATTCCATTCTGAGGAGGTTACTTTAGGTACTTTCAAGTCCTGCTCGTTGCTCAAAATAAACAGAGTGCTAGATAGCTTGTTCGCTTCATAGGGAGCAAGGTTTCACCTGTGGGAATGTGCCTGGTGGCCCAGTGCTCCAAGATTTTTTTTTTTTTTTTTCCAGGTACTTCATCAGGAAGGCACCTCTGTGAATGAGAAACAGGCAGATTAGAGCTTGTGCCTTGGCCAAATTTACTTTATAAGAGCAGAGTAGATACCCCCTCCTTACTTAAGTGACTAACATTCAACTCAGCAGACAGGCACAGTGAAGTAAAATAGGTATTAATACTGCTAGCAGACTAATGAAGACTTTGTGGTTCAGGAAAAAGATTCAGGGAAGAAATAAGGCTGAACATTCTCAATAATGATCTTTCTAGTGATCGATCAATATTTATTTTAGGAAATGCCTAACGTATATATAGCATCAATAACCAGCAAGGAAATGTTCTCCTGAAAGACAGTGTAATTGCCAAAAGACTACTGCTACGTAAATGAAAATCTGCTAATTGTTTAGCGTTGCCAAATGTTTAACTGGCCTATGAAACTTGGCAAGCACAATGAAAATTCGTTATCAAATGGATAAAACAATAGAGATTATCCAGGAAACTTTGCATGCTGAAATGGAGTGCTACATTGTGCCTTCAACTCACGTTTAACTCATGAGTGGTGAATGGTGAGGTGCCCGATGTGCAAAGGTCCCTCTCTGAGGTGCAAAGAGCTGTGATGAGGGACTGATACTTGTGTCCATCGTAACCGGTCTTCACCAGCAATTGAGGGATGGTGATTCTGAACTCTGGTGCTTTGGTTAATTAGTTAGATAGGATATTCTAGCTCAAAAAGCTCAAGCTGGGCCTGCATGCTGGGCTGACAGGGCTCACTAGGACTGAATGACTAGCTAGGATGCAGCAATGTAAAAACATTTGCAATGTTGTTATTTGTAAAACCATTTACAAATTAGGTGAGATTAGACACTAGTAGCAGCATAAAGGGGGTTAGGCTTACAATCATAGTTGCATTTGGCTAGATTTGACCTTCTAGAGATCAGACTTCCCCTGTATGCACATGTATATCCCCTGTACACTCCCTGTATATCCTCTACACTACATTGTTTATAAAATTATTTCAACTCCAAGGTCTCTACCATCAGAAGACACAGAATAGAAGCGGAGATGATGACAAGTAAGGCTATTCTTCATTGCCTGCACAGGTTTTATGCCCAAAGGCCAGAAGAGAAAGGTGAGCCTTGACAGTCTTGCTAGAACACAAGCCCTACATCATCTGCTGCTGTGGGTCAATGCAGTATTACTCTGTAATGTGCTGATTAGCCACACGCAAAATGTAGTTTTCTGGTAAGGGACCATTTGAGTGACTATAACTTATTACTCAAATGTGTAGTTAAAATCTATTTATCAAATCCCTTTACCACACACCAGTGTATTCCAAAATGCTCAGACCGCCAGTAAAATATTGATTATGTGTCTGTAAACGTTTTCTCAGGTGAGTCCCCTCCTTAACACAGTTTTTGTACAACTCTGTACATGAAGCATGAATGAAATCATCTAATCGTCCACTCATTTAGGTACTCTCTGACCTTTCTAATCAATGATTTTAATGTAATTAAAAAGAGAAGTCATGCTTTTGATAATACACCTTTGCATGGAACACACATCACTGTTTCAATTGGACCTTGCTGCCGATGGCACAAGCTGTTTGTTGATACTTAGCTGTGTTCAGCGGGGAGATATTTCCTGCTGATCTCAAGCAGTGACTTCCTCAAGAACACTGGAATTCCGAGTGGATGATTTTAAACGCAATTTATCTGCTTACAGTATACGTACAAAACCATCCCCAACGTCTTTCGAGATTGCCCTGTAGTTATGCCCCAAGGTATATTTCATGCATCATGTGTAATTCAAATATGTCCAGAAGGACTCAGAGACCAAGAAGTGAGTTCTGATTGCGAGAGTTCCTCAGGGAATGTGTGTTGCTAAGAAGTTGCTGAATACCATGGAGATTAATAATCCCAGTACAAAATATTTTTCCATGCTTTTTAATTCCGCTTACTTATTTAGAACAGATGCTAGGAAGTATTACTAGTTAAAAAAAAAAACAAAAAACTTCACCTACATGCATATATGTACTAATAAGAAGGACCAAAAGTTATAGCAAATGAAATCTATCTACTGTGCAGTTAGGTTTATTTACATCATTGCCCTTCTTTTCTGTTTCTTAACAGAAATAGGATTTTTTTTTTTTTTTTTTTTTTTCCTTCCTGGCCTCCCTTTATAGTCTGGGAAGGAGAAAGATGTTTCTGTGGTTTAATTTACATGGCTTATTCTACACTAGCTACACTAGAATGAGATGAAATGACCCTTTCTTCTTAGTTTAGATGGTTAGCACACATATAAATCTCTGAAATGAGCAAGGGCAAATCCAAAGGTGATATGCACAGGGTTCATGGCTGCTTTTTGGGGGGGCATCCTTGGGGAGCTGTGTGTGTGCTAAGTGTTGCTTCTGTACAAATGAAAGATATACTAGGACCGTATCCTGTATTCTGGGTGTCTCAGCTGACATTGTTATCAAAAGGCACCGAGTCTCATGAACCAACCTCATGCAGCGACCAGCACAGAAGTCAAGTTCTGCTGCTGGTGTCCCACTCCCTCTTTGAGCACTACCATTTCTACACATCTCCCCCTGCCCTCCTCCTTGGCTCAGTGAAAGGCAGAACAGGTCTGCAGTTCTGCAATAAGAAAGAAAAACTACATTGCAGGCTATGGGTGTATATAGCCTATAATAAAATAAGGCAAGCTTTTCTGGCACACCACTATTTCTGTCACTCCTCTGATTTTATGTAACTAAAGAGAGAGTAATTGTATAATTTAACCCTTCTTGAGGTGAAAGGAAGGAAAAAGTAAAACATGGGTTCACTAAACATGAAGATTCTGTGTAAAATAAGATGTTCTGAACAAATGTGCAGAGAAAGTAGCTCTTAAAATGACAACGACAACCCCTGAGTCAGATCCAGTACTTGGGTGATTGTTTTAATTAGGTTTGACACATTTTTTGTTTCCAAATGTTTCACCAAGTAGGAAAAAAAGGAGATCTTGGCAGAAAGTGTATGTATCAGGAGGCACCTGATGCTACTGAGCCTGAAGTAAACCTCCCTGAAACTCTTCAGGATCTCATCAAAATACACAGATGTAATTATTTGAAGTTCCTTAAGGAATTGATGTCGCAGTAATTAGACAACTCATTATATCAAGAAATAAGGAATCAAGACCAGCAGATAAAAATGAGCACACTGATAATTTAGCAATATGTGAACAAATGGTGTTCTGAGAGGAGAAACACCAGGGAGACAATCAGCAGACACAGGCTCTATTTTGTCAGTCCAAGACACAGATAGGATAAAGAAAAAGAGGTCAAAAAAAAACCCGCTCTCTCTGTCTAAACTATCCTTTGTTTCGCAGCTTGCTTCCCAGGCCTCCATCCTTTCAAGGCTCTTGTCAAATCTTGTTCAGTGATACCTCATCCTATATGAAGGGTAACATGTGCAAGATTTAAACCGCCAGATTTTATCATGGCCTCTCAGTGAAATCAATCGCAGTATTTCCTATGACTTCAGCTATCTTTGAACCAGGTCTTCAGAATCACTTATACTGACACCCCACCCCAAATGAGGTTGATCATGGAACATCTTTATTCTAATGTAAAGCTGATTCTTCCCCTCCTCTGTTACACTACTACTTTGTGCACCACATATATTGCTTACTGGAAAAGAGGGGGTAAATCTCTGTTTTTCCATGGGAGCCAACATTGTTTTAAGGAGGTAAAAATATCCTGATTTATTTCTGTGTGGGGAAGCTGTTGTCATGAGGTAGCTCACAAGAGATAATAAACATGGTAAGTAAGTCAGCTGGTACGTGGAACACCTTTTAGTGTAGCACTGCAGACTCTCCCTCCAAAATTACCCTGGTTAATATTCCAATATTCATTCTAACCTCTGCTGTAAGTCAATTATTAAACAAATATTTTCCTCAGGGAAACCTCTGTAGTAATAATGTAAGAGGAAGAAAGGTATTGTTTACATGTCAGTAAGCCGAGTTATGATGAAGCTAACCTTTCAGACACAGTATTCTTATTAAAGCAGAAAACTTAAGTATGTACACAGTGCATAGGCCTTTTTCTAAGCTAGATTTTTCCTCTAGTCTTTTCCTAGCTCTACTGTCTTTGCAGACTGTGTGGTGCTGAATGAATGTTTGAATAATAAGAACAGATTACCAGCATGTGCTACTTCTCTATGACTTCTTTGCTAAGTAAGAGAAGAAATTGTCTCGGTGAAATAATTTTGATGTTCCTTTCATGACTACATTTTTGGATACTTTCTTGAGCCTCCTACTAGCTAAACAATTGATTTTAACTATCTTCAAATTCATTCTTACACTACAATCCTCAATAATCCTCAATTGCATGAGTTTCCTATTGTATGGCAATACTCCTCTACCCTTTTTAATCACAGACCTTCACTTTTTCTGTCATTCGTCTGTGAAGAGGATTTTCATCAGTTTTGCAAGCAAAGTCACTTGTCAGCTATCCAGGGAGAAATCACATATGCTAACTAGGGCTAGATAGCTCAGAGACTTATGATACAGAGAGTTTTTGCAATCAGCACAACTTGAAGCCAAACTTACTTGGGCAAAAGTGACCAGAAGTAACGTCTGAAAGCTTCTTGGCAGCCAAACATCAATGGAAAATAAAGCTTACAAAGGTTTTGTTTTTTAAAGAGCATCTCCTGTGAAAGTTTCATTGGAAAATTTTCAAAAAACCACTCCCTTCCCCCAGAAGCCCCTTAACTGGAGGCAGAGATAAGAATTTCATAGCATTTTTCTTCTTTTTTTTTTTCTGGCTTTTGCTTTTCTCCCCATCAATCAGATTCCAGTTTTCCAACTGAAAAAAAAAAAAAAAAAAAAAAAAAAAGGACACAAGTGGAGATCTATTTGGGAAATAGATAAGAATAATTCCAAAGGAAAGTTCTGAGCAGCTGTCCTGAGTCATAGCTGAAAAACGGGTCATCTGAGTGTGAAAAGAACCACAGGGTAGCCCCAAGTGTAGGTCACTACGATACAGATGAGCATGATGAGATGAGTTCAATGCCAGGCCTTGAGCACTGTAAGCACATTATTTTACCTCAGGTTGCCTTGTATTCCTCAGTTGCAAACAGCAAAGTAGCATACGAAGAAGAAACTCCACCTTCCTCGGGTTTCTGAACACTACCTTTTTGGAAAAAGAAACGCTAATCATTAGCTAGTTATCCCATTATCACTCAGTAAGTGCAGGTTTTGGGGTGGAATTTCAGACTACACGAGCGCCCGGTGCGTATACCCGAGTCCTGCTTCTGAGGTGTGTTGGTGAGCGAGTTTGCACAGCTGCTGCCTGGGCTGTAACAGCCTGATCCAGGAGCCAGAAAACTGGTCAATTAGAGGCTTGTCTTGACTCCAGTGGGGTGCAGATGAGCTCCAGGGCGAATAAAGAGTTTCAGTTCCTCAAGTTGCTCATCTGGCACCTTTCACCAGAAACGGGCCGATTTCACAGTTTTAAGTAAATAAAGTTTTAAGTAAACAAAGCTGTTTTTCCCCCAAACTCTGGATTCCTTGTATATGCAGAAGGGGAAGCCACTATTGCCTCAGAGAAAACTGACAGCTAAGAGGAGCAGAAGAGACTTGTGAATGAAAAAAGCTGTCCAACAGATTGAGCTCCCCTAAATCACCCGTGGCGGGCTCCTGCAGCAATACCTGAGCGAACTCCAAATGTGGGAAGCAGTAGAGCCCCGTCAGCGCGGCGCGCTGCCTGAACTACGGAGCCCATGGCTAATGCAGTGACGCGGCTTCTCGCGCACAAGCCGGTGTCTGTGCTGCACTGTGCTGCACTGTGCTGCCTCCACAAGCCAGACCATTCCAGCATTGCTGCTTAATGTCCCGCGTGTACCTAACATCATGTCTTAGCGCGTGCTAGCACACATACCTGTCCCAATTTAACATTAAGCCTTAAATCTGAGCAAAGGCTCTATGCAGGTACTAGACTGGCTGGAGAATTTGGCAAGTTCAGACATCTGAGCAGCTAAATTAGTTTTTTACTACTTTATATGGTGCCGAGATGGTGCACTAATTCCCTTAAATTAGCTTAAATTTGCCTTTGGCTGGTATTCACACTGAATATGTAGCCTAGTTTGATGAGCTGCATTCCTGTATTTATACTATTCAGAGTAGAAAGACTGATGTATGAATTTCTTTGTGATATTTCTTATGTTCTCTTTACTATTCCATCATAATAAAGATACAAAATAGGGCCATAACCATTCGGAAGTCTGTGATGTAATAACTTGGAAATCTGTAATGTTTTTACAAGGAGATGACTTTTTCCCTTTGTTCCCATTACATCATGTTAAGTATATAGTAAGTAGTCCAGAAGAAAGTCTTCTGAAGATAATCACCATTACTTAGCATCTACCATTCTAAAAATTATTCTTAAACTTGTTGTAATAGCTCGGGTTAAAGGGATTTCAGATGTAGGGTTTTTTTTTTTTTTCCTATTCCCTTCCCCTCACCCTCTTCATTCTCATTTTCGGGACAGAAAACCCCAAACCTCAGAATTCCTCCAAAAACAGAATTCCAGTAAGAATCAGAATGTAGAATTTCTGGCAAATGCCATCTGCTGATTTCTTTTTTTTCTCTTACCCAGAACACAAGATTTTAGATATGGCTAGTAAGTACTTTAGCTTCTTCTGTGCTGTGATACCAAAATAATCACTATGGCAACGCTTATAGGGCAGTCTGACAAACATTTATTGTGAATGCAAGAACTCAACAGCACTCTCTAGCAAAAACAAAATAGCATTTTTCACAGGTTATTTTATCACAATGCATGAATGATCACTAATAGGCATAGTCTCTTTGAACTTATCCAGTTATCTATATTCGTTTAACTTGTCACTTTTATAGGTAGTTGGGATTGCAAGGGGGAAAAACCAGCAATTGGCACTAAGATTACACATGTTGTTATTCCTTTCCTGAATATATTTTTTATCTTCCCTGTTGGCTGCAAGATGGGAATACTACAAGAACAGCATAAATATTAGAATAGTGATGCATTAGGCTAAAAGAAGGTTAATTTTGGCTTAATTCCTGCAGCTTTTGGCATGTTTTCTATTTTCCTTCCTTACTTATTCCTTTTTTCTCAACAAAACAATGGAACTAAAGGAGATTGCCAAAACAATACTGGAAATAGGCAGCGGGGGGTGGGGAGGGGGAAGGGGAGAAGGTCTCATTTGCACAGTTACGAGGAAGGCAGATCATGAAAAATGCTAAATTATTAATTCTGAACAGTCATGCTAGTATTTTCCAGGTAACTTCTTTTGGACTCATGTATTAGTTGGAGTTAGCAGATATAATTTGTACATAAACCAGAATTTTGGAAACTGGCCAACACTACTGTGTTATGTAGTTGTGTAAGAGGTTATATATGGTTCTTGCTTTGCATTTGGCAAAGTATTCTCACTTAAACTTTCATTTAGCATGATTACTTAAGTGAACCATATAAGGATATTCCTTGGAGCAGTAAAATTAACTTGTTATGGTGATGCACTATGCCAAAAGCTAATTTAGGCTCTAGTTGGGAATTTATAGGGTTTGTTTACCGTGCCACTTGAATAAGGCAACTTTGCTGACAACTCTTACTCGGCCACAACTTTTAGATCAGGCTGCATGTCATTTATCCCTCCAAAACATTTATGTTTCTGTTATGCACTGTCACACCATTGTTCTCAATCCAAAGTAAGAAGATAAGCCAGTACAGAAAAAGAAGCTCACTGAGTCCCATGAATAGCACCCTTTCTCTGTGTGAAGTGAAGTAGGACTTGTAGCTTTGGGAAGCTTTTTCTCGGCTTTAATTGAATTGCAAAAATTGAAAGAAGTAAGAACAAACCTTCCCCCTCTCACACCTGATTGCCTGAATATTCATCTGTGAAGATGTCTGGAGGATGTTACTGTGTTCCACAGCAGGTCTCCTCCTCGCATATAAATTGTCTCACAAATTTTGTTTGTGGGCATTCACAGTCAAATACTGGTTATGAAATGAAACACCTCATATATTTCTCTTCAGTGAAGCCAGCTCTGCAGTCACTAGAAACTTGTGAGATTTCCTTGAAAGTAAAGAATGAACAGTGCCAGGGGAAAGCATTGACGTCGCTTTCCTTTCAGTCAGCCCAAAAGCTGCTCGCTGGGTTATGCTCAGTCAAAGAAGTGCACGCAAATCCGGGAGAGCTCCCTCCAGTCAGGTTACTGCACTGCTTGTTTGTCTCAGGGAGACTGAGATCAAAATCTCTCTCTTGCTTTTCGTTCTCTGTGCAACCATTCTTTGTGCAGAAAGCTCTCTGTGTTGCTTTTTGGTGCTAGTTTCATCTTTCTCCTCAATTCCTTTTTTTTTTTTTCTTTAGCGTTGTTACGACACAAAGACATCTGCAGTTCAGAATGCTCTTCCCTTGTCCATTTTTTAAACAACAAGAAGAATAACAGAGGAAAAAATTAATTTATGTCTCAGTGTAGATACTAATTGCAGAGTGCGTTGTCTTTTCTCCCTTTTCTTCCCTTCTCTGACGCACATGCTCTATAATAAGCTCCGTTACTTGGAGCTTGTAAGCCTCTATAGTAAGCTGAAACTGCTACTATATTTACTCACTTTCCACATTTAGACAAAGGCTATTTTTAACTGGAGTTCTATTTGCGGGGGCTGCCAACGTCACTTAATGTTCACATGCATCTTGGGCATCATATGCTTGTTATTTTTATTTACTGTGCCAGTGCCAGGTCTGCTTTTTTTTTTATGGGAAGAAAGAATGAGAGTGCTTCATCAGGCCAGTTCTTGAAAGCTCTTTTGTATAGCAGCAGATATACAGTTTAGCAAAGAAAAAGCAACTCAGCAGTATATTCGGCAAACTGTTTTTTTTTAATGGCTGGCATCTTTTATCCCACGTGGTCTAGTTACGAAGCTGTGTTCTCAATCCCACCTAATTTGTTAAAGCTGAAGATGTTTTCAAGATATGTCTGCTATTCTGATGCCTCCTGGATGAGCCATGAATTCTTGCTGTGTGATGAGGGACGCAGAAATCCAGAAATCATTATGCTTCTAGTGCTGCCACCAGTTAGTTAAAATATATGATGTATAAATAACCAGTGTTTTTCTGATCCTTCTTCCTAGGAGGTGTGTGCTTTGGAGCTTGCATGTAACAGATGTTATTTTCAGATAATTAGCTTAGATTTTCAGTGTAAGGGTTCCTTGAAATGCTGGAAAAGAAAGTGTAGCATTCATAAATCAAGTCTGTAAGTCAGGGCCACTACATCCTCTTCTCTGTTTGTGTTTCCCTGTGTTGCTCTAGTGACCTCAGCTTGACCTAAGGGAACTGCCCTTTGCAAAGGTTAGAAATATTTCATTCAGCGTGCTGACTCAGGACTCATCTCTCGATATTGCCTCCATCATGTGCCCCAGAGTTTGAGACACTAATATGCTTTTGTAGGGAATTGGATAGTCTCTACACACATTAAAACACTTCTATTTACACAAAAGAATGAATTCTTAGGAAGGAGTAAAGTCAGGGAGCAGTTATTTAATGCTTTGCTCTTAGCTTGCTTAGCTGGAAAGCATTAATAGGAATACAAGTTTGGAAAAAAAGCTGAAATGGAACATACTAGAAGTGGATTTTATTTAAATTTGAAATGTTTTGGAATGCTTACAGGTTTTTTTTATCTCTTTCTCTGCTTCCCACTCCTAACACTAATTCCCTTTTCATCCTAATTTCAACATGAGAGAGACTGAATAAGCTTCACACAAGTTAAAATTCCTGTGTGCTTATCATAACAGAAACAAATCTTTTACATTTTCCTGTTACTAATTTTTCCACTGCTGTTTCTTTCCCAACTACAGTGAATGCCTTCATTTTCTTAACAAAATTCTGTTTGTCTGAAAAGTAAGCTCTGGGCTTTAGTATCAAAACTGCTGTTTTCACATATGTTTCCAAAGCTGGGCAGTTAAATCTTCACTAAGTCACTGACAGGTGTTGGGCAGGTCGCTGAGAACTGCAGATGCTTAGCTACTCTATAGATTAATCCATTTAAGTGACTAAATAAGAATGAATTTAGATACCCAGTATTTCAAATGATAATTCTACCATATGTGTGATTCTTTCCATGTGAAATTATGAAAACATATCTATGTATCTTTGCTTATATACTTCTTACACTTTCTTCTCAAAACCTTAAATTTCCCAGTCCCCTTCAGGTGTGAAAGCTTTTACAAGCCCTTAGATTTACCATTAGAGAATAGCATGCACTCAAGCCTGAAGGGTCAGCCCAGGCATGTGTAATGTTCAGTGTCTGTGTGGATCTGCTTGGGCGTGATTCAGGCTTGCGAGGTACAGAAGCAAGGCTAAGTAGTGTTACTTATTTAGCTGAGGAATCACAGTCTAATATTTTTATAGCTTTTGGTCCTTTGGCATTAATGTAACTGCACACACGATGCCCCATGTGAAATGCCCCTGACATCCACTGCCATGTGATATCTAAAATTGTACAAGAAAGAACATACGGATATGTCCATTTGGAGGCAGAACCTGTCTTCCCTTTGTCGTGCCACAAGCATGTGATGTGCACATGGCTCACAAATGACACGCAGCCAAGAACTGCACATATCTGTCATGAAGGTGAGCTCATGTATATTTTCAAGGTATAGCAGTCAGCTGACTTTTCTTGATAAGAAGCCAGGATACCAAAATTGTGGCTAATTAACAACTCCGTTTTTGTTCACTGACACAGGTTGCAAGGAGCAATGACTGTGCTTCAGACAGTGTGGGTAAAATTTTCAGCCCTTTTCCATAAAGATTTTCTCTCTTAACATTTTTCACAACTGTGTCTTGGCACATTTCCCCAGTGTATACAGTGACACAGTATGTGTATGCATGAATGACGTTCTTTTCCTGTGAGATCTCCGCAAGGGAGAGGCTGACAGTGAAATCTATAGGTTTTGGGAAGGTTTGGTAACATCCTCTCACTGTTCTGTGAGTGCTAGCTGATATCATTTTCTATCTCTCCCCACCAAAAGCAGCAAGCATTTGAATCTATGGTAATACTAATCTTATTTGGTGGTCACAGGCAGGTTACTAGAAGATAAAACTAACCAGTACCAGAGTTTATGCAACCTGCTACCAGTTTATCCATTTTTCTACTGCATTTTTCTACCGTAGTCTATACTTGCACTTGGATCTGTGTCAGGAGATGGCTTAACAAAATAGACAACTTCATTTGAAGAGCTGCTGTGGAGGGGAGGGAAGGGGTTAAGTATTGCAAAAGTTCAAGCTGACAGCCAGTCCTTATACTCTGATGTTCTGTGGAGCTTTCCCTTTGATGGAAAGTATTTCAGTGACAGAAGACTCTAGCAGCTGAGGTAACATTCCTCTGCTGCAGGAACCTTGTGCTTGCCAATGCATCAATGAGTGAGGTCATTCGAAGAACAACAGTGGCCAGCTTCTGTTGTTCCTCATGTGTGAGGTTGTGCTGTGAAAACCTGTGGAGATGATTACGCTAGAAAATATTTCAGATCAAGATAAATTGGAATTAGTTATCTGTTGCTAAAATTAAGAAGATCTCTGCAGCATGTAGAGCAACGTTAGTCGTTGTTGTGTTGGAGAATATGATGGAGAACACCAGGATAATGCTTATGAATCATTGCAGTCAAACTTGAGCAGACTTTTGCTAGCTCTCTTCTTTTTCTATTGATTCTTGAATGAACTAAATCTATATATGAGTGTATTGTGGGTTAATGCAAGAGTTGTTAGGAGACAATACTCAAAAACTGTAGCACAAGTTCCATTTCATGTGACCAAATGAACTCTTCACATTGTCGGCAATGACAATGCAAGAGCTTTTCACATTAACAATTAATATTAAAAGAATTCTACAGTATTCTTCAAATACTGTACAGAATTCTTCAAAATTTTCATTTTGGCTGACCAGAGGACACTGAAGCCCAGAGCTGCAAAACTGACATAGATCTGAAAGCAGAGAGATGTTCAATACTTGCTGTAAATTCTGAGCCTGTGCTATTTGAGCAACCTAGGGAACATTCCTGGGACAATACAAGAATGTACATATTCACATTTCGCCTCTGGTGCCCTGGTATGTCTGGATACAGAGAAGTTTTGGGATGGTGTGTGGGAGTACTGACACTTTTTTTTTTTTTTCTCCCAATAATCACTTATCAACCAAAGCAAAAAAAAAATAAAGGAATTTCTTTTGATTCAAAAGGAGCGAAGATTATACCAATATCTGGAATTACTGGTAGATGCACCACCAAAATTCATGGACTTTTTGAAAGTGGTAAACCTTTTTTTTCCTTTCCTATTAAATACCAGCCATTGCTTGTTTTGAGGAAGAACAACATTCAAGATTATGAAGCTATTTTACTCAGAGAGGATAGGCACTGCTTTCTCAGTTGTTGCTGCACCATACTTCTTGTAACTGCGCTTAGAGGAGACATGATGAAGAAAAAAAAAAATTTTTTTATAAGATATTCTCAGATTATTCTGCATACTCTGTTTCAGAGGCCTTGGAGATAAATCTAAAGCAGAGACAGACTTATTTAGAAGGGATCCAGACTTCATATATTACAGAAATAAGAGAGTTTTGTACCTGAGGTTAGTTTCTTCTAAAGACAGAAACTATTTGTACTGCTTGGATTGGGACCTAGTTTGGAATATGTGTGAATATTTGGATCTAGGCTTACAGGCAGAGTAAGGCAGCATCAGCTGTCTGGAATGAAGCTGAGAATCAGGCCCTTAAATTCCAGGCATTTCCAGTCATTTCCAGGCATTGCTTTTCTGCAGAGAGAGAAAGAACGAGCTGGCATTCAGCCCTTAGTCTTCATTCAAACCAAGTTCCTGTTGCAATATTGCCAAGTCTAAGTGCTAAAAATCAGGGGATTAAAAAAATAAATGTTGTGTATTTCTGTTTGCCGTCTGCTGTTTGAGACTTAATATGGGTTATGTTTTCAGGCTTTTCTTTGCAACCAGAAGAGATAGGAACTCAGTGGATAGGAGGTTAGGGGTAGAATGAGGTTCTCACAAATCATTTGACTTCAAAAGTGGGAGTTGCACTGAAATCACAAATCTTAGAAATCACACTGTACACATGTACCACATAAATATCATACAAGCTTGTAAGAATTGTTTCAACAAGGACTCCAAGAATAAATTTGTATTCCCTGTTGCTCTATATGGTCTCAATAAGAGTTAAAATTAATTTTCAAGAGAGCTTTTATTCCCTGAACTGGTTTTACAGAGTCTTTCCAGCAGAGTTACTAGATTTTCAGGGTCCTGATAGATGGGATTCTCTCAATGCCATGGATCTGACTTCTGGAGTAGGCAATAGCATAGGAACAAACAAGGGTGAAGGTATAAAGTTTTTATAGCCAGTGATTCCATTCATTCAAAATCTCCCAATGAATAAACAGCACCAGATTCAAACATCTTGTCGCATCTGTTTCGTAAACCAAACAGCTGGGTGCACAGACGTTTTGGTCTACTAGAGTACTTTAAACTAAGTTATTTTTTTTAATTGGCTTTGATGATTTGACTTTTATTGCTTCTGATGTTGCTGAAATATAGGCACTTCTGTGGCTGATTATGACAGTTGCTACAAGATCATGAAAGGTGGCTTAGGTAACATAAAACCTTGGGTGAGAGATCACCATCAGCATGTGATCAGCAGGCCTTAAACTTAAGGACATTGACTTCAGAAGCAGCAACTTTGTTCTCTGAGAGAGTTCTTCATCTATAATGTGGCCCTGTCACCAGAAAGCAATGGAAAATCAGTTACAAAAACACACAGAGCTTCTGGGAAAAGAAATGAAAGCTAAACATCTAAATAGCCAGTCTCTCCGTATAAATTATGTATAGAGCATGTATTTATTTATTTATTCACGAATGACAGAGCATCTCGTTCATGTTCTCCTGGCCCTTCCTCTCTAAACCCATTCTGTCAGTCTTGCTCTCCTCTCATCGTAATATGTCAAAAATTACTTTATGGCTCTTCAAAGGCAGGAGCTGGTCCTTCTCATCCACATGGTTAAACAGCCCACATCCTTATGAGGACTTTAAATAATAGATAGGGTTTTATCTGAAACGAGATATGCCCAGTAGCTCTGTGATTCCCCATACTTCTCAAACTTTTTGTGACCCATTGTGGATTCACAAGGAACAGCCTTCTCAGAAACAGCACCTTGCTGAGCATTTGGCATGTGTGTCAATGTCCACCCAGGACAATTGGTCCAGTCCAAAGTTTCTCAACTAACAAAGGTGGAAAGAATCACAGACCAAGATGGACTGGCTTCCGGCCAACATCAATTGGTTAAACTCTTCCAAACATAACGTATTTACCTTAAATAAATAAATAAATAAATAATCTGTTCAAATTAAATCAAAATCTTTTGGAGCAATTAACTACCAAATCTAGGCTAGAACCTAATACCAGTTTCTCATACTGCACGACCACATCCACTAACTGCCATTTCAACCTCAGGCTGTTTCCATATGCTGCTGAGCTGCATGGCCTTCCCTGCTGTCCCTTGCAGAGTGCCTCCCCACAGCCTTTCCTGTGGGCAGTTGCTATAAAGACTGCTTGTTGCACACAGCTCAGGAGTGGGGAGTCTTCTCTGCCCCTGGCCCTTCCCTCAGGCCTCTCTCTGCTCTCTCCATCCCTTTGTGAAGATTCATCCATGAGGAAATACCACACAAGCCCTCAATGCCATGAGCATGTTATACAGATATGACTCATCCTGTGTAAATCCTTGTAATTTTTTGTGCAAAGCTCCAGGAACACATAAATACTTCTTTGTATATCTGACTCATTTTTCCTTTGAGTCTATGAGACAAAGTAAGGGGCGCCCATAAGAGAGCATGGGAATTTTCTCTGGCTGGGGGATCAGGGAAAGCGCTCTGCAGCTATTTCTAGTAAATAGGCAGGAGGGAATCCTGTCTCCCATGTCACCAGCAGGACATTGGCTCACCTTTAGTCATTCTATACGCACCATGACATTTGCTAAGTCAGACTTCACTCTTATTCCTCTGAATACATTCCAAGGGGCGCTAAATTACTCACTTTGCTCTCCCAGGAAAACCTCTCTGTCACCCACCCTGGGGTGCAGTGAGGTACTGAGTCACGAGTCAGTTAAGATTAATTACAATTGCTCCACTTTCACACCTTAGAGGATCACATATCACTCCCTCACCTTATGACTTTCTGAGACAAGGAATTTACGCTTTCTGAGTCCAGCACAGCTATTCAATAATCTTTCAAGTTACCTGCAATTCTTTATAAACTTATGGTACTTTGCAACACACAGCAGTTTCTTTCTTTAAGAAATATTTGGATAAAGCTCATTTCCCTGGTCTTGGAGCCAGAGATCTGTTTCGTTCAGTGTTAGAACTTGCACAAATAAAATGAGCATGGTGTTGTCTCTTGAGGTCAACATCTGAAAACTACTCTTACATAGGTGTGATTCTAACCATTGCCAATAAAAGCTTCTGGGAAATGAATTAAAAAACTCAGTCAAGGTGTATTTGAACCTGTAAGATTATAATTTTAATTTCCTCCCCTTACTCAGGGTACTTAACCTCATTCACCTAAATAATCATACGTATCAAACAAGTCTTGTAGGAGGATTCAGGACTGTGAAGTGTCTTAAGTCTGTTCAGACAATTCAGGCTTTTCTTTGTCCTTAGAAAGGCTGTATTTTGGGAGCCTGGGAATGTGTTAAATAGCACAATTTCTACTTCACCAAGCTCTGAGTGCCAAATAAAGGTAATGCACAAGTAAGCATGTTTGCTATCTCCTAGAAAGAAAATGACTGCATTTGCAGTGCTGGTGGTTCAGATGGGAATGGCAGAGAACGTATGGTTGATATTATATATTAGCATTTTTGTGTCAGGGATTTGGAATATCATTTCATGGGTGATGGGGTGGGCAGGAGGGTGAAGATAGAGGAGTGTTAATAAACATCCTTACTGCTTCCTAGTACTCATAATTTGTTTGCCTTTTTACAGAAGAAATCCTCTTCGTACCTTATGTCAATCATAGCTGAGAATATGTCCTTCTTTTCATGTGAATAAATGAATGTGAATATATGTGAATAAAGTAACATGCCATTTCCTTTCTCAAAATTATGCATACAGTTCATATGGTGAGAAACCATTTTCTCCTTAAGCCCACACTGGTGTTTCATATGCTGATGTTTTTGTAGAAATTGGGGAAAAGAATGCAAGTTGGACTTGGCTTCAAGGAAAACAGTCAGGATTTGTAAAACTGTCATTTGAATTGAGTGAAGTCCTTTTCCTTTTTTTCTTCTTTAGTTGTATTCAAACAGGATGTCAGTTTTTAGCCTTCTTTCAGAAGTAACAGTCAACAGTCAGAGCTCTCCCATGCCCAGAGATCAGGAGCTCTGTGCCGTCTGTTGGCCGGGATGGAAACAAACCTGGGGCTTGTAGAAGTGTGAAAATTCTCAGTAGGGAAACAGCTGTGTTTTGATCCTCCAAGAGCATCTTGGAAAGTAGCAGGGGAATGATAATTATGAAGATGATTTTATAATCTCCACATTTAAATACATATACATTTCATAGATGTTCCCTTTTCAGTATGCATTAGCTTAGGCATGAAAGTTCACATGCCCACTAGTTGCATATATGTTGCCCTGTGCTACAGTTTGCATGTAAATCCCATTGACTGTACTTGAACAAGGTGTGAAGAATAAAATGTCCAAAATAACGTTTGGAGAAGAGCTTGTTTCTCCATTGCTTTGTAAATACAATGGTGACTTCAAAATTCAGTCAGTAGCAACCTTTTCTGACATTGGGTACCAGAATGGGTATGGGGGCCTACGCAGGATTGTTTGAGCATAACTGTAAAACCCAAGATGTTTGCAAAAGGTAAGACACACACACACACAAAAAATCCCACTGTGCAGACAAGGTGACATTGGGACGACTGGGTAATAACCAAGAAGGAAGAGGAAAATTCAACTGATCCACAGCGGGGGAAAGGAGATATTTTGGAGCCACCATAGACTACCGAGTCAGACTGTAGGTATCAACTTTATTTTATAAAACGTTAAGCCCTATCCCCCCTGTTATGGAAGGCACTGAAGCTGATAGTTTCCTGTTGACATAGGTAAACTACCTAGTAAATGAACTCGCATTCATGACTTTTTTAGTGGAAATCTACACTGAGGAGTATGAAAGACGCAGGAATGTGAGCATATAAATTGCAGTTCATAAGCCTATATTGTTCATAAGTCTGTATTGTTACACATATCACATGGACAGCATTTCCACAGGCCACGGATGTATTTACTGTGGCATTTACCTTAGAGTGAATAGGGGAGAAGTGCGAAAAAGGAGCACCAAAGCAGTCAACAGCTGAAAGCTGAGAAATACCTTCTAAGTAAACATTTGATATCATTTTGCTCAATGGACCTATGGGTACTTACACTAGTGGAGATATTTCTCTGAAAGTGATTATATCTCTTTTTTTTATTATTTTATTTTATAGCATGCTAGTTTTTGGTGCTTGAATTTTTGCACCTGTTGTTTGTATACAGTATATTAACACAATAGTCCTAGATTTCTCTGACTTTGTGTTGCCATTAAGCTATTTTCTTTTCTTTTAGTGAGAGACGGACAATTAAAAACATTCCCACTATTTGTAAATTCTCCTTGTGAGGAACACAGCAGATTGTCTGGATCTTCTGCTTGTTGTTCTGGCTTCGGTTTCAGAACTGAATGCACTCCTTCTGCTCCGTCTGTTTGAGTTTTGACAATGCAAAGGATAAAGCTGGAGGAAGTCCCATGTATAAGAGAGGTCTAAGCTTCTGCTTTATCTCATTTTTAATTGAATTTCAATTTCAAATTAAATTCTGGTTACTTTTATGTAATTTAGTGCAGGAGAGTACAGAGTTTCTGCAGTACCCTTTCTCCAACTACAAGTTCTCTCTAGTCACAAAACAATAACATATAAGGGGCATTATATTTAAGCACATCTGATGTTTTCAGCTAGTATCCTTTTCTTCCAAAATACATTATTTTGCATACATTGAATTGCTAAAACATATACAGGAGTAGCTAAAAAATTCACTGTTGAATGCATTAACATTTTTCCTCTTAATTAACTTCATGTTAATTATTCACCAAGTAGAAGACAAACTAGCGCATTTCCTTTAATTGATTATGCAGTGTGTTTTTGTAACACTTTTTTTGGACAAAGGGACAAATCTTCACTTGGAGGGATAGGTATAGGTTTTGCCTTCACTGCAGCATCTGCAGTATCTTCACTGCAAATTATTTGATTTTTTTTTTTACAAATTTCTCTCTTTTTTTATTTTCTTGTAAGTAAAAATCGTCATTTTCCAGGTCCATTTTACTTTCTGAAAGCACCACGTTGATAAGGCCAGTGCTGATGTAAGTCCTTTTATTGTCAAAAACATTTCCTGTAACAAAGCCTGTCAAGGTACACTTGCTAACTTGGACATGTTGTGTCTTTGCAACATTTTATATAGACTAATTTACAAAACATGGAACCGTATAATGAGTTTCCTAGATATTAAAATATTGACAGTATTCTTTTGTAGCTTCACATGTTAAATATTCTTGATAAAATATTCTAAAATACACTACAGATGAAGTGTGAAGAACATGTCTTCATAATCTATCAGTCTGAAATATGAATTTAATTTTGCTTATATAGCCCAGTTATACATTACTAATAAAAGTTTACTAGTTTAAGTATAAACAGAAAAGACCTTCAATTGCTAAGAGCTGGTTTAAAAAACATGTGTTCTTATACATCCTTTTTTTATAAATGAAACAAGCAAATGTCAAAAATTTTATAAGAACATCCTGCAGCTTCTTAAGTTTGTTAATGAACAGCTTACAATTGAATATTATAAAATAAATGAAAAATTTAATTAAAGGATGGCTTTATGACAGCATTAGAAATGAAGCTTTGTTATTAGTAGAAAAATTCTACTACTCTAGTAAGTTCTAACAGAGAGTTTGTTAAGCCTGCTTTCTATGCAGGGAACTCGGTTGGGCTGAAGCATGTGCGAGCATATTTGAGGATAGTCGTCCATTTGGGAAATTCAGAGTTTGCTCTTCTGGAAACACGTATGCCTAAAATTCATGACATGCACAGTGTAAATTCATACCATAGAGTTAATTCATACCATATACGTGGAGTACCAATTAAAAACATGCAAAAATTCTGCTACTAAATCCGAACTAAAAATACTGATCTTGTCAAAAACTACCAGTGAGAGTTCACTATTGAAACTTGGATTCAAGCTAAAATAGGGAAGGATCCACATTCCTTAATTTGATTCATGGAAATGTCAGTTATCCGGTCTGAACCAGAATAGAGTCAATGGGCACTAAAATTACCTCCAGAAGAGTGACTGACCCAGCCCTCAGTGGCCTCTTTCACATGAAGTGTTACCATATTCTGTCCTTGTGACTTGCAGAGGAGGCTTTGGTGGAATGCCTATCTTTTCTCTTCAGGGAGATGAAGCAATTCCTGGACCTGAGACTGCCATGGTGATTGCCCCTCGTGGAGCTGCAGTAGTTTTATTAGGTTGTAAATCTTTAATTTCAGGGTCTTGGAAAGATTTAGGGATGATATAAATTGCCATTAAGGTTAATTATATGTTGGGTACTGTTGTTTCAGTTTGTTACTGTTTGTGTTTTGGGTATGACAGTTTGTACATATGACATCTACTGTCTCAGACAGTCATGGTTGGCCAGTTTTCTTCCTTCAGGCCTAGTTTGTACCCCTACACCAATTTCTAAACAGTTGCATTATGCAACAAAAAGGCAAAGAGTGCCAAGCCCTTTAGCATCGTCTTGCAGACAAAATCCTCCTTTCTCAGCATCAAGAATGGCAGGGCTGGGTTACAATAGCCAATTCTGCTTCTATGCTGTACAAAGACAACAAATGGAGACTTCCATTCCTGTACAAGAGACTTCTTCCTGTACAAGAAGAAATGGAGAGGACTGTTTATATGCCCCTATATCTCAACATGACTCATATTTTAGGGCAGACAGATGGAAGGATCCATTGGATCTAGCTGCGGAAGGAGTATGGATTAATTGCTATCTGTCTGTCACGGAATTGCACCAATTTCATTTGTCCAGGACGTGGTACATGTTCCAAAGCAAAGCAAGAATAACATTTGCCTGATGCTATTACTTAACTTGTTTTCCTGAATGCAAGAGGAAGAAAGAGACGTAATACTGCATGGAACTCCTTTTCCCCACCAAGGAGAAATGAAAGCATTTTGTCCTGCAGACACATAATTTTGTTGGTTTGCTTTGCCAGTTACCTGGTTTTCGAAGCACTTTAAATAGGACTCAGCTAAGTTCAGAAAGCAACTCTTTACAATGCTGTGATTCTCTCTCTCTCTCTCTCTCTCTCTCTTCCTTTCTTTCTCCATTTTCTCTGCTATGGAGGACTTATACTCTGTCTGTGTTTCCACATTTTTTCTCCACTATGGAGGACATACACTCTGTCTCTGTTTCCCTATTGCTTCTAAACAATATTATTATCTGAAGGTGAAACAGAAAGAGTGAGAGAGTGAGAGAGAGAGTGAGAGAGTGAGAGAGAGAGTGAGAGAGTGAGAGAGTGAGAGA
>VZSV01000282.1:429670-452064 GCA_013398735.1 Nothocercus julius
TCCTTCCTTCCTTCCTTCCTTCCTTCCTTCCTTCCTTCCTTCCTTCCTTCCATTTGTGTCTGTTTAAATTGGTGGATATGTGCAATTACTCCATTGAAGCTTGCACCAAAATAGAGATACAACAATATAAAACTGATGTAAATGCAGAATCAGGTCCCAAATAACTGAATGTCTCTTGAAATTCTTATACATAGGTATGGAAACTGCACTGAACTGCTTGGTTTTACCATTATGTAACCCAGTAAATATTTCTTTGAATTTTTCTCCTTGTAGAGTCATGTAATGTGCTTCAGCGAAGTTAATCATGTGCAGCCTCAGGTGACTACTGCCTGTATTTCTAGGTTATATTCTAGCCTTCTTTATATTCTCCCTTATTAATAGATATGCTAAGGTTTCAGAGGAAGCTTAACTTTCTAGAAGCCGTTTCTCTTCAATTAGCTGTGACACATGCCCACCTGATGGATGGACGGTACTCACTTTCTCTGCAGTGGAGTATCTGATTTCATTGGGAGTCCTCTCAGACTCCAGCATTGCTGAGTTGCTGAGACAGCTGCTCTCTCTCTCTCTCTTTTTTTTTTTTTTGGTGAGGAAGCACCATGTACTTGCTCTAATTACAAATCCTGTGATCTGGCCATTCTTTAGCTTTTGCAGCCTGCTCATAACTCTCCCTGTTGAGATTTTAAAGATCATCTGGACTCAGAACACCTGATCCCCCAAATATTCCATTTCATTTATTGCTTAGGTTTGCAGTGATCTCACTTTAGTATGTCTACTGGGGGCAGAGGAGTACAGAAGAAAAAGGTTATTTGTTTATTTCTGTTCTAATACTCACAGAAGAAGATCCCTGGGAAGGCAAAATCTAGTGCATGCACTGCACCATAATTGTCTTTTCAGACAGACCATTTAGTGTGCAAATATAACCTACCTGCTGTCCACTCTATAATAATGTGACACTGGGGTAGCCTCTCCTAGCAGCTTTACAGAACCTGCTCATTTTTGACGGTCAAAGGATTTGAGTGTTTGTGATTCACAAAGTCTGAGTTCAATTCTTGCTGGTGGCTGTGGTGCACAATGAATGTTGTTTGTAGCAGGTACCACTGGAAAGTCCATCCCAGATGGATTTAGGTATTAAAGTTGTTAGAAAGATTGGCCCAGGTCTTGTGGCTTTGGATAGCTAGTGGCATCACAAGCCACAGTTTGTGCAGAGAATGACTGTTAAATATCAGACTGGAGCATTTAGTGTAACTGCTGAATGCAAAAACTGAGACACATTTCATGGGCCTTTCTACAAACTTTGGTTATACCATTTAGTATGTGAGTGTTAGATTGTCAACGGCTGTTCCAGCAAAGAGTACAATAGGTGAATCTGAATTCTGGGACATTTTGAACATTCTGAAGTCATAAGAAAGGAATTCTTTCTAGAAGAAAAGAGAAACCTAAGTATAAAGCAAAAAAAAAAAAAAAGGAAAAAAACTTTAAATGAAATACTTCAGTATAGGCAGTGTTTATAAAAATATTGTAATGACATGATACTTCAAACCCTGCTTTAACTGATACTCATGCAGATTGAGTGGAGGATATGATTGACATTTTCTGTTAACTTACACAGAAAATAACCAGGGGATATATGTCAGTGTTGTAAGTATTCGTGTTAATGGATCCTGTTGGCCACAGAATGCCAAAGGTTCTTAAGCTCTGTGCTGTTTACTATAAAATGTTATTTTATTTCACAGAATGTGAAATAAAGTCATAAAGTCTATGAGCTGAAAAGGAAGAGCCCGAAGTGGAGAAAAGGAATGAGAGAATGCTAGCAATAAGTGCCAGAATGAGCAGGGAAGGAAACAGAAGGAATCAAATTTTAAGAGTGCATTTGTAAGGTATCATGTTCTAATGAACATATTTCCCTGAATAATGGTCACAGAGTTTGTGCAAATTTCCCATTGATTCTGATTAGTGTACATAAAAGATATAGATTCCTCCTTGTGCATGGAAAGGGATATTTCTGTCTGTTTGCCTCTTTGTCTCTCAGGCAGAGTAAACTGGCATATGTTAAAATCTGCCTTTATTAGTTTTACCTGGCCTTAGAAGCACTACAAAAATCCAGTAGATTTTCAATTCCACCTTGCTGCTCTCTGGTAGACTAACAAGCAATATAAAAGCGGAATATCTGAAAATTCTCCCAGATGTTCTGCTTGCTAAATCACTACACATGTGCTGGCAGTATTTTGTATTTTTTTGTATTTTTAGATTTCTTTGAGATCCAAAACACTACCAAAGCCCAACAGCTTTTTCACTTTTTCTTCTCCATGCTGTGTGGCACTCATTCTTACTGTGTGATGCCAAAGCAAGGGCTGAATAGTCAGATACCGTGGCACTTTGACACATTTCTGCAACTACAGAGAAAATGAGGTTTAGGGAAGCATTCTTCAGCTTCTCTAGTAACATTCCTAGCCAATAGTACTCTCCCTAATCTGTTCCAAGGTTGTAAAGAAGCTAAAAACCTCTTCTTACCCACAATATTCTTCCTTGTAAGTTGCACAAAAATATTTCTGTTCATCCTGCCTAAGTCCCCATGCATTCACATATGCACATCCTCTATCCTCTCATGAAAGATTTTTTAAAATTCCAGGGTTAGACTAGGAGGTTGAGCTAAAAGGCTGTCTACAGCATATTTGAACTTGATTTAGATTAGGATCTGAAATTCACCAGATTCATTCAAATCTGATTAATGCACTAATGCAAATTGTTAAAGAAACTGCATGTCTTTTCAGATTAATCTTTCCTATATTTTGGTGCTGTCCCTCCCTCCCTTCCAAGACTTTGCTGTTTTGCTTTCCTTTCATCTGACTGTGATGCAACACCAAACCAATTCCTTCCATGTCGTTTGTTTATCTACAGTATTAAACAAATTACAATGCTTGTTTTCTACCCTGCTCACTGCAAGTTTTTAAAGGCTGATTTGATCACCTTGTTACATTGCTAGTAAATATGCAATGGCTCTGGGGAAAACGGTTATAGTTTCAGGAAGCTTGGAATAAACCTAGCTGAAATGGAAACGGAAAACCTAGAGCATGCACAAAAAGAAATCCCTCCCTGCAGTGTACGTCCCTCCCTGCAGTGTACGTCCCACTAAGGCCCACTAAGGCCTTATGGGAGGGATTTTCTCAGCTATTTCCACCTTTGGTGTAAGGAGTTTCCCAAGTTATTTTTACAACTGATTTCTTTTAACCTCTGTGTGTCCCTCCTGTACACTCTGTGCTGGTTGTCCAAGAACTGTTAAGTGATTGACATAAAGCAGTGGTGTGAGCCAGCATGCCATGTGACCCACATGCACCCTGTGGCACCGAGCAAAGCATTTCTTGGCAGGCCTGCCTCATCACTGACCTGAGATCATTTCAGACCAGTTCTTGGTAAAGGTTCCTTTCTGGGAAGGATTTCTTAAGATCCAGACTATCAGGCTGTTGTATTTTCATACCTTGTCAAGTTGCTGTTATCAATAATGGAACTGCTATTTGCATGGCAGGTATTTATGTACTTTCCATGTCTTAGATAAATGCAGATGTGGGGATCTTCTATACATGCTCCAAGACTGAGGCTGTTGACCGGGCAATGTAGCATGTGTAGCATGTCTCATTGCATCAGACTTTACAAGAGCTAAAATGGCAAGGAGCCTTGCTCACAGCAAGAGTAATTGATATTTTACTGGGTCATAAAAAAATCATAGAAAGTCATCGAAAAGAATAGTTTAGAAGGAACATTTGGAGGTCTCTAGCTGACCTCCTGCTCCGAACAGGGCTAGCTTCAGAGCTAGCACAGTTTCCTCGGGGCTTCATCAAGCTAGTTCTGAAAACCTCCAAACATGGAGATGGCATAGCTTCTCTGAATAAATTTTACTCAAAAATCAGAGTGCAAATTATTTAATATATCTCAGGTCTTCAAGGAAGAGTAGGATATATTTTGCTTCTCTATTTGGAAAAATAGTTTGATGCCCTGGCTTCAAGTGTCTAGGCCAAAATTTGCTCATACAACTACAGCAAATGTATATGGCAAAATTCCAATGGGTTTTCCTGGACCCTGCACCACAAAGACGAGAGGATTATAAAACCACCAGTTATGAGTACAGTGTGAAAATATGTCCGTGTGACAGAATCTGGCCAAGGTTCACCACTTGGATGTTTACCAGCCTGCTGGGTGAGGATCCAGCCATTGGATCCGTCCTCTCACTTGAATTTTTATGGGATCTGGACAGACTCCAGGCAAGTGCCCCAGTTTGCTTCCTCTGTCTGCTCTCAGCTGTTTCTGAGACCTCATCAGGTGACTGCTTAGCCCAGGTTTCAGATTCTTCAGTCTTCTCTTGTATAAGTATCTCCACTGAAAAGATTCAATTTCCACCTAGTTCTTCAAGATTTAGGGTGTCGTTACTGGAAAATACACATTTGTGGGTACATATAATCTTTGTATAAAGTTTCCAAACATTGCATAGACATTAATAAATGTCTATTTTATACACTTAGGCAGAAAAATACAAAATAATGTATCAGTTTTTGTTGACTTAGAAACTTAGTGCATGACTTTTTAATTGTTAAGTTTATGTTTTTATCAGAAAGGCGGAGGATAAAGACTTTAACCCCTCATTACTCACTGAATTCATTCACAGTAGCAGCATGGAGCATGGAGTCTGATTTTACAAGGGACCTGTGATATCTGCAAACAAAAACTACCTGAGTCAGTCCTCAGGTTCCCTTTGAACCAAGCTGAGAACTAATCAACAGAACCTATGGGCATGTTCTGTCTCATCTTAAGGTAAATATGTATGTTTAGCCAGATGAACCATGGCCTGCACTCTTAGTTTCTGCATTGACTCTGTCTCTACTGACACTAAAGGAAGAACAGAAGGAGCCCACCTAGTTAGACACTTGTAGACAGAGCAAGCCATGTCAGATGCCTGACCCAAAGCTGGATATCATGGCAAGTTCTAAAGCAATCTAAATTTTTACTAACTCAAAGTCATCTAGGCATTGCCCATCCAGCTCCCTGGCTTCCTGGACTTGAATCAATTGAGCAGTCTTTTTTATTTCACAGTAGTGAGTAGTTGATAGGTTGTTTTTTTCTCCAGCAATTCTTAATAACACACAGATTAAATGATGCCTGTTTTAGAAGAGCAATATTTTGCACTAAACTATGCTTTACGCAGTTCTGCCTATTACATGCAGATAATACCTCTCACGCAGGAACAATGTACTGCTTTATTGCTAATGTCTTCTTGCATGGCAGAATTTTGGAACATTTTCCTATTATATTTGTAGCCAATAACTCCTCAAGCTATTTTTGCTACCACAGTTATAATTTTTTCAGCTAAGAGGCAGAAATAACTCTAACACTTCATACAAAAATCAAGCTGCTGAAATAATTAGAAAGCCATTGATCTTACAGAGGGTCAAACAAGATCCTTATTCAGCTTTTGTGTACTAAAGCGTACACAGTAATTAATAAAACAGTATCAATAAGACCATGAATCTACTTATAGACCAACCTTTTTCCTTGGGAAACCTTTCAGTTCCATGTTTAGGTTACATCTGATCAAACAAAAAATATGTTTCTTCAGCATTTTTGATTTGTTTTATTTTTTTTAAGATAAGCATATTTCAGTGCTCTGTATTCTGTGGCAGATGGGACCAATAACGTATTGGGTCCATGGTGATAAATCGTTTTGGGGAGAGCTATAAAGAAGTCATATGAGGTATGTTCCAGGTAAGAGTAATCACTGGAGAGAGAGAACACACAACCACCTCCCTAATGGGGCAGAGTTTTGTCCCTTTTAATGAAAAAATAACACTAAATTATTAAATAATTTATTTATTAAATAAAGCAATACAAAGATTCAGAAACACGGAATTTGCAGCAATATGCTTTACATTAGATTTATAGATGCAGAGATGCTTTTTTTTTACGTTTATTAGAAAAGATAATAGAAGCAGCATCTCAAGAAACTTTAAGAAAAGCACAAGTGGCTCTTAGTGGTTTTTTTTTTTCTTGGTAGGTGATCTGTTTAAATGTCAAAAGAGACCAACTGGAAAATTCCTTAAAAGAAATTAAACTGCACATACTCAAGAGAAACTTGTTTCCTCTATATATCCATGTATTTTTATTCTGGAATAATCATTTTAAAACACAGATTAAAATACAAGGAGTTTGATTAAGGTAGTTTTAATAAAGAGTACAGAAATTGTGCCTGTACATTATAATAACAATGAGTCTCATATTTTACGGTTTAATTTGCTGGGTCAACATTTAATGCTTTTCCCATTATCACTGGTGTGATTTCATGTGGAAAATAATCCCATTTCCCAACAAACTTTAGGAGATAACAAATATTTAATGACACCCTATGTAGAAACAATAAATAAATTTGAGTCACTCTTGGACTCCTGCAGAAAGCCGTTATGAAAATTTTATAAGTTGGGAATTAATAAATTATAACCTGGCTGTTAAAATGTGAATCACTAAAGACTCTTGACACCCTTTTCCTTTCTCTAATTAGAATTTAAAAATAAAAAAAATGAACAAATAAACTTGTCATGTTTAGAGGCTAACTTTTTTTCTCAGCACAAGTTATGAAAGTAAGAAAACTTTGTCATATATAGTTTACATATTTGCATATACAAATTAGATGTTTTTGAAAAGAAAGGACTGATAAAAGTATCCATGGGATAAAATAAAACCCATTTATAAAATCATGTTGTAACATAAAAAGTAACCACCCCTCCAAAATTTCCAGATCCTTCACAGTGCTCTATACATTAACCAGACATAAGAACTGCCAATGAGATTTTCAGTTGGCAAAATAAAGTTACCCCAAGACACCCCTATATTTGCCTTAGTTTATGCATGTTTTGCATTCACATTCAGAATTAGCAGAAATGAACACCCCAGTGATGATACAAGGACATTTGTCAAAACAGAGTTTGTACTGTGGAATTCAGACACTTGTCTGGTTAGCTAAGAATTTATGAATTTGCTCCTACATGGGCTCTGGCACTCCCACTAGGTTCTCCATGACCCTTCATTCTTGATTTCTTCCTGTGTATATGTGGAAAAGCAAGTTGGTCCTTCCAGTTCCATGGGGATTCGGGAAGGAACAAAGCAGAAAGAGGCAAGCAGCCTCTTTTTCCTCACAGCAGAATGGAGGTACACTTAAATGTAGTTCATTCTGAATCTGCATTCATGTCTGGAATCCTCTAGGCATGTTGTGGGCAACCTGGCCTTCGGCCTTCTCTTGTCCAGCCTGGAGAGGCTAAGGGCAATGGGTGACAGCCAGAGCCGGAGCAGAGAGGTTCACAGAAGTCTCAGTGCTCTCTATAGCTGTCTCCACCTGCTTGTTTCCTTTCCTGAGATACCCTGGCATACTGCACTTAGCTCTCTTGTTTTCTCCCTTCCCACAGTACCTCAGCAAGAGGAACTGAGAATTTTATGAAGGGCAGCTTACGTGTCCCATCTCCCAGCACACATTCGTCTAAGCATGAGGATCTTTTGCTCAGACTGGAGTATGCACTTTTGTCCACGTGACAAAATGATAAAACGTCCCTGCTAAATGAAAGACATTAATCATGTCCACTTGCTTTCACTTTCTCATTGTTTGTTATATCGGGCAGCCTACGAAGAGAGTTGCTAGTTGGTAATACTACAGGATGATTGTGCAGACCATTTATCTTTCATTAAAAATTGTTATTTATTTCAGTCTGGCCAAGCTGATTATTTATTATGATCTGGTTTAGACTCATGGCCATTTTATTATCTTTTGTTTCTCTTTTTTTTCAGGATTTATGACTCATAATGTGTAAAATTGGTCAAGATTAGATATGCCTTTGCTGAGTTGGAATTAAGCTTGGTGTTATGTTGACCCTATGAGAGAGAGAGAGACTGAATATTTGACTAGATTAATCCTTCTAGCACTGCATCTTGCTGAAATAGCTTTTATTCATCTCAGCAAGTACCTTCTTCTCCAGATTTTGACAATTCATCATATTTTCACTCCAATTTCAGATTTCTATGTTTACAAGCCAGTCTTCTAGTCTGTTTGATGGTATTCATTTTCTGGCACTATTGTTTGCCAGATAGTACCAGTTCAAGTCCATTGAGACTATCAAGATCAGAACAAAAGAGTGTTATTCTTTCACCTAAATAATTATTTTGGATTTTGCAGACTTTGTTCACTATCTTCTGAAATGATCATGTGCTTGAAGAATGGCTAACTGCTTCACTTCATTGCCATGATTTTTCCTTCTCAGTAGCATAATACTGAGAATTTATGTGGATGTTCATGCAAGAGAGATCTCTATGAATACCCCTCAAATATCTGACATTGCCAGGCCCTCCTCCTTCTTGTGAACAGCAGGATCCAAAGCCAGGATTTACTAGAATGTCTCATTTATGAGGCAAAGCCCATCCAGGAATATGACTGGCTGCTGTGGCCCATCCAGGGATTCCCATCATGATTACAGTTTTCTGTGGTCAGCCACATATTGTCTGTACTGTGGTAATGGAAACCTGCCTCGCAGCCAGGCAGAGTCAGACCTTTTAATTGCACCATCCTATGTTGCCTTCCTTTGCGGTGACAGCACTTGGAACAGTGGGTGCAAGAGTTCTGGCGCTGAGCTCCAGGCGCTCTCCCCAGATCTGGTATTACGGACTTAGACCAGACTTCAGGAGGAGATCCTGTTCCAAACTTCCCCTGCTCTGGCTCTGTGTGTGGCACTCCATAGGTTGGGGAGACCATTTGCAAACATAGCAGAGAAAGGGGCAATGCACAGAATTTGGAAGAGAATAAATACACAAACTTCTCCAAAGCAGAAAGTGTTTGGATCTGATGTTTGATTTGGGCTCATGCTTTCTGGAGACAAATCTTTTTGTTTGTTTGTTTGTTTGTTTGTTTTTGTTTTTTTGTGAATGGGAATAAAAGAGGAGAAAATATCTTTTTCCATAGATTTACTTGCTCTCTTTGATTTCAGTTACAGGTTGTATCTGATCATTTCTCAGGCTCGGACAAGAGAAGCACCCTGTCATATTTAACAGGAGCGGAGAAGAAACTGAAGAACATGTTATGGGTGAACCAAATACCTCAGTAGTCGTAGTTTCTTTTAATCATATGGTCAGTATATTTTTATAACTTGCTGGAACATTTCCTGCTGTTGCTTGCATGCGCCAGCTTGGAGCTTCTCAGCTGAATTAACATTATTTTCTCTAGAAATCAGATTGAGCTTTTAAAAAGAAAAGGGAACAACTTTAAAGATTTCTTGGTTGAGGACTCAAAATATTTTCACAGACAAAGGTAAATGAAATGGATTCTTGTTTATTCTAACCAGACTTTCAATAGATTAGTAACTCTGAATCTATGTTTCACATAATCACAGAACAGTCACGGTTGGAAGGAACCTCAGAGGATCATCTGGTCAAATTCCCTCCTCTCCCGCCCCAGCCGGTTCACCTAGAACTGTCCAGATGACTTCTGAATGTCTCTAAGGATGGACAGTCCATGCGCTTTCTGGGCAACTGCTGCAGTGCTCAGTCACACACACAGCGAAAAAGCTTCTCTTTTTGATTACACAGAACTTCCTGCGCATGAGTTTGTGTCCATAGCCTCTCATCCTATCACTGGGCACCACTGGAAAGAGTTTGGTGCCATCCTCTTTGCACCCTCCCTTCAGATATTTAGACACATTGATAGGCCTGTTTAACCTCAACGCTCACCCCAGTTTAGATATTTTATACTTTATTAAAGATGATTGTTATTGTTGTACCAGTGAGACTAGGGACCCAAGTGTGTTAAAGATACAAATGCAAAGGGAAAGCTAAGCACCAAGAGAGCTGACATCATTGCTAATAAAATGACATGAGAGGTAATGTAGGAAGATATGGATAGGAGATGAAAGCAGGGCAGTAGCATGGAACACTATCTTAACATACTGCTTTTGTCACCGTATCCCTAGTTTGTGAGTTAGAACAGCAGGGTAAATGGTGTGTGGAAGCATTCATTCCTGACGCCTGTGCCATTTTCTCTAAGCAGATATTCACCTAGGGTGCTGGCAATTTTTCCCCAAAACTCACTAATAAAAATAAGTGGAAAATACAGGTAGCACTTGCTACACTGACTCAGGAAGTAACAGTGGTGACCAGAAAATATTTTTAAAAATAAGATTTAAGCTTTCCAATGTATTTGAATTCAAGGATTAATTTTGTTTCTCAGTAGAGTTTTGGTACCATCTCCTTTGCAAAGAGTAATTAAAGAAATTCATTCTTGGGGATGGTAATCTCTTCTGCCATTTCAGTCAGTGTTCTAAGGCAATGTAGCCTGGAGCTTTGCACAGCTTGGCACTTGTTATAAAAGAGGTTATTTCTAATAAGATTTACATTTATTAAGACTCCACTGTGGCTGCCCTTACCTTGGTCCTCCTGATGCTAAATGGAGAATTCTCACCGACTTGACATAAGGTTTGACCCAAACAGCAGGACATCTTAAAATACAAAACAGGCTTATAATATCCCTCATTTTACTGGGCTGAGAAATAAACTTACATTAGCCTTTTTCACCACATTTTGTTCTTACCTGGATATACAATGCACATTCTCACTCACTCTCTCAAATACTTGGTATGCATATTTTAAAATAAGTCACCTTTCTCCTCACAAGGCACATATGATAGCTTGGCTTAAGGCAAGTGTATTTCACTCATCAAATTACTGTGTTTGTTTACAACTGGAGCTAGGCTCTGTAGGTTTGGATTCCTGATATAGAAGTTTTTCCTATCAAGCTTAAGTGTACTGATCGGACCAAAGTCACTTACATTTATGCCCCCATCTTGATGTGCATTTGTTGCATTCCTTTCCCAAATAAAATAAAATTACCCCAGAGAGGGCTCTGGTTCAGAGGGAGATCATAACGGAATCCTGTATGCCAGCTCAACATGAAGAATGACATTCAGTGTTTCAGGCCCTCAGCAGAGTCACTCTAAACTTACAGCCACCCAAGGTAAGCCAGGATACACCATCTAGTTTGAAACATATAGCCTCAGTAACAGGCACTAAGGTGTCCTCTGCCTCAACCTGGCCCTCGATGCGGTCCTCAAGTACTGCATTACCTTCACTGACTCTTATTCCAATAAATTTCTTCCCCGGATCTTCTGTTTTTCATGATACCAACTGACAATAAATTGAACGGTTTAATAGTGATTTGGACTGAAAATAATTTACTTTGAGATATTCTTTTTAAAAGATTTTGGATTTCGGTCCAATAGTTTCTACTCAAAGTTACATATTTACATACAAAAAGCAGTAAATAAAGACCACAGGGGAGAGTTGGTACCAGCTTGGAATATTTCTCCTGAAAATGTAAGTTGAGTACATTTATGTGAAATGTCTCTTTCTTAGGGCACTGTCTTCTGAAAAGATGAAGCGGCTTGTGTGTCATTTTTATTTGCCTTTATCTCTTTGAGAAAAATGGTCAGGTACTTCCAGGGGATTCCTATTGTTCTTACAAACGGGAAGGTGGCCAGTAATATAACCCAGTTCATCTGTATCAATTATTAATTCTCTTGGGCTCCAGCACTTCCTGTCTTGTTCATTTCTCCTGAATAGTTTTGCATTCTTGCATTTCAGTTCATACGGGAACATAGCAACTTTGATCATCTCTCTCTAGAGTGCTTTTAGTTTTGTATCATTTCTGAGTGGCTTGTGTCAGTGAAGAATGAAAAGGGAGCATGAGGGCATATGACGTATGGCATATCACAATGTTTTCAGCCTGCAATAAAGGAAAAAAGCAATCAGGACCTCCAGCATAGCTAGAACTGGTTTAAAAAATACAGATGTATGTGTATGTATACATGCATATATATGTGTGTGTGTGTGTGTGTATATGTGATATATATGTGTGTATGTCTGTGTACAGATATATGAAGGCCTATTTTTTCACTCTTAGTAAAATAGCCAGACTGATATCTCATGAGCCAAGTCACATACTTCTATTGCGACCAAGAGCTTGCAAACGAAGATTTAATTCTTTAGCTGAGTAAATAGTTTCTTGAAAGTACTTATAAAGGGTTTAAAATGCCTCTTATGCATTGATTATAATTAAAATTCTTACTGAATCATCACCACATATAGCAAAGACTGGTGTTTTGTAATGGTAAGGAATTGAATTTTTAGCCTTGTACATTCTGTCCTGAACTGCAGAGCTGTATCAAGGTTGTGGCTAATGTAAATGAGGATTTCTCTGCATTGTCACTATTATTACAGAGCGTGGGGAAAGAAAATATGTCCATAAATGAGAAAGCTGTTCATAGCAAATACGTAATTCAATATATGTCAGTGTTACTGCCAAATTCTGCTTCCAAATTACCTAGAAACCACTTGCAGGTTTTGTGGTGCTTTTTGAAAAATTACCTTTTCTATGAAATTTGTTGCATCGTACCCTAGATAACTTTGCTTATGCAAAGTTTGAGACCCAATTTATCAGACTTATAACATCACACATTATTAATTCTGTTTTTTGACCGGATGCGAATATTTCATTAATTCACGACACTTAGAAATCTACTTTTCACATTCCTTTAAATATCCTGTTCTCAATGGTTGTCACCATTGGCACCAGTGACTGTCTTGAATGGACATTCAAGGAAAATAAACACGAAAGGAGCAATGAGCCAGCAAACCATTCTGACTAAATACTTGGTAACAATATTTCAAGGAATATCCTCAGCTCTGTGTCAACCGTCCCATCACCTATTGTACTCTCTGGGATCTAATCACTGTTGTTCATCTGGGTGACTCAATCATCTAATCACCTAATGAAATACAAATAAGACATATTTGGCAGGTCTGGTCCATTCTGTGCATACAGCAACTTTCAATGGCCCAAACACTTAGACAAATTAGTGAGGAAATACTCAAGTTGTAAGATTCCTGGCGATCATTTGGCAAATACTAGTGGAAAGTGACATCCTTTGAAGACAATGTTTTAAACTCAGCAAGCTGGCATTTTTCATCACAGTTCTATTTACTTGGTAACTGTTGCATCTGAGTTGCAGCAGTTTTGTCACACACTTACTGATGACTTTTAGCAAATACTGACTTCTGAATCAGTGTAAGAAGTATACAGGAAAGCTAGACACACCAGGCAATACATTAATTCTTCCTCTAACCCTAAATCAGACAGATTGAGATTAAAGGAAAAAAAAAAAAAAACTCTTATGGAAAAATGTTGTTAGAGAGTGGCCTCAAGGCATGACCATGATTGGCTATAGAGAAAAGAGGAGCAGCATATGTAGACATGGGAGCTCTGTTATTAAAGGAATGTGATCAGCTGAGCCAATATGTCTCCTGGAGATTCAGAGCAGAACATACAAGAATGCTGTGCACCAAACCGCTCGTGGCCTCACACCTAACCCATCTCACCAGACCTCTTTTAGGAAATAACAGCAACAGCAGTGCTAATAATCCAACATGCTTTACTTGAACACAGCTCAAAGGCATGAAAATCCCCGTTCCAATGCTGTTGTGAATAATATGGGCTTTGAAACAAGTCCCAAGGGATAGAAGCATCTTCTCTCCATCCCTCCTCCATAACATGCATACATACATATGTAGGCACAGACAGGCCTTCACTTAATGAAACTTGTACTTACATTAGAAAAATGTGTTGTTTGTGCAGAAAATGATAATAGAGATTTGATTAGTTTGATCTTGCTTTCTGTGGTAAGGCTGAGTATGCTTAAATGATTATTGTTGCATTTATTCTCCATTTTCCTTGTATGTGTCATAAATAATAATACAATAAGTTTTCAAATAACTTTTCTGGTGGCTGTTAGGCTACGAAGCAAAATAGGAGTGTTCACTGGAAGATTAACAGCAACTTTATTGTTACAGTACATTTAATTCCAAACAAATCTGAAAAAGATGACTTCAAAAATCTTAATCCTTTCACTTGTCATGGAAATGCTATCATTTCGGTATATAGCTGATCTTTAACAGTTCAGAAAAGCACAAGATTACTGATTGCTAATTGGGACAGAAATCCACTTTACCTGACATAGTCAGTTAAAGGTTAGATGTGTAGTCTAGTCTAGTTGTCTCAGCTCCTCGTAGTGAAAAACGAATCCACCATGCATCTCCTTATTACCTGGGCTAACCCAAAGGAACACACAGGATCAGAGGAATGTGGGATCACTCCTTTCCATAATAATATGGCTTTTAAGCCAACTCAGAAAATCTCAGAATCTCAGCTGCCATTGTTTCATTCTCAGCTATTTTTTTTTATTTCCCCCCTCACAAATTCCTTACTTTAACTCTGCAAATTAAGGCAAGAAAATACCAGAGAAGTTGCCTAAGCTGCATATTATATTTATAAAAATAACGTTTAATTCCCTACTTCCAGCAGATATTAAGAAACAAAGATATATTAAGAAACAAAGATGTTATATTGACCAAAATAACAGAAAACATGCAGGACAGCTGTGAAGATTTCAATACACCCAACTGAATGAAGCCAAAAGCAGGAAAACTGAGAAAAAAAGAAAAGATAAGATACTCTGAAAAGCTGGGACATTACTCAAAATGAGCAAAACTGAAATTAATTTTGTCCACCCAAACACAAGTCTTTCTGCCATGAGAATTTGTTCCAATGGGTCACTGGTACAGTGTCATAATGAGGGATCTCAGTGACCTGTATTGCATCTAAAAGATAAAAACTCATGTGGGCTTGTTAAGAGAACACTCAGCAGCCTGGTTTCTTTGCCTAGAGAAAGCCAGTCCATGTTAACTGCAGTGTCACAGTGAAGGAAGAAAGGGTTCTTGGTAGGGATCCCAATCACATTTAATTTGTCATCCTCAGGGAAAAGGTTGCACTGTGAAACTAGACCGATTATTACAAACCACATGGAAACATATTTATATATTCTCTCTTCTTACTTAAAAAAAAAAAAAAAAGGAAATCTTTTTTTGACTCAAAATTAGTGCTTAAATAATTTGAAAAGTTTGAAAGCTCAGTTTGTTTTCCAGGGCACCAGATGTCATTAATGAAGTTTTTTCTAACTTGCCTTTAACACCTTTGTTCTGTTCTCCCTTTATCTCTGTTCCTTTCCACTTCCCTGCCTGGCTATTCTCCTTTGCTTCATTGAGTCTCTACTCCGTACCTTGTTCTTTTTTCTCTACCACTAAGCTTTGAAGCTACTTCACTGAGGACATATGTCAGACGTGCTTAACAAATCAAGTCTAGCGCTATGTGAAACTCGCTTGGCTTTGGCTTTCACCACAAACTCAGTTCATGACCAAAAGTTCTCACATATTCATTAAATTTTTACAGAGACTTGGTCATAATAACCCAGTCCACTGTTTACTTCCATTATCAAGGACCAAGGAACCCAGTGGCTTCATGACATTTTCATAGAAAACAATTTCTAAATTTAAATAATTTGTTAGCCTTTTCGAAAATTCTGGAGAGGATATGTGCATGCAAATTCTATACAGGAAAACTTTATGGCCACATATAATATTTTTATGTTTGTCTTTCTTTAGCCTTAAGTGCCTTAAGTTTTGTATTATATGCAGTATTGTGCAGTTTTTGAGTAACCTTTAGTAATTTATCTTAGAAGTTATCTGTCATAGTGTAAATGTTACCATTTTTTCTGCTGTGGCACACATTTTGCCATTTCTGGTGTGTCTTTCCCAATCCACTATTCCAATAAGTAGAGTATTGTTTATGTCTGATTCATTAACCATGCAGTCATTTCTGTTTCACTTGGTTTTGCTCTTAGTCAAAAAAAAAAAATGTTTTATCAAAATGGAAAGCTGAACAAATAATTTACATCAAACACTTTATCCTCCTTCTCCTTATAGGAAATCTATGACCATATTGCACTTATTTCTCTCTTATCAATTATTTAGACTTATTCAACATTGACTAATTCATTTCTTTATTATAAGGACTAATTGCAGATATCCTAAGCTGAAATTAATTTCCTTCAGTCTATAATTAGTTGGCTAGGTCAGGTCACTTTGTTTCAGATCCTTCATCTGTGTCATGTGTCATAAACATTCTTTGTTTAGAAATTCATTTTCTAAAAATTAACTTCCTAAAAATATTTGTGTCAGCAAAGTGGACAGCTCTTGAATGTTTGTAGAAAAACAAATCTTTGCCTTTCCAGGCAAATGGCTTGTGTTTTGGTTAACATTTCTATTCATATTTATTTTGTTGGGCTATGAGAAAGCTAGAAGTGCAGCAGGCTGTGGAAGTGAGACCCAGATTTGCATGTGCGTGTACCAGTCTATGTTCGGAATCTTTAAGGAGTCTGAATGGCACCAATACAGTTCCAAAATTCAGCATCTTCAGCGACTTATTCTCAGATGTCCACCATGCCTCAAAGAAGCACAATGGCATTAAGGTAGACCTGTGGCTGCTTGTTCAGTAAACACCAGGCTTAGACCAGGGCGCATCGGCTTCTCTCTGCGGTCCTTGAAGAAGATCACCAGCGAGTTCACCTCACCCTCCTCACCTTCCAGGAGAACAGACAGTAGCAAGGCCTATTCAAGGGTTCCTCTGAAGGCAGCATACCAGGGCCTGGAAAATTCTTCTGGTCTCCTTGCAAGCGCCTCCGAAATGAGCGTAGAAGTTTTTAAACGTTGTCAGATACAGTTATAGCAAATCCACTCAATAGGTGCTGAATCTCATCCTGTAAATTGCTCAATCTCTTAAACTCCTTCAAAAATCTTCAGGAAAAAACATTATTTTTAAATGTATTTAAAACCTGGTCTTCTCAGAACTGCACTTTTCTACCCATCCTCTGGGCCTGCTGTCCTCTTGACTGACTTTTCAGGCAGCAGTCCCCTCCCTTAGACCAATATTGGAGATGTAGTTGGCGTAGTAACAACCCAAGGACTCCTGACAGGACACTGTCAGCTTCCCAGAGGCTGTTTCACTTGGGTTTGGTTTCACTTGGTGAAAGCCTCCCAGAGCGACTTTGCACTGCTCAGTTAGTGAGTGAGTAGCATTTCAAAACCTCACAGAAACAAGAGGATGGAGATTGAACCAAAGCCCAACTGCAAATGGACAAACCAAATCCAGTTTCTTATTTAAGACTGGGACTTCTTTCATTGCTTGAGATTATCCTTAAAAAATCATGGTCCAACAATACTTACTTGCAGTCTCCATGACTTTATGGACTAGAGATGACCAGTCAGTGAGCAGGTTCATGCTGGGGTAGGTCTTCAGTGGCAAAGGTTCTGTAAACGTTCATCCTTAATTTAAAGCTTTATTCTCTTAGGACACTAGTACATGCTCCTGTCATCGGTCTGTGTGTGGGAAATCACAGTCATTATAACATAAAAATGATGTACCCTCCAGATCTGCAAGGCGTCTGAATGGCACAAACTCAAGCCCCAAAACTCAGGACCCCCAGAGACTTATTCTCAGATGTCCACCCTGCCTGCTTGTGATGGTGAATCTGAAGTAGGATTTCTACTGAGCTGCTTGGCCCATTCAAGTTGCCAAAACTGTGAGAGAAATTAGTGTATCTTTGATCTGCATCTAGAAGTGATTTCTCCTTCAGTTACCATCCTAGCATAAAGCAGGCTGGAGAAAATGATATTATCTATTTAGTAATTTATTCAGGGAAAATATTTTGAGCAGAAACAACCAGTGGGAGATTTGTCTTCCTTATTCAGCAGTTATATAGTCTCTGTTCTCTGCAGAACATGGTAATACGGTTGGGTGATTTCCTCACTGTCAGCTCATAAAAATACCACATTATTTTGTTGTAGTTGGAGTGGCTCTGCTGGGAACCCATCCAAAGCAGTCAAATACCTACATGGACTGACTTGGCTGCCTGGCCTACTACATGCACTCTAAATATGGCAGGGCTAGACGTATTAGAACATACCAACCTAGTCACCACCACCTCCCTGCTCTTGTACTCTCCATAGTAAAATCAATGCACATTGTGCTCTCAGGCTGGGGCTATTTTTAGGTGTTATTTTTCCACTTGGTCTGCAGCTGTTTTCAGTCACAAGCTTCTTTAACTAAAACAAATACACAGTCCTTGGCAAAGAAGAGGTTGTAAAGAGGACAGAAGCATGCACATGAATCTTGGGCCTGCCTCTCTCACTTTTACGTAGAAGGGGTCAGAGGGAACCGAAAAATTTTATCATAATCTCTTAGGAAGCCAGGGACTATTACTGACCATTGTGTTTAGCCTTACCTCCAGAGCCGTTCCAGCGTGATCCATGTAAGGCAAGCTTCTTAGGGCAGAAAAATGTGGGAGGAGGGTAGCTGGAAGGCATTATCTGCACCACCTCTCTGAGACATGCCCTCAGTCAAAGTCATTGCTGAGTCTTTTGCCTTTAGTATATACCAGTTCCTTCTACAGAATATATAATCCCTTTGGTCCTATTGGGTTGTTGTCATTTCCCCTTTCTCCCTCCATCCTGGGGAATAGGGAGAATTGAAGGAATGGGAAAAGATACCACATGAGATGCCTCAGAAACTGTGGGTCTATGCACAGGAACTTGGACTTCTGTGGCATTTCATTAAACCTGTAGTGTTAAGGGTTGAAGTTTGAGCTTTCCTTCATTTGTAGGAAGGAAACTCTGCTGTATTCTCTTTTCCCCCACTCCTCCCATCAGATCACAAAGCAGATATGGATGTCCATAAGAACAGAGCTGTAGTTCTCTCTCTTCTATGTGGGAATGGCTTGGTTTGCTGTCCTGATAATAAAAGTGAGGGAGAAGAGATGAATCCAATTATAATGCTCTTGTTTGGCATGCTGAGAAGAATGTCATCCTAGGATACTTCTGAAGTCAAGAAGAGTTATAATAGCTTACCCTGGGGTGGCTCAAAGCACCTTCAGCCTTGCTGGATCCACCCAGTTGGTTAGGACTAGCTATAGCTGCCTCACCCTAGAGTCATTCTCAGATAGGCTTGAACCTGGTGCTCTCAGACACATGGTTGCTCTGAGGGAATCCTTCAACCAAATTGTTTTATCCCACCTGACTCAGTATTCTCAATCCCCACTGTGTGCACTCAGCACATGCCCTGTACAATGCGGGCGTTCTGACAGTGCTAGAGCCTGAGATCTTAGGTCCTCTTTCTCACACAGACAGCATGGGCCAAGCTCCAAAAGATGAGCTTTGCAGCTAACTCTCATTATTCCTAGTCAACACTGACATCTTCACATTTGTATTTCTGGAGGACATGTGTTTGTTGTGATTAGATCATTGCAGTTCTCAAAAAGCTCCCTAAATGTTGTCTTAAAGTCCTGACCCTCAGTACCTTACAGCCAACGTCCATTGCTTTCCCCAGGTATGCTGCACTTTTTCCATGAGTCTCATCTCACTACCTATATGATGCGGAGACTAGACTCATGACTCAGGCAATGTGAAGTCCTCTGTGTCCTGCGTTAAGTTGAAAATTGAAAACAGTTCTTTATTCATCAGTCCATACCGACTAACATTCCCACTCCCATCCCTCCCCAAAAAGCAAAAGAAATAAAACTCCTCCATCTTTGCAGTTGAAGCCTTTTGCACACAAAACAGATGCAAAGCCTGACAGGGCTGCTTGGCCTAGAAACTTTGTGACAGAGAGAAGTTTAAGTTTTCTCATTTTTTTAGTGTCTTGTGATCTCTTCGGTGTGATGCAAGTTCACCCTGATATGCTGATTTATGGATCAACATCCCTTGAGCCCCAGTTCCCCCTCCCACCCATCTCATGTCTCTCACCCACGTGTACCCTGTGGAACTCAGGAACATTCCACTGCTTCATGTTGTCATTAGACGTACTGCAACCTAGCCCTCGTCCCTACCCAAACATGATCTAAAAAAAAAGAAAAAATGCAGGAGCATAGGCATGAAGGGAAGTGTGGTATTCTCCTGCAAACCTCATGGTCTGAAGGATTTGGAGACCTGGCCTGCACTGCAAACCCAGAATAACATCCAGGTTTTAGTGTGGAAAAAGCTCGGGCAAGAAGACTGAAGGATGACATCCTCCAGATGGACCATTAAAGGAAGTACAGAGACAGTAGGAGGGAGCCACTTCAGTAACCCTAGCTACTAAAGCCTTTGTGGAGGGAGCCCTGTGAGCTATCCTGTAAATGGGAGAGTTGTAAGGGAACTGAAAAGCGCCTTTGTTACAGTCGTAATTCCTGATGCTTTCCAAAACAGCAGTTGAGGGGATGCTTTGCCCTTTTCTTAGTGCATGTGTTCAGCTTTAGGAAAGTTTTCCATGATAATCTCTTTCCTGTGGTGCAGCTAAGCGGCAACTTAACCTGTTGATCTTTCCATATTAAGATTTTCTCATCACACTTTAGGGACTTGTTTTCTGTTTCTCTTGCTCATCCTGAGCATAAGTTATTCGGGCTTTGCCAGGCTGCTCTCATGACAGACCTGTTATTCAGTCAAGGGCAGCAAGGTCGGGTGGGAATCTTTGTGTCTCCACCATGCCACTCCATTCATCTGAGGAACTTCGCTGAAAAAATGGGAGTGCTCCATAGTACATATTATGTACTATGCTCAATAGCAAGTATTAGAGAGACTGGGAATGCAGACCATAAAATCCCCGTGAGTCTCCTTAATCAGCCCAGCACCAGGCACACTTCTGACATGCAATAACAACCAGAGTGTCTTCCAGATATCTATTTAGAGAGCTTTATTCCTTGATACAAGCCCTTCACTGTGAGGCTTATACAACCAAGGAAAGTGTAATTTTAGCTTTCCCTGTTTTCACTGAGCAGTGTGCTTACTAGTACCACTACATAAAAGGCAAACTAACTCTGGTGATAATTAAAAATGCTGCCCAATGAGAGCCCTTTAAGCTCTTCTTCTGACTTGCATTGCCAAAAATCAGTTTTGGGTACTGTTTGCTGTTTTGTTTTTCAACATAGAAACTTTCTCGGACTACTCTCACTTTAGCCATTAGGAAAAGTGCTGCCATCCTCCATATAAACTAAATCACGTCATCTAAACCGGATAAGAAGTATCTTGTGCTGTAATATTAAGTTCCTCACTATCTTTTGCATGAAATGCAAAAGCACTTGCTTCAAGAAATCAGAAGTGTTCATTTCACATATGTGAGTTTCCTTGTTTTTATTAAAATTAAGTTTGCTCATTTGCCATATTCAAGCTAGTTTGAAATGAGGATCACCTTGTATCCTAGGAAACTCAGTGAGAATTTTATTTGTGATGACAATTTTATCCATGTTAAGAAAAAAAGCAGATGGTAATTAGGTGCATTATTCATAGGAAAGCTTGTAGAGTGCAATGTCTGTGCGGTTCAAGCTTCGATTAGAACTTGTTTAGAACCTTGATTAGAACCTTTCAATTGCCCCTCATTAAGTGTAATCATTACTCTTCTGTGGTTCCAGCTTGCTTTAAACTGCAAAACAACACAGACAATATATTCAAAAAAAGAAAATGAGAAGAAAGGAAAATAATTTCTGGGATCCCTTTCATTTTGCTTGACATAAGCTTGACTTTCTGTCCATCAGAATTGATTATTATTTATTGCAAGCAAGAGTTTGCCTTGTAGGGACTTGCCAGCAGTGGAAGAGGTGCAGAGCTGTCTTGGTTCACGGAGAGCACCTGAGCTGTGGAGCAAGCCAGTTCTCAGATGTAGATAATGCAAAGGATAGTGCTGAAGTCCCACTTGGAGGTTGGGTCAATTTGCATGAGAGAGACAGGTATCACAGCTCCTGTAGTTTCAACTCTCCCACCAAGGGCAGAGCGACAGAGCAGAAAATACACAACTATGTCACCCCTCAATACACATACCAAAAAAGTGCACCAAGAATTGTATTAGCTCAGTGACACCTACATATTCACCTATTAAGGCAAGTCTTAAATCATGTTCAGCAGAGTGATTGGAGGTTGTCAGATAGCTAGCTGGATAGCCAGGAATCTCCTGCCTCACTCTAGACACTGTTGTCTCTTGCTGTGAGGATGAGAGTCAGGACAGCTTCTTGGGACCCAGGGTAATAAAATCCTCTTGCAGAGGAGGAATGTCATTCTTCATTTCTGGATCTGACTTTCTCACGGAGTCCGTTAATACTTGGAAAAATCTTTTCTTCAAAGCTATCAAAAAGGTAGCCACCAATGCCTGTGCCTTTTGCTAAGAGAAAGTCCTAAGGATGTCCTAAGGAAAGTCCTAAGCAAAGTATTTACTGTACACCTTATAGTAGGTTGTATTCTAGACCACAGCCAAACAGCAGAGCACTCAGTGAACAAACCGTGCTGTCAGCCTTGCAGGACGCGATCTGCCATTCCCAAGAAACATAGCCAGAAAGCTAAAAATGACTGCTTCTCTTTTCATCTTTGAATCTTTGATAGTTTCTTCACAAGCAAGCATTCCAGTTGGATAGGAT
>VZSV01000282.1:458895-522576 GCA_013398735.1 Nothocercus julius
TGAACTTGAACTGAGTAAACTCCATATACCTTCAATTCCACATAACCACATCTCCATCTACCTTCAGCCACATCACTGGAAAATAATCAGCCTCCCACACTATTAGACATTATTAGACACTAGACATTGACACCAGCTTTCTGGGGAAGCTGCAGTACAGTATCAGACAGGCTCTGAATGTGGAAGAAAGTAGTTAAAATTAATGTATTAATGAGAACCTGACATATCCTACAGAGAATTCATTCTAGCATAAGACACTTCTGCCTCTGAAGACTCCAAACATTACTGAGTATCTAGTTTAAGACTAGCTTTTCAAGATCATTATTTTCACTGACTACTCTTGAGGGAGGGCATTCCAAGACTTGATATGTATTTGTCATGCATGGCACTGAAAATTACCCTTTAAAAAAAAGGAAGTTCTTTGTAAAACACCCACAGTAGATTTGTGCACCTTTTAGCTACACAAGGTTTTGACAAACATACAAAATGATATACTGTCATAGAACTTCAATTGGTGGTAGAAATTGTAGAACAAAACAGAAATCTACATCTTATTAGATACTGTAGTTCACAATTTGATTCTTTCAGATAAGTTAGTAAAATTACATTAGGGACCAATAATGACCCCTACATGCATAGGGGTTGATGTTACCTCTGTAGAAACTGATGTATCAACATATCACTTATTCCATGTCTGATAATGCAGTTAAAGAAAAGAGATAAAATATTTGAAGTTGAGTTCTACTTTGAGTACAAGGAAACAGATCTGAATTAAAGCACAAGTACCAAATTTTACACAGGTGCCAACCCAGCATTACTGTTCTTTTCTGATGCATTCCAAGGTTGCAACTACTGTTCCTTTTGCCTTTTGATAGAGAAACATGCAAAAGGGACATGGGATGTCTTTTCCATCCATTCACTTTTCCTCATTATTATCGGGCTGCTCCCTTCAGTAAGTTTCAAAATACTTTATCTAGTTCAGTTTTACACTAATCCAGCATCTAGTTCCATTATTGATTCTGACAAGACCATGTAACATGCCTGAGAGTCGGGAATTTCTTCCATGTTAATGTGCTATTTTTTAATTTTTTATTAGTTCACTTCTACCACTACTATAGGCATGTATCTTCAACAGATGTGCATCACAAAGAAATTATTTGGCCTACTCAACAACACTCAGTCAAATACTCATTTAGAGAGAGAATCCTATAACTTAGTTATCACCATCCAAAAGGAAATTTTTCTTCCTAAATTAGTTAACCAGGTTCTTCTGGGATTTACATTGTAAGAAGGGTACTCTCATATGTTGATTCTTTTCAGCTCTGTTAGATGGTTTTCTGGGCATGGGATGAATTATATTCAGTTTCTCTGTGTTAATTAAACAGGAAGCCAAGATTACTACTACACATTCAGATGGTCACTGTTGGTTGAATCTTCCTTTATTCCTTTTCTGATTTGGAAATCAAATACTCACTTTAGCTGCAAACTCTTCCAGGTATATATTAAAATTGTGATTTCCTTAATCACACATATTGGACTGCATTGACCTATATCACTGATGTGGAGCTGCAGTAACTTTGTCACAAGTTAATAGATCCTGCTTTCCCTTGCTGTCTGCAACAGCATCGATGTCTGGCATTCAGCATTCAGCTGTCACTGAATATGTCAGTTCCTGCTATGCAGTGCGGTGCTATGGAGCGCATAGACTGGGGACATGTTCAAAATAGAATCAGGCACAGGTTCTACTGATGAGATGTCACAAAGCTCTTTTTTTTTTTCTGACTTTTGGACTATATGGATCACTTTGGAAAAATAAAATTGTTTTTCATGTCAAATAATACCAACATTTATATTTGCATATGTTCAGAATTAGTGTTGTTTTGAGTCAAAGACTCTCTTTTGGAAACTTTTTTTATTGTCTTAAAAAAACACATTATTACCACTATATCCCCAGGGTTTGATTTGTGTGTGTGTAAACATGAAGGCTAAAAACTTCTTGCTAAAGAGAAGAAAGGAAGAAAGGTTGGTAGGTCTTTGGAAACATGGCATGAGATCTTGGCTCAATTAATATCAATGGCAAAATTTACCTGACTTCAGTAAGGCCAGGATTTCATTGCAGTGTGGGGGAATTCATGCATGCAGGTGAGAATGCAACCATGAGCATCTCCAGGGTGATTTCTGAATGTGAAGGATAGACTTCTACAGGCCACTGGGTGCATATTCTCACTAGATTTAGTAGCTTTCCTTTTGTTCTCCTTAAAAAAAATATTTTCCTCTTGGAGGAATCTGCCACATGCCAAAATTGTTTTGCTGCTGTTTTTTGTAAGGCTGTATGTGAATTACATGTACTTACTGGACGATCTGCTCTGTAGGAAGACAACAGGGAGTATTTATTTGTCATTTTAGGCTAACAAATTTAAGAACTAAAGCAAAAGTTGCCAAGACAAAGAACTATGCACACTACCTGAATAAATAATCTGAGTATCATGGTTTTCAGATTTATCTGTTCTGTAATTGAGACTAAAGTTACCATTAATTCATCTTGGGTCTGCACTTATCTTACCTGGTTTCTGCTTAGAACAAGTGTATTTTGGAAAGATTTTAAACTGCTTCTTTCTGATTCAGTGAAATGTGAAAAAAAAAAAAGCCAAAAAAGCAAATCATACGCATCATAATGGAACATGATGATATGTTGGGAAAACATGAAATGAAAACAAGTCAGCAAATATATATGGCACAAATTAGAGGATTAAATTATCCACAGTGAATACTCATAGTTACTCTGAGAAAATAAAAACTCATCAAGAGATTCACTCAGACTGATAGAAGAAAACTCCCTTGATTCAGTGGGCCTCGAAGAGAAACTGGCAAAAGCCCATCCTTCTTTTATTGAAGAAAGATGCTCCGGGCTTCCTACAGGCAGACACTCTAGTAGTGATTAACAATACTGTCTGCTAGTCTGTGCACAGTGTTTTAGAGGCGAATCTCCTCACTAAAGACTGAAGTTAATAGATGCATCCACATTATCCATTTTCAGCTGTTTCTTGTTTAAGCAATATGGAAAATATCAGGCCAACAGCCATGGTTTGGTGGCATTGTTTCTACATTCTGTTTTAATTTCAGTGGCTATGTTTTTTCCCCTTAATCCCTATAATAATCCTGTTCTGAAGCATGCTTAATTATTTAACTTTGCCATTCTTTCAGTGAAATTGTGGACCAAATACTAATCATTCTGTTATCTAATTTTGTTACCACTTTTGTCATAATTTTCTGTCATTTTTTGTTACCAGTTTGTTACCATTTGTACCATTTGTTACCCATTTTGCTATCTAATTTTGAATTTCACACCTGCATCAGAGAGGCAGTTGTCATGATCCCACTTAAATGCACCAACAGACTTGATCCTCCCCTTTTGTTCCTTCAACCGAAGGTGAAGACAGCACTAAGGAGCGAGGGACCCTCAAAAATCCAGCCCTGCACATGTTGATAAATGATCATTTGAATCTCAGAGTTTCACAGCCTTTCTTGTTCAATGCCATTTTCAGTGGAACTGTTAGCCCTTCTTTTCTTTTAGATTTTTTTTTTTTTTAATTCATTTACTACTGCTTGATTGCCATTGGACATGCTCTGGCTTGGCATTTGCCTCCGAGCTTGGTTGTAATCATTCATGTCCTAGGTTTGTGCATCTCTTTAAATCAACTGTCAGGATTTCTTTCAGAGAGGGGAAAACACAAATTTAAACTCTGCTCCCAGTTGGTTTCATTTATTCAGAAATGAACAGCATATATGTATTTCAAAAGTTTTAAGTGTCCCTTTTCTTTATTCTTAGCTCTCACATTCATTTTGTATTGCAACTACTTCATTTTAAGATTTGTGCAGTATAATGTTGTTTTTACTGTAATGCTGTTTAATGTAGCAACACAAACCTGGCAAGTGACCTGAATTTCACAGATCAAACTGCAACCACACAGGAGACATGAGGTCCTGCAAAAAGAATGTTTTGTTCACTCTTGATGTTCTAATTCCTGCCCATGATCCAACTGCTCCCCCATCTGACCTTCAATGCAATTTTCACTGCTTATTCTTTGGAGGCTAAGATATATGACATGTCTGCAAAATGGTATAATGCATATGCAGCACCTGATTAGAGACAGCTGCCTGTCTCTGGATATGAGACAGTCTAAACAGAGTCATATCAAATGAATTACATGATGTAAGGAGTGTTTTCAAGCATCTCATAACCACAGCACACAAGGCAGACTACAAAGGGGAAGCCCTACTCTGCTGAATATTTTGCATAGACATCTCAGAAGTCTTAATAGAGTTATTTTTTAAAGCAGTCATAAGAAGCACAAACTAGATTCACTAGATAGCCAGAGTGGCTGGAATATTGGTGCAGACTTATAAAAGCAGATGAGGCTTTGAGTATGTCTTGCATCTTTCTAGTGACAGTCTTTCTTTCTAGCACCTCTCTTCAGGCAACTCTTTAAGGCACCCAGAGACATGAAAAAAGCAAGGATAAGTGGGGCATACCCCTGAGAAACTGATATTATATTTGTTTCTTTTGCCAGGACTTTTAGAATTCTACCTGTGCTCATTGTACTCTGCAGCCACCAGCGACTTTTATTCAGGGCCAGAGCAGACTGGCTATTGTACGTTCTTGTTGAAACACTGTACTTTTCTCCTTTCGGGCCCTGCGGTTTTCTTAACTAGAAGACTAGGTCGTTTTTGATTAGATCACTCATTTTCACTGAAAGTTCAAGATCACCCATGTGTATGGATCGACTTAGCAGTAAGACGTAAAATCTTGGTGACAGCTCTAATTACTCACGGTGAATGTATCACGTATTCCCTGCATCCATATCTTGTTCCCTCAGAAACACCAACCTTACATTGACCAATAAATAAATAAATAAATAAATCAGGCCTTAGCAACATATTTTCAATATGTATCTACGCATTACTGAACATATTGAGAGACCTGTCCTGGTCTGCTGCACAGTTAACTTTAAGAATGAACAAACAATTTACATGTGGCATTAAGGCTTTTTCCCTCCCTGAATTTCTTATTTATGAAAGCATCCTTTTTATTTTATTTTATTTTTTTTTAATAAAAGGGGGGACACCACGGTAGTGACTTAAAACTATTCAGATTCAAGAATACCTAAGATATGTTTTCTTCTTTGAATTTGTTGTGCTTCCAGTACCACAGTTTGTGACAGGATTGTGCCTGGCCTATATGGTCTAGAACAACATCTATTATCTTCTTATGGCAGTACTAGTTTTATGCCTCCAGTGAAAGATCCTTCAGTACGTCCCAGCACCCCTTCCAGGTACAGGACTAGAGTCTCACATAAAGTTGGCCCAAATTCATCTATCTGCATGTGCTTGTCAGCTTATACTTGATGCTCATGTATTTTCTTCCTAAGAGCTACGCATTTCTCTTGTTCTCCTTCCCAGAGGACTTCCTTGTCCACCATAGGGCTGCATCATCTGAGAATGCCTCACTTTCTCTCAGCTGTCAAATGAGAGGCCAGGTGACATTATTGGGGCTTACAAGCCACATGCCCACTGGCAATAACCTTTGCAGACAAACCGCTCCCAGCCTGACTCCATGAGAGAGCCTGGCCAATCTCAGCCATGTTCAGGCTGTCTGGGGCCTGCAAGTGTTTGCCAGTGACAAGGAGAAAAACGGAATGAAAGGCGGAGTGCAATAATAAGGCACACAAGGCAGTGCCTCCTTGGATTAAGGCCTGCAGTACTTGAGCAAGGCACAGCTCCTCCAACACCTTTCCTCTTTGGCATGCCGCGCGGTGGCTTTGGGGCTCCAGAACGGCTTTGCCAACTCTGAACTAGCACAGGATATGGGAAGAAACAGTGACCTATACGGGCAGCAGGGGCTCACTCCGGGTAACGCTGCACTTGGGACTCATTGCGTCTCCATCCAACTGCCCAAATATGTGCAAGGACAAGATTCCTCTTTTGTGCATAGAGCCAAGTTTCCGTGCCTACACACACATAAACACAAACAGTACAAAAGACAGACTGTGATGATACACATGTATTAGACCTCTTGAAAGATCCAAAGAAAGGAGTAAACAGACAAGGGTGCTAAAACTTTATGGGCCTAACTTGGTGAAGTAATTTAGGAACACAAAATGTTTGCCCTTGCTTTGGCACAGTAGCTGCTCCTTTACCCCCTTAAAGGGTGTTCACTTTGAAGTTGTGCTAGGAAAGCCATCCTGGAGTGTATATGCTCCTGGGAATATTCAAGACAGATGTGGCAGCAAAAACTGTGATGCTCATGCCACATTTACAACACCTTGCCGTGAGGGAATACTACATGAGTGTGAATGAATGGAAGCGAAGTACATTTCAATCAATGAACCTATGCTGATATGCTTTGATTCAAACAAAGAAACTTGGGTCTCTACTGATGCCTCCAAGGATGGCCCTGGGGCAATGTTGTTCCGGGAGAATAGAGAGGCACTTGGCTTTCTGTGGCATCTGTTGCAAAACTGATGACTGAGCCTGAACAAAACCATATTTGATTCTAAAAAAAAGTTTAGGCATGCCTATTGATATATGAAATTTCGTAGGCATATGTGAACTTAAGGAAAAAACATGGGTTTGGTTTCCGGTTGTTGATGAACTGTCTAAATTTTCCTACAAGAACGAAAGAGCTCATTCCCATTCAAGATCATTTATACCTGATGAAAGAAGTATCATCTATAGCAATGCATCCGAAATAAATGTCAGTATGTCAGATTTAATCCTAATGAGATGGCCTAATGGGTGGCCCTGTATTTTACAAAAACTCCCAGCCACTCCACACCTGCTCCAGAAGCTTGTTCTTGTTCTCCCTGTAAAACATGGCAATGCTAGTGAGAGTTCACCAAGGATTTGAAGGAATGGAAAAACACATTCTTTTTACTGGTTCACTGAATATTGTCATCTGGCTTGAAGAACAGAGCATAAAGCAAATTTCATTTAGGCACTGAAGAGACAGTGCAGTGGTTTCCATTTCCACAAATTAAGGCCGCTGGGGTAACTAGAGAGAGCAGCTGCAAGACAAACAGTGGGCAGGCTAGAGACAGAAACGTCTTCAAATCAGACATTTTGCATAGTGGAGAATGATAAACTTATCTTTATAGATTTCCCAGCACTTGGAGCTGATGGTCAGAAAGTTTATGTCAGACTGTTACAAATGGGATTTCCTGAATGGAGACAATGATTAGTTTCCTTTTGCGCTGTAAGCCTGCAGTTTAAAAGCAGATTTGTGCTCAAGAGGATTCTGTCAGCACCTGGCTGCTTCTATTTTAATGCTATTTTAAAAAATACCTTTGTCTCAATAGCATCTTATGTTGCCATTTCTATCTTTACCTACAATCCCAAAAGTCTGTGATAAAGAGCAGATTGCTGAAGACCCCATTTCAAATCCTAACCACAGTGGCTGCCTTAGTTTTACACATCTAGCAGACATAAATTCTTGTCATCTTGTTTTATGTGAACAGCAGGATTTATTAGATCAGACAGGTCATTAAGTCATTTTTTTCTTTAATAATGTCTTTAATTCAATGAACTCAAATTTATGCTCTGTTATAGTGAGCTAACAGCTATTTTTTGGTTAGGAAATCAGCAGTAAATCCAAATTTAATAAACTGACAATAGATCTCAATGTGAAAGAGATTCAAGGCACTATTTTTTCCCAGTTATTTAAAAGCAATGAATCCTTGCACAACTGTAAGACTAATTCCAAAACAAAAGCATAACCTATGTAAAAATATCTCATTCATCACAACGTGCAATTCTGCTTAATGTGGCGACTATTTAAAAAGCTGTCTAGCAACTGCACTGGTCAACAGCGGCAGCAAGCTCTTTTCACCTTCCAAACAGAAAACAGAGTTTGGGATTGTTTCTCTGAAAACAGGGCTCTGTTCATGAAGCCAGAAAACACCTCCCTGTACATGTATTCCCCAAGCAGCGTCCGCCTCCTGTCTCTTCCATTTGCTGCACACACGTGCATGCACACACACACACTAGCATATGCTGGAAAAGCATGGTGAAACCGGTTGTCCAGAACTTGCGGAATCCTCTGAGATTTTTTAGGAACCCAACATAACAAGGCAATTTGATCTAACTCTGAAGTTTGCCCTTCTTTGAGCAAGGAATGGGATTAGGGACCACCAGAGGTCCCATAAAACCCAAATCACTCTGTGATTCTGTGACCTTCTTGAGCATCTGCTCTCTCCCTTGGTAACGCAAATTTTCAGGAGCTCCATGCACACACCTACACCTTTTCTGCAAAGGGAAATTCACTGGCAAAGATACACAGGCATAGGCATAGCTATAACGTATAACATATATAACATATTATATATATTACATATATATTGTATACTATATATATATTACAATATATATGGTGTATATATATATACAATAACATAATATGTTTTTATATTTATTATAGATAATGTTTATAGATATATATCTGGGCATGTGTTTGTATATGCAGGTATTAACATATGTTTGTATGTATACAAACAACATACTGCCCCACAGAAATATCAACTTACCCACAAGGACAAACAAATTCTCCAGCAAATAATATGGCTGGGAACTATCCTGGAATGTATGTGTGCAGAAATGACTGAGTCTCTCAACATGCTCAGGCAAAATGAAGAAGCCTTGAAGACATTACTATTCTTCACCATGGAGATGCTCAAAGAAACGTTATGCTATTCCAGGTTCTGGTCATCCCAGTTTATTGGGCAGTGAATTGTCCATTCCATGCCACCTCATTTTTAAAGGACTTGATTTTATTTCTTGAAGGTATTATATGATGGGTATATGTGCTGCATATGGGAAACAGGTGTGATTAGGTACTTTAATGACTTTGTTCTCATTTTTGGAATTCGCTCCAGCTAGCAACTTATCATTAGTATTTCGATTCTGTGCCTCCCAGTTCAGGTCTTAAGTAGATCTTTTGGGATGTAGATAAATTAAATACTTAATGTACATCACAGGACTGTATATAGCTCCAAAAAAACTTGCTTGGTAAAATGCCTTTTTAAATTTCTTTTGTAACTCAGAGAAGTACAGCTTTAAATTCTGTGCTTACTGTAATACTCTCTTTACATGCTGGAGGACAGATGCTGAATTGATACAACAAAGTCACCACCTTGAATGAGTATTTCCCTTTTGAAGCTATTATTAAAGAGTGACATTTCTTTCACCATCTTCCACAGTGTTGCATCTGCTATTTATGTGGTCTTGAAGAGAGTGGACATGAGTTGAGTTGTCTCATAGCACCGTAAAACAGATGTACCAGGCGAAAAAAAACAAAACATTAGCCTGTGTATGACCTAGATTAGACTCCTGTGTGACAAAGGTCAAGGAGGCAGAAGAACTGAGGTCATGAGGGAGTTGTCCGTTATCTGTGATGGAGTAGAAGATGAGGTACTCATTGCTACGAATAGGACCTCTTCTAAGCCATTCTGGAGACAAGTCATAAGGGTAAGTATATCAGTCTTTCAATATCTAAGTTTTATACTTGAATTTTCTTTTCACACCACTCCACTTTCAAGAAGAACCCCAGTGAATCACACTGTCTGGCTATAAAAAGGGAAACTAAAAGAAATGTCAAATGCCACTGTGGCTTTTTCACATTATCTTTCTGTTGTTCAGACAGGAAATGTGAGTGCATCCTACTCGAAGCGTAGATAGGGGAGGCAGCTGCCTCCAGAGTCTCTTTATCAGGAGGGACTGCCCCTTTCAGAGAACCACAGGGCTGGTTTCTTTTCTTCTAAACACATTTTTTTTTTATGGCCTCTATTCTGCCAATCTAACACATCCTTTGTATTTTTCAAAAAATTCCATACTTGAAAGGCAATGTTTTAAGGTGTCCTGTCTATTAAAATTTGGTCTCATTTCCAATTTAACACAGTTTTTGAATGTATCCATCTAATCTCAAACTCTAGAATATGTTTAAGATGAAAAAATATACCTTTGTAGATTGAGAAGTTTGATTCTCATCACACTTATTGCAGAATGCTAGAAAAAATATCACTGAAATTCGTGCCATGGTAGGTGAAAGAGCCCAGAATACACTGATGCTTAAAATGAAAAAAAAAAAAAAAAAGCCACCCTCAGGCTAGATGAAGACTTCTTGTTAGCTTAAGTCAGTTAAAACATCTCACAAACACATTTTCACACCACTCAGAATAAGCCATAATTGTGGATCTTCCAGAAATATTTATTGTCCCAGGTCAGCTCTGAGTACCAATTTTGCACAAATCAAAGAGTCGATGGCCTGAGCAGAATTCTTTGATTCCATTCACAGATACATGCCTACCATTCAAAAGCTATAGGTAGTAGAAAAGCTTGTGTCGAAAAGCCCTAAGTCAGAAAGCTGGCAGTTTTATTGAATGCGTCAGAGCCTATGTGTTAAGAGTGGCAAAGAGCTGGAGCAGTCCACATAGATAGATGCAGGATCACTTTCACACATCTGCGACTGACGGATTAAAAACTACCATGTGTCCTCAGACAAGCAAAGTTATTCCTTCTCTTCAGGAAGCTTGACAGTAGCTGCCCAGTCCAGATCATCCTCTTTCTGGGCAACATGATTAAAGCATGAAGAGATTAGTCAATCATCAGACCAGTGATGTCTTGAACAGATTCTCTCCTTGGTTCTGGCCCTCTGTTAAAGCTCAGGTTGAATTTCTCAGGACTATAAGAAAGCTCCTGCAGATCTGAAAGCAGCATTTGTTGCCCAATTAGCTTGTAACGGGCTCTTCAAGGAGTTGTTGGTGATAGCAATCTCAGTTTGAACTCTTGGCATATAAGGGATGCTTTTGATTGTAACTGACTGTATCTCTCATTGGCTGAAGGCCTATTGAGAGCATAAGGGCCACTTAATGGTATCACAATTTAAGGGCTCTGCCATAAGCATCCCTCAGATGTGTACCCTATGGCCCACGTGCTGAGCTGTGCTAGTGAGATCATGCCGAAGCTCAGGCTGGAGAATCATCAGCTTTCTGAAAGAACAGCATTATAAGAGCGCAGACAAAGCACTCTTATGTGCTTTGTGTTGTGCAAACTGAGACCAAGTGGTGGATGTGTCAGTATGGGAGTGTTTTGGATTCAAGAAGCAATGGAATGTCCTTTATATCTTCGGTAATGAGAGTCTGTTTGGACTAAAATGATCTCCATGTAAGCAAAAAAATTACCAGCCTTCTCTTTTCAAAACTGGCAGGCCTTCTTACACAGGCCTCAATTCAAACAATGTAGGGGAAGAGGAATAGGGTACTTTTTTCTTTAATTCAGATGACGTGGTGTGTATTTCTATTATAAAAAGCAAGACAGAAAATGAACGATGTCTGAGGCAAAGATTTAGAAGAATGAAGGAAAGTATGAATGTAGGAAGCTGTCTGGACACAAAAACAAGAAAAAAACGAACACTTTTACTCATTGACAGAACATGCATTTTTATGAGCGTTAACAGAATTTTGGTGTGATGATTCTTATAATGACATCCAAGCCGGTACAGCTGGTCTGCAGGCAGAAAGGAAAGAAGCTGGATGAACACTGGGATCTATCAGAACTCTCTAAAATATGTTTTAAAAACAATTGCAGGGAATTTGGGGAAGTTCTGAGATTGACAGCTCAGTGAAGTTGAAAATCCTGTTGGAAAATAACAAGGAAATTCCAGCTGAAGAAATGCAAATCTGTATGGGATTTAAAAATAACTCTGAAGACAGCTATCCTATCAAATGCAGAATCCAGGAAAACACCAAAAATATAGGAATGATCTGTCTAAAGTATGGCCCTTTTCCCCAACAGCTGACAAAACACGGTGCTGAAGAAGACATTGCAGAAAAGGTCACCGTGAACAATTTTGTAGCGATATGCATGTAAGGAAAAAATATAATCTAGCATTAAATGATCAAATACAGATCATTGTGTAAGGCATAGAATCTCATCTTATCTAAATGTCCCCCTTTCTCTGTGCTACTTCCCTTAGCATACTCTGTGGTCACACAAGGAAGTACCAGAATAACCATCATAGCCCTTCCCTTTCCGCCCAGAGGACACTGATTTCGCTTGCTAGTTTTTCTATCACTCCCCCAAAATGCTCCCCACATTCTTCATTTGCCTCAGAGAACTCACCTATCCCTCTGATTAGGCCGTTTTCACTCAACTGTCTTTTTTTTTTTTTTTTTTTTGCCAAGCTTTACTGCTGCATTTGCACTTCTGTCTACTGCTCTTCTCAACTCTGACTTGGCTCACTACCACAAATCCAAGCCCTAGGTTTACCTTCTGTTGCACCACTGATGACATTTAACCTAACATGATGGTCTTTCTGTCTCCACACTTCTCTTTGCTCTCCTCACAGTTTCTGCTATAATCGCTCACAATAATGTTCCCAACCTGAATTCTGTCAGTTTTTCCCTCCTGTCGCCAACCGTTTGTTGCATGACCACACCATTTCTAAACTCTCTGCAGGTCAAGATCAATTATTTTCTCCATCAACTTCTAGGCCTTACAGAAACACATTTTTTTCTGGTATCACGGCCTCTGAAGCCACCTTTTCATAACGATGCCTTTTCTTTTTCACGTTCCCTTCTCCTTCTCATACTCCTCTTTCCACTCCATTCATCTCTTTTGAATAACCCTGTATCTGAGACCTTTCTCTGCTCCCCTATTGCTCTCATTCATGCCTCTCCCCAGATTTCGTCACCTGAGAAATTTGGGAGATTTTCTCACCTTCTTTTCACACTTTCCCACCCCCAACCTCAGCACGGATGCTCAGACTTTGGGGCTGATGATGATAATGATAAGTTTATTTTTCTTCATGCGCATGTCTTCTTTCTATATTCAACAATGACTCAACCTTTCCACTCAACTGAAAGGCCACTCACCAGCCCCTGCTCTCTCTCTGTTCTCTCTGCTCATGAATTCCACCCCCCCAACACAACCAAGTCTCCTTCAGCATTCTCCATTGCTCTTGGCCATGTCACCCAGCATTTGAGTGACTTCCAGTCCAATAGCATCTGCTCTCTACCTTCTGCCCTTTCCCCCTACTAATACCTTTGCTGAATCTCTTGATTCCCTTGACGCTTTAATTCTTTCTCCCCCCTTTTTTTTCCCTTGCAAGTTTTATACTGGCTCTGGCTCAACTACAGCAACTGTTCCTCCAAGAGCAGGCTGACAACTGCCACTATGAGTTTTTTCTCTCCTTTTTCCATTCACCCGTTTCATACAGCTCTCAGCACAGTGGGCTTCTGGCCCAGGAATGAGGCATCTGAAGCACTGAATGCAAATATCATCACGTGGCTGTAGAAGTTGTTCCTGCCATTCATATGAATAGTTAAATGCTTTTGTTAATTAACTTCTTGCTTCCATAAACTTTTGCTGCAATCTTTAGGCTGGTAAGATGAACCCTCTTCTGCAGGAATGGCTGAATAATAGCACCAGCTGGATACATCATAATTATCACAGCCGCTGTGGAAACATATGACTTCTGGTGGGTGGAACCCATTACCTCTTTCTTTTCCTGTGTGCCTGGGCTTATCACAGGATGTCATTCAAGGTTAAAAAGCTTAGCATCCCTGCTGATCATGCCTTTCCCCCTGGAAAAAACATGTGATGGATACGATCAAAAAGGCTTGTATTTCAGCCGCGCAGTCTGCGCAGGCTTGCCTTTCTTTATACACGGTGTCCCGAAAAAACATGTGACCCTGCACACATAAGGCATTGATAACTGGGATTCCATTTCAGTGACACCGAGAGCTCTAGATCATTGTTGGGGGCCACTTATTCAGAAAGCTAGAAGCTGCCGAGAAACGCGGCTATCCTGCCTGCTTCACACCAGACAGACAGAGAGACTGGCTTCATTTTTTTTTGCCACTTTAATGATTAAGGCGTTAAGTAACATTGACCCTAGTGAGGTTTGAGAACTCCTTGCTTGGCAGGTACCTGTGCCCCTTTCTCTTGCCTCTCAGTGATCTCGTCATGGCATGTTGAGAAAAGAGGTGAATATATTTTTCTTATTCTAGATGCTAATGCATGGAATTTCCATTCTTGTTCATGGGACTTTTTCCTTGTTTAGAGTAAAAGACGCCTCTAGGCTTTTCGGTTTAAATGCTATATTTTCTAAAACGAACACGACTGACCCTATATTTATGCCTCTATAACATCCTTTTCTGCTCTATATGTGTACTTTGCTGTTAATTTCATCTAAGATTATGCAGAGAAGGGACATGATTTAGACTTAAAACACAGAACAGTAGTAACATTAATGTTTAGAGTAAAGATAATGTACTGCAATTTGCCATCCCACATTGCATTTGCCATCCTCTACTATATATGTGCTTGGCAAAACTGTCTTATCCTCAGTCTTGAGGGCGTGTCTGTGCCTCAGTTTACCTAGATTTGGGACTGGAGCCCCACATACTCTACAGCCAACTCCACTGTAATTGTATTGGCAGAATTCCTAATTCTGCAACAATCTGGTGGAGGCAAAAGCCAATTCTGCCACTGCTTTTTTTTTTTACTTTAACAAAGGAAATGTTGAATTAAAATATAAAAAGAACAGCAAGGAAAAAAAATCTATTTATGTTGATCCCTCAAATATCACCTTCCTTTTTTTCAGGTTTTCAGTGCATCACAGATTTTTTTTTTACATCAGAACTAAGAACTTACCCCCAAGCAAAATCTAGACAGGATGCTCTATGGAAAGGGCACTGTTGGTTAAAAATATGAGGAAGTGCTTATAACAAAAACTGGCCTAATGATGTCTATTAATGCCTAGCTTTAATTATTAGGTCTCTGCACTGCCTATGTTCTTACTTGCAGATAATCTGCATGTTATTGTCTCTACTAATAGACACCTACTTATGTATTCCCTATTTATTTTTTCTTTTTTTTCAGATGACACAGTCACAAGAAAATATATTATTTTTGTTAGATAGCCACAATACTACAATAAGTATGAGGTAAAAAAAATGTAGATTTGTAAGCTTATTTCTGACCTACCACATGAGACACATAGATGAAGATATGATGATAGTTAAAAATGCAGCTATTTTCTCATGTATATTCCTTGGCCAAAGTAATAAGGTGGGCTGCAGTTTCCCTTTGCCTCAACTGATCAGTATGACTACCATGCTGCCCAAGTTTTGCATGTTTTCCTATGGGCTAGTCTCCAGGCTGTCAAATTTTTCATTATTATTTGTTTTTTTAGTTGAATGGTTGAAAATCAAGAAGAATATAAGATCAGATGTATTTGTTTATGTGTTATCTGCTGGCCCGGAACCTTCTGTTTCCACATTTACCTGACAAATAATTTTTCCTCCATTATCTCAAAAATTTCAAGGTATCCAGGGTTTTTCTTTCCATTCCCTCTACACTTTTGCCCCTTGGCCTTCTCTTTCCTTACTGTTCTCTTATGAGCTACATTAGGGCTCCTTAACCTAGTGACGGACATCCCTGATCCTTGGGACTCTGCTTCTGTGGAACGAATGGATGGCTAGGGACAAAAGCTGACCTTCTGCCAACGCAAAAAAAAATGTGTGTGAAGATGGCTCTATGGTATGGGTAAAGTCTTGAAATGCACAAGAGCTTCTGTCAAAATATTAAAGGAAAGGAAGTGATTCGGAAGACTCTACTTAAGCAGAACAGAATTGCCAAAATCTCTCTTCTGCATCCCGCGCGAGTCACGGCTATTGCCCATATGTGTGAGGAAGATAGGAGGCGAGATGAGAGTTTTTAGGCCATGAAAAAAAACAAACAAAAACAAACAAAAAACACAAAGCAAACAAATAAACAGAAAACACAAAGAGGGAGAAAATCAGACATATTCTGAGACAGAAAAAAGTCAAAAAAGGGAAGGTAGAAACATGTACCCCCTCCAGTGGGGCACATATATACCAAGGGGGATGTGTGGAGAGCAGTCAGAACAGCAAGAAAAGTTCTGTGTTATTTTTTTGAAACGATTCCTGACCTCAGCATGGCCAGCTGTCACATTAAAATAGCAAAGCAAAATATGTGCACACTCTGCTGCCATCTAGCTAGCATGTAAGCAGCTTGGAGGGGTCCCAGCTCCGGGACCAAGAGCCACCTTTCCCAACGAAGACACCAGAGCTCTGCTAATTGCTGTTGTTAAGATGCCTGTTAGGTGTCAGTTGTAAAGATGGGCAAACGTTGAGACACGTTGCTCTGTCGAGCAGGAGCTGAGAAGCCCGGCTTCTTCTGCCTTTGTACCTCCTGCTGCATTGACTTTGGCATCAAAGAAAGAGCTCCATTTCTCTGGGGAGTGGATTCTCTAGCAGAAAGTAAGGCGTAAGCACACATCACTAACTTTCTCTTTCCTGGGCTCAGCGAGGGAGTTTTCTCTCCTCTACCCAACCACCTATTTCCACAAAGTGCACGGAAACTTAATCTCTTCGAAATTGCTGCCTCTTTGTGCATTTTGGTTAATGCTGGCCAATGAATCCAAACTATGTGAAGGATCAGGTGACAGACACACAAGCGCCTACAACAGCCACAATCACAGCCAGCCTCCTTCCCCTAAGGAGACATGCTTAATACTAAGGCCTCCTAATGAAGCAATGACTATGACAGTAAAATCATCACAGTTTCGATGCATTTCACTGTCTCTGTTGTATCACAAACCATCTCATAATGACAAGGGCGCTCGATCCTAAAATTCTCTGGTGCAATGTTTCCACTTTGCAGTCTGAGACATGTAGGTGCTGGAAGAAATGACAAACATAAAGGCAGAGCAGGTAGATGACAGCACAGGAAGATCTGCATATTCTGATTTATGTTGTACACTTACAATTAGGGTTGGTAGTCAGTGCACCACTAAGAGACAGACCCCCACATACCTCTTTGTGTACAAATCACGGTGGATGAAAATGTGGGCTTCCTCTGTCCATAAGCTACCTGAATTAGCCTGTGCCAAGGCTGAGCACTGAGCTTGACCAGCAAAATCAGTACTGCTGCCCTAGCAGCTACAGGCTGCCCACTTTCCCTTCGACTTTCTCTGCTGCCAAGCGGTTCCTCTTCTTCCCATATGTAACTCTTCTTCCAGGCTTTGCAGGACTTTCTTCTATCTTACACTTCTTCTTTCTGTGTGCATGTCTCTTGCCTTCCCCTCCTGCTCAGGCCACAGTTTTATGGAGAAAAGTTGCAGGAAGATGAATCTCAGGAATGAAGTGGAGGACGTAGAGTTTGAGGGCAAGTGCTGAGAAGGTGACAGTGAGAGCAGGTGGCTGAGAAGGGAAAGACGGCCTGAAAGCAGGAATTCTCTAGTTGTTTCTGAAGATTATTTCTTTCAGGTTGTCTCATATTGTGGAAACCAATTGGAGCGACCATCAAAAAATGAGCACTACAGCTCATGTAAGTCCTTTTTTTGGGCAAAATGTTATGTGCTTGGTTAACAGCCCGTAACATAAACATAAACCCCTAAGCCCAAGAATGTCATTTCAGCTGGAAGCATCTGTTTCAACATCACAGTGATTTTGCCTGCTCTTGTTGGTGTGTCCTTGAGGTAAACACAGATGTTATTTTTTATTTATCTACATGATTTTGGACAAGCAATGTACCCAGACCTCGAAAGCTACTATAGTTCTAACTGTACAGCAAGAAAGGTACATGAGATCAAACCAGGTAACCTTTGAGCTTGCAAAAATTAATTTTTCAGCTTTACTCAACAGCAGAATAAGCAGCGTTAATCCAGAAAAGCTAGTTACCATGTAATAATGCCTACAGAGCCCACAGCTCCTGCATAATTTACAGAAAACTTCGTCTGGAGTGCTATGAACTAAATTACAAAAAAAAAGTGCAAAGTAGTCAAATCAGTTAGTTCAACCTGAAATATCTGGGTCCTGATCCAGGATTTATGCCTGTACTGAAACCATATTACACTCACTCCACATTGTCCTCTCCAAAGGGAGCAGCTCATCTGCCTCAGTTTACAGTGTCCTGCAATTTCAGTAGTCTTCACTGTACATTCCAGTGTAGGACTCAGATTTCCTCCATGCTGTGCATGTGTCTCCCTCGTACACACCAGTCTTGTCCAAATAATACTGGAACCCCAACTGACCTTTCTATATTAATGACAACATGCTCTAGAAAGGGCTAGGAGACAGGTTTTCCAAAGATAGGTATCTAGTGGGAATTTCAAATGTGACTAAACAGGCCAATTGGCTGACTCCCACTGCTTTCTTGAAATCAGTAAGAGTTCGGTACCTAACTTCGTTAGTCATGCTTGAAAATCTTGCCACAGGCAGCTCTGAACAACTAAGAATTTTGAAGCATCTGGCTTTACTTGTAGATGAGGCTTTCCCAGGCACAGAGGAGCAACAAAAAAGAATCCTCCTAGAACTGGTTAGATTATAGGACCTACTATTTGAAGGTGCTCAGAATACATATTTTGCTCCAGATAAGAAAATAATATTCAATTTATTTTTACTTCCCACAATGAGGCCAAGCAGAAACCAGGGTAGCGCATCCTCAAGACGCCTAAGCAGTGACATTGTGCCAATGACATTATAAAGCAGGAAAGATGCCTTCTGAATACCTGCAATTTGAATAGCTGCTTCACATACTTGGTTTCAGAGAGAAAAGAAAGGCTCTGTACACTTTCCCTGATTGTTTCTTCCTTCCATGCTGGTAACCTGCGGCATTGCTGGCAAGCTGCTGTGTCCTCTGACGTACGAGCGTTAACAGAAGGGTGAGCTGGGATCTGCTCACTACCATTCGGCCTGTCACCCCACATGCCATGCAGAAAGCGATGCTTATTTGACACCCTTTGAGCAGAGATTTTTAGTCTCTGACACAGCAAACAAACAAAGATGAGCAACAAACATGACTTTCAGTAAAATCAGTTCCGGTGCACCAAGTAATAGTTTGCATATGCATGGTATGGCTGTCTTCTTTGGGAGGCTTTCACTTACTTTCATTCCTGTTTTTAAATAAACAAAAGCCTTCTTGTGCATTTCTTAATTCATTTCAGCCTGCTGTGGAAATCACAATTCACCACTGACCTCATCACTGGCATGTGAAAAATATTTCAGGAAGTCACATCACTCAGGTCTTGCCTAGCATTCAGTGAACTGAAAAAAAAAAAAAAAAAATGTAGATAGCATATAGTGCTCACGTTTGCACAGCGTAGGGCTGACCAAATTTGAACTTTGATTAATTTTTGCCAGATGGCCAGAATGATCCATATCAATCTGTCCCCAAATGTCTGCCTTTCTGTTTCAAGCTCACGTCTGCATTCAGAATCAGATGCAAATGTGCATGGGCACTGGTATTCATCTTCTGATCAATCAGAGCCAAGCCCTCGCCTCTAGGAATATTTGCATTCGGGCTAGAATAGGAGGCACCACTCCAGCAGGGAGTTTGATGTGAAGCTCCATATTTACAATCCTGTCATTAGACTAAATCAAATGGTATGTGGTCCATAACACTGTCAGGAAGGTAGGGCAGGCTGTTCTGCATCTGATTAAGAGTGATATATTCAGTCAAACCACATAATAATATTGTTATAGGACTAAGATGAGAAACAATTGGCAAACGCAATCACTCTTTTTTTTTTTCAAAAGATGATGAGGATGTGCAAACACAGGCCAAAAGCATAAACCCGGTGATCCTAAAGGCACGGGGGTACCTGGATTAGAACTGGGATGCTTTATTGTCTCTGTGATGTATCTTTTGCCTCCTTTTGTTGTTTATGCTTAGAATAGAGCTGTGGGGGACAGAATATTTAGGAACTGTCAGTGCGAGAATGACATATGGGTGCTGCCTGGATCATGGCATCTTTACAATGGTGTGACTTCTAATCCAGACGTATGCAGATTAGCAGCAGGTTCAGTCACGCCGAAAGCATCCACACCTCCCTTTTAAGCACCGATCCCTCTCTGAGTGGCAGCGATGTGACTGTCAGCTCCTGTTTCCTGATGTCTCCTTCACATGACTGGCGAGTGCCATGATACCCCACGCTCGGGGAGCTATCCGGTTTCCATCAGCGCGCAGCAGCACGGACAGTAGCCGGGGTTTCTGTTCCTGGCCGAGTTCCACAGTGTACTTGGAGACATTTGCTGCTTGCATGTGAGTTTTGGAATCCCCCTCTACAATCAGGAGGTCTATGGAAAAAGAAATCCCTACCACAGCATGAATATAATACCAACTCCAAGTGGTGCCAAAAACATTAATCTCATCAGCTTCGAGGCTGTGTGCCTGCAGTCTTCAAATGTCCAAGTTCACTCAGCACATTTCTCTCTACTTTATGCATTTTTTTTTTTTTTGATAACAGTAATGTCACATGATAGCACACTGCACCGTCTGGGAGTTATGAAACCAGGGCTTCGTGTCTGTAAAAAAATCTAGGCAATTTTTTTAAAAAGTGCTCATAGGATCCAAATTTGATCCAAATTTATCTTAGTTAAATGATGCACTGATTTAATTAAAATCTTTAAAATTACTTTAAATAAAAAGATCCGAGATCTCTGTCTGTAACCCTCACTGGCAATAGGGTCAGCAGTCTCGCTGACTTAATTCAAGCCAGGACTCCATTTGAAATGTTTATAATAGAGCAACAGGTGACTAAGTGCTACACTGACAGGCACAGCAGAAATGTTTCTGACAGACACAAAAATAATCATGTCTTTTGTCCCAAACACTGACTTGGCTTTGAATTTAAAGAGATGCTGACAAAAAAAATAAGGAAAATTAAGTAGTTATGCTGTAAGTCCTCCTCCTGTTGGATTTTCACTTTTTGCCTCCTCGTTCTTCCTGTCCACAGAAAGAGAGGATGTCGGGGGGAGGGGGCAGCAGGAGAGCTAGTGGGAATACAGCTAATGGGAATGACTGTAAGGCAGAAGTCATGGCCAACAGTGAACGTGGCTGGTTCTGCCGCTAATAAGGATGAACATTTACGGCTTGGTTGGGGAACCAGTAAGGTTCCAGTACCAGTGCCGTTTCCACGTGGCAGCAGGGTCTGTTTAGCACTTGAAATAAGACATTGCTTTCCAATGAGCAACATATCAGGCTGCCCACCAGTGTGGGAGCTCCAGCACTCTGCTCCATATCATTCACAGCATGCAAGTGGGAAAGTGTCACTATCCATTGGCTGTGCATGGAGCACTCATTGCTACAGAGAAGGGAATCTGAGCTGGTGCCATGTAAGTGCGTTACAGAGGACCACTAGAAACGGAACCTGTGTTTTATTTTCTCCAATTAGGGTATGGCAGAAGGACTGCAATTGGTTAGCAGGTCCTGACCACCCACCAAATTTACCTTTATGAGATTTAGAGAATCAGGATGTGATCAATGTAATCATGTATGAGAGATTAGTAAAAATCTATAGAATTTATTTCAATACAGCAAGGTCTCCTTCCTGTAGCGCTTCCAAAATAGCACAGACGGCTCTGTAGAAGAACTAAATTCAATCACATGGTTTATAAACGCTGCAGGCGAATTATGATCTTTCTATAAATGCAGTTCCTTTAAGGCTACCTGAGAGGAACCTTCAGTTTTCTCACTTTCCTTGGTATAACTGAGAAGGGATCACATGTCACGATCAGCTGAGCTGGGCCACAAGAACAGCAACAGTGCGGTTCACCTCAGATCTCCCGGACTGCTACTCCAGAACCTGCCAGCAGTAACCAATGCTGGCACAAAGAAGCACAAAATAATTTAGGCTGAAAGGGACCTCTGGAGGTCATCTAGTCCAGCCCTCAACCTCAACGTTAGCTCGTCATTAGTCAACCACAAAATGAAACACCGCAGAAACACTGGAGAGGCGCGTGTGTGTTGGACGTGCAGCATCAAACTAAGAATCCAGAAGAAATATATAAATAAGTTCTGAGATAACTGCTATGCTAACTTAAAAGGTAAATATAATGTGACACTGATTCACAATCAACTTTCTCAGATAAATACAGTATACTCAGAAATCAGGAATGGTAAGCTGCTCAAATTTAGGCCAAAGGAAATACATTGTTTTCATCTAAATCCAAACAGCAGAAGGAAAAAAAAAAAGAACCGCACACACAAAAACAAAAAACCCCTCGCTGCTACAGTTCTGAAGCATAGGGTAATTTCTGCTTTTACTTTATTTCAGATTTCTTTTTAAGAACTTTAATTTAGCCTCGCCAAGTGGAAGTTCCTAGTTTCACGTGGCACTCTCCGCACCAAAGCAGCGAGGCATATCAGGAGAGGAGCTCAAGCAAGCGCCTGCTCTCGCAGTGTGTGCCAGGCAGCCGAGTACGATCAAATCTGTTCTTCACGTACTTCTGTACAGCTGGATATCTCCAAAATTATTCCGGTTGCTCTGTTTATATTTTCTTTTACAGCAGAAGATGTTTTATCAGAAAGTTGGAACAAATTTCATCTTTAGTTAAAGCATACCATATAGTAACCATCGTTTCCTCTTTCTCCATGTCTGACATCATAGCCATTTCGCTGGAGGAAGTTAGAATTACGGCGGTTGTTTCTAACCACTGTTCCCTTCTACTTTGGACTGAGAATTATCCTGTCCCTTTTCATGCTGCTTTTGGCTAAACACATTCTGTAACCTGTACATACAAGCACAGTGTCTGAGCAGGCCACAGTATAACAAGATATTTCTGCACAGAACAAAGAGGCAGAAAAGGAAAGTGTGGGGTTTTTTTTTTTCAGTTTCGTATTGATTTTGAATGCTTTAACAACAGCAGCATTTTGATTGATGTGAAATCACCATGAAGTCACAATAGCCTGTAGTGGTGCAATGAATGCTCCTTTGACCTTTAGAGACAGTCGGCCTCATTCCCCCACTGCCGTGCACCTAGGGTAGTCATTTATACCTGTGGCAAAGTGGTTACCAAACCAGCACGACAGCATTTTATAGCGATTTGTGTGAATCTCCATGCAAGGAGCAAGGCAGGGGGAAATCATGCCCAGTGCCTTTCCCTGCAATACATCAAAGAGAGGATCTTCTATAATTTACTACAATCCTTCCTTAGTATCAGCCTCAAACGAGGCCCTGCCAGGCCCCCTACAAACACAGAACAGTGGATGGCCCCTTGCCACAGTCCAAGGACTTGTCTACAAGGGGAGGCTGCTGCTCATTAAATGGAGGTGTGTGCATGGAAAGGGGTTCTTTGTGCCGGGCCGTTTGCTCCCCACGCTGTGACGCCGGGATGTTTCAGCGCATTGCGAAGCCTCACCGTAACCCGCTGCACGGCAAGTCCCAGCACCGTCTGCAGCTACCTGTAAACTTACATGGCTACACAGCAGCTAAACTGGGCCTACATCCCCATTAGATCCCCCCCTAAATCTACCCAGCAGGTTGATTTGCCCTGTGCCTATAAACCTGTATAACCCTTTGCAGGCTGCAGAGGCCTGAGAAATGGGCAGCACAATTAGGCAAAATAGAAAAAGAAGAGGCACCACTGGCCATACCTATCTTGATCTCCTAGGTCACCTCTAAGACCCTCTCCCCCAAGGACCGAAACCTCTCTGTGTCTACGTTAAATCTGCCAACAGCCTCACACAGCTTCCCAAGACAAAAATATATGCAATTACCCTTCTGCCCTGTAAGTCTTACCTACTTTGTGGCCAACCAAACCCATACTGGGTCCCAGCGTCACCCCTCCTGTGCCGCAATGGCACTGCGGGTCCTGCTCAAAGGCAGGACTCAGTACGTGGATGGGACAGCAGGCAGGACAGTAACCTCCACTTCCTGAGACCCTACGCACTTCACGGGTGCCTTCTTGCCTTTAAATGCACCCAAGGCAGAAATGCTCTTTATTCAAAGAAAATTCTGCTATCAGTTAACTTAAACCTAATAGTGTTCTTGAGCCAGTTATGTGTTCAAGATCTCTATTGCACGGTCAGGTAAGATGAAGATTATGCGGCTGTTTGAGCACAGCAGGGCAGAGTTTGTCCTGTGTGGTCCTTCTTACAAGTGCTAGGCATGAGTCACCTGACTAACCACTAGAAAGCCAAAACATTTTCCATTTAAGCTTCCAATTAGAAACAGTAAACTTACAAAGCCACAATCACTTTTCAAAAGCTTCTTTTTTCAAAGCAAGCATTTTCCCCCAAGGACTGTCTTTTCTGATTTCTTTCAGGAATCCCAAGGTGAGAATGGATTCCATCTTCTTCTGAAAGAGGACATGGAGAGCATGGCTGGCAGCCAGATACAACTTAGGCTGGAAGGGCAGAATGTCAGAAAGATTTAGGTTGTAAAGGATCCCTGGAGGTCTCTACTCTGACTACCCATTCAAAGCAGATCTAGACTTTAAGACAGATCCGGAAAGTTTTCAACATTTCAGTGAACAGATATTCTGCAACGTCCTCAGGAAACCAGCTCAAGTGGGAAAGTTCTCCTGGTGAAGAACTTTTTCCTATTATCTATTCAAAACCTTGCATTTTGGGGCCATTGACTCTTGTTGTTTTGATGAGCAATTCTTAGAAAAGTCTAGCTCTGTCTTCTCTGTAATCAGTTGAGGACAGCAATTAGATCCTCCCTTAGCCTTTTCTTCCTCAGGTTAAACATACCCAGTTCCCTCAGCCCTCCTCCACTGCCACCCATTCCAGCCCTCAGCATTCTACCCCAAACTAACGTGAACGTTGTTCCATAACTGCAGAGGTCCAAACCGGATCACCCAGCAACCTCCAGAGGAGCTGGATGTCATCCTGTGTATTTTTAATGATGAAATGATGACATTTTAGAAACATTTGAGGGTTTTTTACTCCTTGTATATAGGATAAATCTCACTATAAATAACACAGTGAGTGGAAAACAAACTGTCAATTTTCCTGCTGCACTGTCTGAGCAATCTACATGTAAAGTTAATTTAAAAATTATTATGATGCTTTAAAATATTACTGAGAAAATATATTTTATTTATGTTGGTATATTTTCTTACAAGTTGTACAAAATACAGCAACATATTACAGCACAGCAGGTGACTGTCCCTCTCTGCTAGGTATTAAGCCTGTAGCTTGGCCAGCTGAGCCACACTAAGCAGCAGGTAAAACCTGACTAGACCCAACTAGCACCTGCAGAATTAATACCTGCAGTTTTGCACTACTAGCTAAATTAATTGAAGTGAGCAGCTCAAAGCTATCAGTTTTCATTCCTTCTTTTTTCACACATAACTCTTGACGTCCTTAGCAAGGGCTTGTGAGAAACTGCATATTGGATTTAGTTTGAAATCTGATCATTTTCGCAGGTGAGCACAGCTCTCTCATGCAAATATGGAGATACTTCTTTACTTTCACTTCAACATGGACTAGTTTTGTTTTTTGTTCTCCTTTAGGGAACTGCCATTGGATATTCAGCAGCAGGCAGTTTGAATAGATAGATTTAATTTTTGTTACAACCCTGGTTACAATAACAATCCTCACATCTCTTGTAATTATCATCCACTATTTCACTCACAACTATTGGCAGCCTCTCTTTCTATATACTTAATGTCCTACAAATAGACACCAGAGCGCCAGACGCAGACTGCGCCGTGTGGGTCACTCAGGATCCATCCGCAGAACTCAGCAAATGGCAGATGTTGTCTCGGAGCAAGCACGGCAGGAAACCACCGGACACAGAAAGTGCTGCATACACACCCGTACGGATGCACAGAAGGATGAGTGGGAAAAACACAGAAAATCTCATGCAAATGAAACTTTTTTATCTGCTGTTCTCTCATGGCCAATTTGCTGCTCAGTGCTTCCTCAGTTGTATGACTAACGTGCCACCTGCTAGAAAGAAAAGTTAAGCGCAATCCCAGGTAGCCAACTAATGAGCTGGTTGTGCAGACCAGCTATCCAACAAGAGGGGATTTTGCAAGTGGTCCTAAGTAATGCAGTGTGTCTTTCTCGTTATTTTTATAGTTTTTAAACATTACAAAATGGCATACCGACTAATACAATGTATGGCAAAATACACCAACTAAACCCAGATTTTATATTTGATTCACAAAGTGACTGTGCAATTCAGAAAAAGGGTTTGCAATACTTGTTGGCATTATTTACACAAATATATTAATATTTTGACATCACACAAACCACTTTAAAAAGAAACCAGAGATTCAAAGACAGCTACATCATTTCTGCACCAGAGAGCTCATGACTTATGAAATATATGTGAAAATTCTCATTTTAATGATGTGATATTTTATTTTAAAATATACATTTAGGTTTGTGGCAACTATTCTGTAAAGACAAAATGCTCACACAAATCCATTGACTTCTCCAAGCTTTGAATCAGTCTTTATTGTTTGACTTTCTTAACCAAAACAGCATTAATATTTTAGTGGAACTTGGTATTGTATTAAAGCCCTACTAAGCTAAGCGGTGCAAAAATAAAACAAAAGAGAGCCCGCACTTTAAAGAGTGAAGTTTTCTCGGACATCCCTCCATTTGGAAAGAGATAGGTGATTAGGCTAGAGGTAATCCCTCTATTTTAACTAACCTTGAGCGAAACTCAAACTTGTGCCCAGTGTGGGATCTACACTAACACCTTGTTAACATCTTCAGCTCTTTTTAGCAATAAAAGCAGACACCAGCAAAGACCCAGTCAAACTGAGATTACACGGCATTAACCTTTTTCCTTATATGGACGTAACCCTGAATGTCAGACTGAATGTAGCAAGCAGACAAAACAGGCAGATGGGTGGGAGTAGCCATAAAAGAGCAGAAGTGTTTTCTCCATCTTATTAGGCAACCCCTGTTTGCTTACAGGGAGGGGAAAAGGGAAGGGAAAGGAAAGGGGCCTCTGTCTTCATTATATTAACCTCTTTCGCTTTAAGACTTTACATTCTCATCTGTTTATTTATTTACATGATATTCTTGCTTCAGAGTAACACATTGTCTTGTGTTTCTGCCTAAAAAGACACAAACTCCCTTAAAAATCTCCTCTTAGCTGGAACTGTCCACCAAACTACAGAACTCCCTAGGGAATTGTAGATGAGGAAATAAAGTCCATATGAGGAAATAAAGTCCATATGAGGAAATAAAAGAATCCTATGGAAACCTCACCTAAACATTTCCCTGGAAGGATAACACCACTCTACCACCACCAAGTTCTGCTTGTGCAAAAAAATACCTGACAGCAAATAGAAGTGAACCTTCCGAAAGATGCACTGCTTGATCCACATGATGAATAATTGCAAAAAAACTTTTGCAAATTGCAAAACTTTGACTTCTATGGCTTTTTCCATCTGTACATTGACATTTCATAACTTAACTTCCATGGAGTGAGCCATGATCACATACGCTGTAAGCTACACTGACCCTCTGTCCACTCTGACTCCCACTGAATTCCCTGCCTGTATGTATACTGCAAAAGCTTGTTGTTAAAGATGGACTAGACACATTTTCCAGGTTTACTCCAATCAAGGTAGTTCTTGTCAGAAACTTGCAGGCTTTGCTTCTGATAGACTAGGCTTAAATCTGCAAATTGAGTAGCTACTAGAACTATAGACTATTACTTCATAGCAAAAAAAAAGAATTAAAATACTCTTGGCTGTGTGTATTAATGTATAAGGGAAAGAAGAGGTGTGAGAACAGCATCTTGCTCTCCTGCTCCCCTGCAGACTGTTGCACCATTGACTCCATGAGAACCTGAGTTCGTGTGTGTTCAGCGCAGGTGAGGGAAGGGAAGGGTCTGTCCTGGCTGCCCATCAACACGTTCAGCAAGTGACCTGCTGCTGCCCTTAGATCTGAGTTAGATCTCACAAAATGAGCCCAACCCTTTCCTCCCTAAAATAGCACTGCCAGAAAGTAGAGTCATCTTAAAGCTCCAGTAGGATGGAGGAAAATGCCAATTAAGTATTTCGCTCTTTATGCTTAGAAAAGTGGTATGAAATAGTTTGGCCAGTACATTTCTAGTGAGTGAGCCCCAGTGAACCCAGTGCCTGATTTCCAGCCTGAAAGTCTCAGGCTTCAGCACTTAGCCACCAGATCACATGATTATGATCTTCTGGTCTTATTACGGGTCTTCTAATTTTCATCATCTCTATCTGTGTGACGATATACAGGTCCTTCCAGATTGTTCATAAAAGTATTGAGTAGCACTGAACCACACTGAACCAGACCTCTTTACAACTTCAGTTCTAAATTTGGTTTCATTTAAAACAAGGTCATACTTTTGAAGAAGAGTAAGGGAAAGTGGGAGAACAGCAGCAGAACCAAGCTAAAATATGCATCAGGAAGAGCTGAACATAATACTAAAATTACAAATCATGAACAAAAATGAATTCATAAAAGCAACTGCCCAGTTAATACCTAAATGAAAGGAAGAGAAATGAGAGAAATACTGGAAAATAAAGTTCAAAGAGGACTATGCATTCAAGTATGGGGCTGGGAACTATAGTCTTTGTTCTTTTGTGTACAGTATCTAGTCCAATGAAGCTTCTAGGATTCCTAGTTGTGTGGATACTTAGCAATGTCTCAATAAAGATCTAGTTAAAGGTAAGTCTAAAACATTTTTGAGAAATCAGAAGATTTCTCAAAGAACCTACTGTGAAGTTAACAGCTGAAATGCTGAAATCTTAGGGTCCTTTGAAGGGGATATCCTGCTTTCTGGTTTCTTTGTTCTCTTCAGAGGGTGATGGTCAACTATTTGTTGAATGTATTTTGTTATTGTTTGAAAGTGCCAGTTAGTGAAATACAAACTCTTCAGGAAAATAATTGGTGTCAAAATACAGAGCTCAAAATTTTGCTCAAAACCTGGAAGAAAGAAACCCAGGGTACCTAATAATTCGCTTGTGAAGGAAATGCATGTTGCACGTGGGAGAACCAAATGCAAGTCCCAGTTCTGCCTGATTCACAATAAGAATATGAAGGAAGCCTAGTCAGTCTTTCTGTGGTTCAATGATTATTAATACAACGTGGAACAGACGCAACAGGAAAGCCTGAGAAAGTCCCACATACTGCACTGGCGAAAGGTACTGTCTTGAGACTAGGGAGCTGACAACCCAGTTTCAGCAGAGCAGACACTTGTAATAATATTAAATTGTCATTTTTTTGCTGAAGTGTGGAGGGAATATATATAAAAATGCCATGTGTTCGATACTATTCTGCACTTCCCTCCATGCTCCTCCTCTTCCATAGTCCTCAGAAATGTATAAACGTACTGTCTTAACTACATCCTGCTCTAAACTGCAGTAAGCTCACAGAAACAACATGTTAGCAAAAGAAAGATGGGATTTTGGTTTAAAAGAAAAAGGAGGCTTAAAGGAAAACCGCCATTTCCAGTTGTTCTTTAGCCTGTGTCAGCTCTCAATATCCCTCAAGGTCTCTGCAGGTGATGCAAAAGGCATCAGATGCCTTTTTTTTTTTTTTTTTTTTTTTGCTACAGGGAAAGCAGAGTGCAGTCACTACTGACTTCTTTTATTGCTTTAGTCTGCATCCGGCTTGGCTCTCTGCTTTCCCTTTCATGGACTGTAGGCAACTGTGTACTCCTTGATAGGTATGAAACTGAAGCTGAGTAAATAAGAAGACAACAGATGAAGCTCTTTTAAAAGTTATGCTCATTGTATGATCCATGATAAAGGTTGTTTAAAAACAACAATACCCAGTTAAACCCAACAGACACCCAAGATGAAAAATCAAGAGAAAGTTTCAGGAGTCATTAGTCAGACACCAAATGATCTTACAAGCACATAACAAACAAAAGGTCAACATGAGTGACTTCAAACTCCCCTGAAGAGCATGAGAGAAACCTATAGAAACAAATCCGAGACACAGACTAATAGTAGGAAAGAAAATGAGCCCTTTGCTCAGTGGCCATAAAGAACAGGAAGAGCACTGTTCCAGGAAACATTTATTGGACGTAAAAAACTTCACCATTCAGATTTAAAGAAAAATAAAACATCATTAAAAATTCCCTAGAGAATTTTGCTCTTGCTCTGATCCAGAAGGCCTTCTCCCCTTGACCATACATGTTCTTAAATCTGTGCAAACAAACAGGTATCTTATTATCTTATTATTAAGACACAATGTTTATCATAAAAATGTTCCTTGAAAGGGATCTGTGGAGATCATCTAGTCCAGCCTCTTGCTGGAAGGAATCATCCACACTAGACTGGGTCAGCTGTGGGTTTGTCTAGCAAACTCTTGAAAATTTCCCAGGACAGAGGTTCCACAGTTTCTCTAAGTAACATATTCCAGAGCTGCATAGTCTCCTAGTCAGTTATTTTCTGTAGTACAGCCTAAATTTTCCAGATGTGGTTTGTGGCTCTTGCTCCTTGTCATGTCATCTGCCACTAACAGAAAGGGTTTGGCTCCATTGTCTTGGGCACTCCACAACAAGTAGCTGTAAACTGTTACTAAGATGAGTCTTCATTAGGCTAAACTAGTCCAGCTCCCTCAACTTCTCTTGTTCTCTTGGCTCCTCATCATCTTGGCAACTCTCCATTGTATTCTCTTCCATTTCTTGATAGGCCCCTTGGAATTTAAGAGAGGAAGAAAAGTCAATACTGACCGCAGGATTCCAGGTGTGGTCCCACTAGTGCAAAGTAGAGGGGGGTGAGAATAGCAATTTTGCTTGATCTGCAGGCCATGCTCCTCCTAGCCCATTGTGTCATTTGCCTTATGATGACAGAGCACTTTTGACTCAACTATAACTGTTTGAAGCAGTCCACCAAGGCACTGAGGTCCTTTCCAGCAAAGCTCAGCCAGTTGTTTTCCAACTGTTTTCTGTCATTCTGTGTGTGTCTATCACTTCCCTCCATCCTTAACATTGCCCTGCAGATTTGAAATCATGCCATCTGCTTCCTCATCAAGGCCACTATCTTCTTGTCCTTGCCATGATTTGAAAAAGAATTTCAAAAAGTGCTCCATAATCTTTTCCAAGGACTGTGGTGACACAAGCTGTGTACTCTTCCCTGGATCCTCTCTTTTGCCTTTATGAAAGATAAGCCTTTATATTTCAGTCTTCTTTTAGTCTTCATGGACCTCCCAAGATCACCCTGATTTCTCACTGATGATTGGCAGCAGGCACCCCGTCACATCAGCTGTCTTCTTCAACACCATAAGATGAATCGCATCAAGCCCTATATATCTGAATACCTATCATTACAGTAGATTCTAACATGTTGCTCCTCAACTGTAGACTATCCTTCTTAACAAATTATGTGTTGCGGAGGGAGCGCAGTGCAGGTTTCACCTGAAAAAATGGTGCAAAAAGGCATTTGACAACTATTATTTTTGTAGTGTTCATCACTAGGTTCTTCTGGTATTAATTACTGGGCCATCTCTCTCTTTGAGTTCCCTTAACTGTACAATCTCTTTGTGTACCTTTAATGTTCTCTCCTTGTCTCAGCTTCAGATGAGCTTTGGCCTTCCTGCTTTTTGTCAAAAAGTATGCAAACAATGCTTTTTTTTTTTTCTTGCATATCCTTCTGTCCAATTCCTGTACACTCTGTTGTGTTGTGTTGAGTTCATTATGCAGCTCCCTGCTTAGTCACCTGAGCCTTCTGCTGAAACTCCCACTCTTCCTGCAAAATGAGATGGGTTGTTTCTAAGGTGTCAATAAAGTTCTGTTTGTAGCCAGTCCTCCTGGGCTCCTTTTCCCCTTGGGCAGGTTCCACAAAAATTCTTCCTACAAATTACTGGCTGAATGACAAAGCTTAGAGGGTTCTGATGAGTGATGTCAAGTCTAATTGGAGGCCTGTAGCTAGCAGTGCACCCAGGTCCAATCCTGTTCATCTTCTTCATCAGTGCCCTGCATGAAGTAACATGCTTAACCAGCCTTAGAGCTTTCTCTAATGGAATAACTGGCTTGCTTGGTGAGGGGAAAGCAGTGCATGTTGTCTATCTTGACTTCAGCAAGGCTTTTGACAGTCTCCTATAACATCCTCATAGGCAAGATGAGGAGCAGACAGTGAGGTGAATTGAAAACTAGCTAAATGGCAGCTCTCAGAGAGTTGTGATCAGTGGCACAAAGTCTAGTTGAAGGACTGTAGCTAGCGGTGTCCCCAGGGGTCAACACTGCATCCGGTCCCATTCAACTTCTTCATCAAGGCTTTGGATGAAGGGACACAGTGCACCCTTTGCAAATTTGCTGATGAACCAAAACTGGGAGGAGGGGCTGATACCCAAGAGGGCTGTATGGCCATTCAGAGGAACTTTTGACAGGCTGGAAAGATGGGCAGAGAGGAACCTCATGAAATTCAACAAAAGCAAGTGGAGGGTCTTGCATGCAGGAAGAAAAAAGCCCATGCACCAGTACAGGCAGGGGGCTGAGCTGCTGGAGAGCAGCTCTGCAGAGAAGAACTTGGGGGACCTAGTGGACAACAAGTTGACCATGAACTAGCAATGTGCCAGTGGTATCCAGGGCTGCTTTAGGAAGAGCACTGCCAGCAGGAAGAGGGAGGCAATCCCTCTCCTCAACTCAGCCCTGGTGAGGCTATATCTGGAGTGCTGGATCCATCTCTGGGCTCCCTGGTACAAGGGGGACACCAGAGCGAGTCCAGCGAAGGACTCCTAAGACAACTAAGGGACTTTTCCTTATATGAGGAAAGGCTCGAGAGAGCTGGAACTGCTCAGCCTGGAGTAGAGAAGCCTGAGGGGGTTCTTACCAATGTCTCCAAGTATCCAAAGGAAGGGTGAAAAGAATGTAGGCCAGTCTCTTTTGCCCAGACAAGATGAGAGGCAAAAGGTACAAACTGATACACAGGGAGTTCTGAACATAAGGAAAAGGTTCTGTCTCTGGCGGGGTGGGCTGGGGGGCAACATCCCTGGAACAGGTTGCCCAGGAAGTCTGTGGAGTCTCCATCCTTGGAGATATCCAAAAACCATTTGGGTACTGCATTTGTATTTTACACACTTGGGTCTCTAACCTCTGCACTGGCACAACAATAACAATCAGCTTAAAAAAACAAACAAACAAGCTATAAAATACTAAAACTGAGGGTGAGTGTTGCATTTAAGTAATAAGCTTCCAGTACACATAGGGTGCAATTAATCAAACTGGAAAATCATGAATGCACTTCAAATCACTGAAAATAATCTAGCATTATTTACAAACATGAGCCAAGCTCTGTGATCTAGTTACAGTAATTTACCATTATTAGGAGTAGGAAAAAATCAGTCCATTTTGAATCCATTCACAGGAACAAAAGATAAATCTGTAGGTGATCAAAAAGAGTGAACAGACTAATTATGCTCCTTTTACTTGAGAATTCTCTGCAGAATTGTGCACAATAACTATACCACAGTTGTGCTGAAGTTACTGCAATTAAAAACATGCTTGACTTATACTGATTATGTTGTGCAATCCTTTCTATTAGTTTTGAGAGGACAAAACTGGATGAAGTTTCTGTGTTAATGTTCTAACAGGATACTTGGAGTCATCAATGAAGTAATCAATGAATAGCTCCCTAAATAACATCAAACGAAACCAACACTATAATGTGTAGAGTATAAAACCAGATGTTTATATACAGAATTTTCCCTATTCTGTGTCTGACAGCAGCATATGAGACATGCTTTTAAAGCGTTTAAAGACCACGGCACATAAGCACACTATCTAAAAGGCCTGTAAAGTTCATTAAGTTCATGCAGTGTTCCCTTATGCCTGTCACTCTGCGTGTTTCTCTTCAGAACTTCGGAGCCCTTCAGCCACTCTCCAAGTTTTTCACTACTTCCCAAATGTAGCAGAAGTATCTCTGTTTTTCTGCATTACAGGCCTTGGTGGCTTCACTTGATATGTGACTGAACAGTATGAGAATTACAGGGATTGGCGCAGAACTACAGCAAGTGGAGCAATTGCCTTCATATGACACAAAAGCACAGTGGGACAGACAGTTATCCCACTCTCTGGTTTTGTGGAACACACTGCAAATAGCTACTGAGTTAGACACACAAGGGGTATTTTCCAGTTTCTGAAGATAACAGCAAAGACTGAAGCTGCCCTATCACTTCTGCCCAGCACTTTACAGGTGGGAGCCCCGAGATACCAAAAGGAGATTTATTGCGCTAGCAAATGACAGGAGCAAATGTCAAGTAGATCCTGCTGTCACCATCCAGCACTCTAGCTATGAAAGGTTCATTTTCTAGTCTACTCCCTATGATCACCACCAATATGAGTCATGCTTCCCACATGGTCACTGCTTCCTCATCTGTGTGATGCTGCTAAGCAGGGGTCTGAATGAGGATTTTAGACTCCAGTTCCTGCCCCCAATTACGTGCTTAGACCTGGCAATATTATGCAGAGACTGATAGAGAAGTTAGACCTAAGATGCATCTCAGTGTTTAAATATTGCTCCAGACTCTCTACATGTAGGATTTAATGATACTATTATGGATTTTCTGAGGTTGCAGTCACAGCACGTTTGAGTTTAAAGCATTTTGGACCTTCAGAGTAGATTCTATTTATTTGTCTTTGTTGTTGTCTTTTCTTTTTTCTCTCTATTTTTTTTTTCAGTTCTTAAAGAGTAAGCTTTTTTTTGCAAACTTTTTGCAAGTACGCGCAAAAGCAGGAAAGCAACACACAGTGCCAACCTGACTCTCAGAGAGAGACTAGTTCTTTAAAATAGTATTTCCGCTCTTTCTGAGGCTGCAGTCTGTGGTTTCAGCTGAGGTACCTGTGTGGCAACTTATTCAAATGAGCCCACAGAGCTTCATATGTTGAAAGATATGTGAAGGAAAGAGGAATTTCCAGCGGAAAATGTGATTGAATGGAGAGATGTTCACTTGGAGAATCTTTTGACAATGCACAGCAGATGACTAGAAGTATCTGCCAGACTTCTTTTTTTTCCATGCCATGAGGCACTATCTCTTCACTGCTTACGCCAGCTAGAACTCATAATGTAATTGCTGGGCACATCAAGGGATCATGCCAGCCTCCAGAAAGCCTTACAAGCCTGCCCACTCACATTGTGGTCTGCAAGCAACTATGAATCTCCGAGCATCGAGTAATGTGATTCACAACTCAGTTCTGTGTTCTTCTGCTCTTCTACCACACACCATTACAGCCACAAATCCTTAGGAACCCTCAGACTTAGTAAATAAAACTCTCTTTTTTTGCATAAGTCATTTAATAGGAACTGGTTTTAAAATGCAGTATTCACAACTTCGTGTGTAATTAAAGATCAAAATTCATCTATTAACTGAATATTTGAAAACTGTGGTGATTGTGCAGTTTATGTATGTACATAACTGTATTTATGTACCTCACATATGTGTTTATACAGTTTGAAATCAACTGTCTTCAGAATTTGCGTGTGGGGATTTCATGGTCCTTGGAAACTAGTATGTGTACCATGTGCACTTACCAAAATCACAAGATTTTTTGTGTTCATCAAGCTCTTTTCTGGCTAGTTGCACTAGTTATACTCATTAAAGAATTTGTCAACCTGCCTGTTTGTTTGTTTGTTTGTTTCTGGAAACCTAAATGATCTCTAAAGCCAATGTTTAACCTAGTATTATAATGGAAATGTCAGGGGAGATAGGGTCAAATTGGAAAGGACAAAGTGAATAGAAATTTTCTTTTCAGATAAGTGCCATACCATTGCTCTTCATCATATATAGCCTTTTTTGTTTTAGTGAAAGTAACCATAAATAGATTTGTTCTGCAACATCAATCGTCTGATTTGGAAACAGTAAATTCTGTACCAGAAACAAACCACATCATGCCTAAATTCTTCAAAATAAAGCTGGGTCCAGATCCCTAACAAAGTTGGCTGGACAGGAGTTAGCCAACTGAATACTTCTGCTGATCTGAGCTTGCTGTTCTGCCGCACAGCCCTCCCTGTGCTCACCCCAGCTGCACAGCCAGCCTTCACCTTGGCATTACCTTCTATGTACATCTGCTTTATTGGTGAACCAGCTGAAAACTATCTTTTGTTACTGGATTAGTTTACTGACCACAAGAGGAAGGAATTTGTAGCTGCGGAGGGATGTTCAGCAGTGGCCCCAGCTTAAATGTTTATCTGCAACCTCAGGCTTTGTTTGCTCAAGAAATTATCCAAAAGTGGACAGAGGAGGGAAAAATGTGGGAGGTCAGGGCTCAGTGACCTTCACGTATCTTGTCTTTTGAAACTGGAGCGCCTTTGCATGCTTCCATCTTCCTGTATGACAGGGCCAAATCTAAGCACAGGCAAAGCAGGCAGCTGCCTTGGGCAACAGATTGCAAAATGACCACATCACTGGTGCCAACTCAGCATATGCCAGAGCTGCATTTCAGTGCAGCTGCTGCCACTGAGGGGATGGAAATAGAGGTTTCAGATGGGGCCTTTGCTCTCCCTCCTCCTACTTAACAGCAGCAACAAACCCCCTTCCTCAAGCTTCCCCTTCTCCATCTCAGTTAGCTCCTTTCCTTCCCTTCACAATCCAGGTCTTACCCCAGCACCTCACTTTGAGGTCGGCAGTAATGAGCTCACAGCGCTAAGCAGGCCTGAGCCACCTTGGCCAAACGGTCATGGGTAGCCTAACTGCAGAGCTGTGATCAGGACAGCTGCATGCACATAGATCATCTCTCTTAAATATTCAGCTAACAAACAACAATTTGCCAGGATACACTTGGGGATCAGCTGCCAGGTCTCTCAAACTTTTGCCATCTGCTCTGCACAGCCATGGACATCTTGGTTTTCACGGCACAGCAGCAACAAGGCTATCATGGCTATTTACCAACCCGTGCAAGCAAAATGAGAATGTCAGAGAAGGATGAATAAGTATGCTGGAATCCAGTCAAAGGAGTCTGAAGTGGTCTATACAACCCTAACATAGCAAGTGAAGGAAGCTGCCAGAAGCCCTCCATCTTCCTTGGGATGGTTTTTATAAAGAAGTGAGAAGCACAACAACTTCACAATCCATCTGTGACGCTCTCCACACTGTTCTAGATTTCAGTAGCAGGACTCCTGCAAAGACCTGCTCTGGAAGTCATCAGAGGAGCCTCCAGGGAAGGGGGGTGGGGAGTGTTTGTTTTTAAGTCAAAACAGCTGCCAAAATCACTAAAATGAACCTGTATCAAAGAGAATTTTTGCAAAAATGAAGCCAAATGCAGGCATAACATTATCCTTCTCCCACGTCCCAACACAGAAACATCTGAACTGGAAACAGGGTTATAAAGGGTGTTAAACTGCACAGTTTTCATTGAACAGGAGGAGATAGAAGCAAAGAGCAGAGAGCCAAGACACCTGTTGAAAGCCTCCTGCAAAAGAAACTATATCAGACTAATTGTAGGCTGTCATAGAAAGCTTTATAGTGCCTCAAAGGCACAGGGTCAATGCGTTCAGAATTAGGTTCATATGCTTAGTGGAAAATGAAGAGAAAAGAACTTCAATGCAATCTTGTTGCCTACAAACTAAAAATTTCAGCTGTAAAGTTTGGGAGTTTCCTTATGTTGGAAAATCCTTTATACTTCCAAAAAGAGTAAAAGAAGCCCAATCATATAGATAAAACCTCTAATATTGAAATAATGTTAGTGGAAGAACAAAATAAAGATTTGAAAAGATTCTCTATGGGGGAAGAAATTGTTTCTATATAATCAAAACAGCATTTTTCTTCCCTGCTTTCTTGAGGCAAAACTTTGGTGACAGTCTCTCTAAAAAGAACAGCTTTGATTTTCCAGTGATATCTCCTTCACTCGCTTAGTGAAGAACTGTGAGTAAAGCCAGCAAGCCACCCTGGGAGGAACAAAGCCAAGAGCACTTACTGGAAGTTAATAACTGTATCAGAAAGAGTATTTCAGACTGTGATTTAATGGAAATCAAAAATTTAACTGGAATAAAAACAAACAAACAAACAAAAACCATCACAAACAAACCCTGGAGAGCAGTTCTTAAATCTGTGCTCTATTGACCACTGACAATCCATAGAGAGCTGGCAGGGCTGGCTTTTCTCCGTGTTTCCAGCTGCTAAATTACATTAAAGTCAGCTTAAAATTCATTAAATGCTTTCCTATTATTACTTTTCCATATATGCAGTTGCTATAGCTGCTGCAGAGACATTGTACGATGGTGAATGTGAAGGGAGAGGCCTCAGTAAATATGAATACGAAAGAAAGGTAGATCTTGACCATAAAAATGAGACCATTTGCTTCAGAAGTTAACAGCTCTTCAAAAGATGAAAACAGCTACACAGAGTGTTTCGATTTCAGATGCTTAAATGCTTCAGGGATACCTTAATACTGAAAGTTGAGGTCATGTTTTGTTTTGCAGTTTTATATAAATTCTGAAGCAGTGAGAGTCACTGCACTGTGAAACTGTCATTGAAATGGTGCTGACTGAGTGTCAATGATAATTACAGGTACTTTCAAGTTCTGTCATTAATTTGCCTTTTTCAATCACTCTGCAAAGCCTTTTAGGCTTTGTCCTAAAAGGCCTATTTGTATATAATGATGTTGAAGGTAATAAGATTTCTTCTATCAGTGGCTGAAGGAATTGGATTTAACTCTGATTTTTCTTAAGAGTCTGTAGTATTTTGGAGGATTTTGTAGAATAGGATACAGATGATTGGACTTCAGACATTACCAGAAACATACTGCTACCCAGCTCAACAGGAAAGCTCGCTTATCGGCAGAAGCTGGGGATAAGACCCTCATCCTCACCTGCAAGTCAATCTTTTTTTTGCTTATATGTTTAATTTTTATATGAGATCACAAATGTAAGGAGTCTTGGCTTGAATTTTGACGTTTAATAGCATGTCCTATGGAACAAAGCAGCACCTTGCTTGAAATAAATGTGGCTTTGCCATCAGGATGCAAATGAAGACCTTGCCCAGTATTAAGTGGTATTTTATACACACACACACATATATATAATGTCACACACATATATATAATGTATATACACCAGACACAGTGCTTTCCATTCATTACCTGCATCATCTGATGTACATGAGAAAAACATGACTAAAGGCCTTTAACATCTTACAGCTTGACTGAAAAAACAAACTTGTCACATTTTCTAATTGGGAACAAAGAGAAAGGGGAATAGCAAAATAAGAATATCCTGAAAGAAGAAGATGTTTTTGCATATAAATAGAAAATGCATACCTTCTTTTTGGTGACTTAGATGACTTAGAGCTGTAGACACTTTAAAAAAGTAATTACGATCTCTATAGAGAAAATGTCTTACCAAGCATTACTAAGAGTTGCCTAACGCCTTCAGGGACTTACTGCCCATACACAGAATAACCTTCTTAATAAGATTAGAATGAATATTTAAAAAATGCAAGTCCAACTATAAAACCACACATCTATACATCTTGGGAACTGGTTTTTACATGGAACATACAGAGATCCATACGCTGCATCTACATGGCTTCTGCAAGCCATGTAGTTCCTCTGCATGTGCAACTTCCCTTGACTTCACAGCTGATCCCGGCTATGAAGCTTCCAGTATACAGCACTTCTGTGCACTGAGGGCTCCTTCTGATCTTCTCTGAACATGCAAAGACTGTGGCCTTCTGGTGTTTTGGGGCAAATAGCAAGAACAGTGGAGTCAGCTTTTGTGAATGCATGGAAAGACAGAAGAGATTTTATTGAACCCAAGGGGCTTCTAGGAAACTCAGACAATCCAGCACGTTTCCTCACTGGAATATCTACTACTGTGGAGAGCCGAGCTGCAGAACCACTGGTTCTCCTTGTGAGCCAAACTCATTTTATCTTCCTAAGTGGAGCTGTTCTGCCCCCACATGGCAGGTAACGAGAAGAGCATGGAGCTAGACCTCTGCTTCACACACAAAACCCGCCACCCTACCTCAAGGCTTGTTCAAAGAGTTTAAACCACACAGAAGAGACTTGGGCTTGTGTGTAGGGTATCATATTCTGCTACAGTTGCACATGCCAGAAAAAGTACCAAGACAGCTGAAGCAAATTAATAACTGACATAAATACTGAAAACATCTCAGAATGAAGAATGGGAAGAAATGACTTCTTATAGACTTTGTGTTGTGGTTTAATTTGAAGTACAGGTTTAAGCATGATGAAGAAAATGCAGTTTCTGACAGGAAGGATGGACACTTGGCTTCTACAAAACAAGTTAATAAATATAGGGAGTCTCTGACAACGCTATTGCTCTGCAGATGGAAAGGGTGAGATACAGAGCAAGATCCTGCAGCAGAATGAAGCAGTAAGTTCTGTGGAGGAACCCACCATCGACCTGGCAGACAAACCTCATCATCTGGAGCTAGCTTTTTAGAGAGGAGGAGTACGGCAGTAGAGAGGACAATATACTGAACATGGGAAGCTCAGAGGAGCATGGTGAAATCTTCTCATGAGAAGACACAGCCTCCAAAAGAACCTGGCCATCCCCAGCAGTCCCTTCCTGGGAGATACACAGAGGCTCAGCTGCATTCGGCTGACTCCTCTGAGAGTGGGAAGAAGATCAGGACTGTTTCCTAACTATATTCAAACAAATGTATAGAGCTTTTATGTGGGCAGGGGCATCTGGTTCTTGCCCCATATGTTACTCCTTTTGGAGTACAAGTATACAGATGAGTGCAGGGGGATATTTATATGATGAGCATGAAACAGTTTGAAATGACAAGAAAAGCCAGTACTAAATAAACTTTGCCTTCTACAATAGGGCTCATAATTCTCTTGGTAAACTTTACATTGATCTGCTTGATCTTAAGTCAAGCAGAGGTAGCACTTGTACATGGATAGGGAAAAATAGATCTTTTTCAGTACATGCCTGAAGTACATTTATTACTTCACAAAGCTATATATATATATATATATAAAACTCACAAAATTCTACCACATCTAGTAAATATTCGCTCTCTATATTGCTTGCCACCAAAAGCACTACATTCACTGATCCTTTTTAACACTCAGTTTCATTGAGATTACTCAAAGACGAGAACTGAGGGCAAATTTCCCAGGTCTATCACCCCAGGCCTTTTCTGCATAGAGGACCATGCAAGGCAATTTTAGGGGGAGAATCCCCCACCTCTGCAGAATTGCCTCTCACCCTTGAATGTAGGGAGGCTGTGACCAAATCACTAAGTGATATTCTTTCACAAAACAGAAACAACTGTTGCAAGCAATGAGCTTAGAATTTAAGGGGGCACCATGGCCTTCATTAACCCACATTTCTGAGGGATTCCCTCTGGGATGATATGTGCCCAGCCGAAAGTATTCTTGCTTTTGGTAACACAGCAAGGAACATGTGAGTGGGTACTTGTGCGCATGTGCTAAGCGTACAGTTTAGTGCTCATTATTGCATGTTGTGATAAGGAATAAATAATTTCACAGCCTCTGAAGACTGAGCTCTATTAATTGTGGGCTGAGAAGAAAGATCGAAAAGAAATGCTGAAGGAGGAAATCTGCCAAATACAGTTTGCACTTCTCAGACTGAGCCTGTGTATGTCTGTGTGGGTATACCTGTGCATATGTTATCTGCTACTGTTCATACTAACCTCACCTCCTATGGAAGGAAAGAATTGTTAAAAACTGAATGTTTTCTAGGAAGCAGCTTAAGAAAAGAGAGCTTGAGGTGTGTTTTATCCTGTCTTACAGTGCAAATATTTATAGTGTGAATACAGAGAAAGGCAGTAAGACACCCATATATACAACTAGCATGATGAATTTTCTTGACAAGAAATCTTTGAAGAAAGTCATCCAGCAGAAAGAGAGACTAAAAAGATAGCAAATATGACACAAGTATAGAGGCAGGACATAGTACAGGTGTGTACATACATAATGGACTTAAGACGCACACATAAATACCTTCAGATGAAGCATGTATGCACATATACATATGTTTCTGTGAATACACATCCATATATTTAGGATTACACAGGAAGAGCCACTGATTTATGTGATTATAGATAGATATGGTGGGCTTATATGTGCACTATAACTATAAATAGGAATGATGGTATTGTGTAGAAATGCTGGTATATACTGGAGGTTTCTTTCTACCTCTGGAAGATACAGGACATGTATATATGAGTTAAAGCTGTGTGTAAAGATCTGGCAGCTTGATACACTAAATAGGTCTGTGCTCTGACTGAAGGCTGGGGCTGTATTAATAATGTTAGTTTCCTTTCAACCATGAAAAGGAAGGAGGAAGGAGGTCTGGAAAGCACCATCTGCTTTTCCAGATTGCTGTTAATCTGCGAATAACTCATAGTGAATATAAAGAATTGATCTTATGGGAGAATGATAAAAATATACAAAGCCTCTGTCTTAACACATGGAGCAAAGAGCAGCAAAGAACTGTTTTTAGGTGGTCCTCATGGGCCAAGAGGGTGAAGAACCCAGAAAAAAAAAAAAAAAAAAACAGGTTCCGCAGGTAAGAGACAATCAAGGACAGACGGACGAAGAAGAGATAATCAAACTGGGAAGAAACCTGCAAGTCAACAAAATGTGTTGCAAAAGACTCCTCAAATTTCTACAAACCACCTGGGAGAAACAGAGGCCCAGGCCATGGCATGCATAGTAATGAATAAAATCCTGGTTTGGGGGAAAATTCTGGCTGGTAACCCTGTGATCTTCTCTGATAATACCCATTGAAAATAGTCTTGAGGAAAAGGTCATGCAAGAAGAGTCCGAAGTGACTTGGGAAGGATAACAGGGTGGCATCTGACAGAAAGCAAAGCATGGGGTGAAACATCTGAGATGAAATGTTGATCCTGTAACAGTTGATTGCATTTTTTACATTGATCAGAAAAGGTAGCCATATGGTATGCTAGGAAAACTGCCAACAAGAGTATTGCTATTTTTAAATGCTTTTAATACAAGTTTCAACATGCATTTTCCTATTTTATCTATGCAGTTCTATTAGAGAGAAGAGTGACAGGTCCTACAAGGATTGAACTCTACTTCACATGCCTCTGAAGATGCAGGCTGAATTCAAGTGGAAGTGTTACACAGAGGTGACAATTCATTGAAATAAGCCTGTTTTCTCATGAATCTTGAGGACATTATGAAATATGTGCAACATATGCAATATTCCAGTATTACTTGGGTATGGGCATCTCTGATTAAACCTAGCCAAGTAAGCTAAACAGGCCCTGGGCGCTGCCAAGCAATCAGCCTTACCATGAAAATGTTAGCATCATTCCTGGCACAGTTTTTGCCCAGGCAAAATTATATTATTAATCTCCAGGAAGACTTCAAGGAGCTAAGGCAGGAATTCTGGGTACAGACTGCCTCTCTGATAGGGAGAAAGGGTTAAGAAAATTTAGCTGTACAAAAACCTCAGCCATGCATGTTGGACCAGGACAAGAGAATCATCCTTACGCCACTTAATTTAGTAATACATATATAGCCTTTGAGTCCTGGATCCACTTATTCATAAGTGCCTCTATACTTTGTTTCCATGGCCTTCATATAATAATAACTGGGCCAATAAACAGCCCACTTTGGAGCAATTTGCCAATTCCAGTGGTTGAATCCAACCAATCCAAGCAAGTACATTATGCTTTTGCATAGGCAAAAATCTTGTTTTGGTTCCATACTTCTGATGCTCTCCTCAAATGTAGTAAAGGACAATTACAAAGGCGAACAGGTAACTTTTCACTCCTGCTAATTTTGCATTGTTTAAAAAAAAAAAAAAAAAAAAGGCTCTGGTCCTTTGCAACATGGGATTGTCTTGTAACAACATTTCAGTTTCACATCGAAAGCAAAAGGACTTACACACTTTGACACCAGAAAAAAAAATATATATCACCCGCCTCTCCAAGGATAGAGAGCTGCTGCTGCAACATAAGTGATCTGGCAGTTCTTGCAAGAGTAGCATAAACAGGAAGGGAAGAACTCCACAAATTTGATGACATGTGGTCTTTATTTTCAGAGTTGTTTGATTGACGAGTGACTGTGAAGGGGTGCTGAGTACGGGGAGCTCTGCTGATGGGCCTGGTGATCCAAAGCTGGAAGGAATTCTAGACTGATATCATTGCTACCCGATGACAATTTTCTGGCTCTGTGGGGTACTTCTTCTGTCAGACATGCTGAGATTTGAGTGCCACCTCTCTTTCATCTCATGTGTCTTTTTTTTTTTTCCTCTTTTTTTTTTTCTCTTCTGAGTTTTCTTAAAGCATAAAATGTGTGAATGAGTACATGCTGTAGTCTGAAATGATGAATGTGGTGCCTCTGTTTCACTTTAGTTTTTATAATCCCTTTTTTTACACACATTAAAACTACCAGAAAACAATACTGATAAGCTTAAGTTCTCACAGGTTGAGAACCTTCTGAAAGTTCAACATTTATGAAAAGACTACAAAGGAGCAGTGACCAAAATCTAAAGACAAGAACTCTAAGACTCTCCACCAGTAAAAGCACAGACTAATGACTCCTTTTCCATAAGCAGGACAAGATCTATGAATAAAAATAATACTTTTTAATAATACTTTTTTTGATCAAATAAGATAAGTGGAAAACAAATAGATAAGACTTGGTACCCACAAGAACCCAACTGGGTTCTTTCCCATAATGTATTCTTTTTTTAAAGCTTTAGTCTCCTAGATATTTGTCAGCAGCCTTAATTTCCATAGATATTAAATGAATTTTAAGGGAAAAACTCAGAACTAAGCCTTTTTCACTCTACCTATAGCATGCAAATTACAAACCCCAGAAATTACCCTTCAGCTATTCTAAATGTTCTTATATTCCACATCTCAAAGTATCTGTTGTTTAACTTACTGTTTTGTTTTATGAAAAGAAAATGAAAGGCATCATCAGTATATCTGCTTAATGTTTTATTCCTTGCTGGGTATTTGGACTAGGAAAACAACAGCTTTCCTTTTGACTGTTAGTGTTTAATTATTCGATGTTAACAGCCAAGAAGTAAGCTGTTAGCTCTCCTCTTCTTCACAGCTTTTCCTTCCCTAGTGGGTCTAAATCTGTCCTTCACACATGGGAGGAGCAGTCTGAATTGTGGGGATTGCATTTTGGCCTCAGAGGAAACAGCCTATGAATGACTTACTGCATTTCCGCTTAATATTGGTGTTGTTTGTTCTTCATTCTATAAGAAAAAAAAAAAGACACCGTAACAGCTAAATTTCCTGTCTTCAATGCTCTCCTTTAAATACCATCACAGATTCTTCTCCTTTACATATCTGCTCCCAAGCTACACTTTCTCAGCACAATTTCAGAAATGTAATGACTATTTTACCCAGATCTCTGAACTTCACTAATAGACAAAGTAAATAAGCTATGAATTTGGTGATATTCCTGATCTTTCCTGCAAAGTATTAGCAGCACACATATCTAACTAGATTGACTCTGTCTAAAACAACTGTTTTAAAAAGTTGCTTAAAAAGTTGCTTTGAAACCTGGCAGATAGTAATATAAAAGGAAATTATTTGCTTGAATCTTGCCCACATAATAACCCATAAAATAAATCACAAATTCACTATATTTCTGTCAAGTGATTGCAGGACATATCCAGTAATGTCATCTGCAGTACTGTGTCAGGTTTTTTTTCCTAGAGACTTAAAAGGGTTATGTATCTTTCCTCTCTAGAATAAAAGCAACTCCTATGACATAACAGCACACCTTGTTTAACAGAGTTCTCCCCTTTATTCTTATCTCCAAAAATCTCTAGAAACATATTCATCTGCTCCAGCTGTGCGTAACCACGGATGGGTATGTACTCCCTCATGCCAGGTCATCCCTAGCTACTTTTGTTATATCACTCAGGGATACAAAATGGCTTATGAATATTTCCTAATCTTTGCCACCAATTTGTTGCATCTGAATTGCATTTTAGGTCAATTGAATTCCCACTAGTCTGTTACACTAAAAATCTTAAAGGCAAATTGCATACCCTATATGCAAAATCAAAAAAAAAAATATTTTCAGTCTAATTAAAGTCTTTACAGTCTAATCAAAGAAATATTATTAATACAGTTACAACAGACAAGACACTAACGCTGCACAGTTTAGTCTATATTTAGTTACACATACTGTGTACATACATTGTACACAAACACAAAGTTCTTATTATCTGCCTTTTACTTTGGTTTTATGTTTACCTTTCCACTGCCTCTCTGGGTCTTAAGATGATGGCTTAAGTAGAGGGGAGGGGAATGGTAGTTGTCAGCATTCAAGTCTTTCACTGGGAGGAGTACAATGTAGATGTTAATGGTTTCTTCATCCTCCCTTTAGGACCAGCTGGGTGTCCTTTCTGTGTTTGCTAACATGCTCTACAGCTTGCTGTGCCTTCACTGGTCTCCAACTCCATGTTGCATCTGAAGTTACTGCCTTTGACATGCACTACAGTATGTGGGATATTATTGCTTTATAGGTGATTATTTATTAGGTAATTGCTTTTATAGCTAAAGAAGCTGATACAAATCTCCAGGAAGGCCAAGTCAAGGCCAGAAAAGTCTGACAAATCCACAGGCCGGTGCTGTTAGTGTCATGCAAAGTCTATGGCCTCTTACAATGCTTTTAGTGGCAACACCACATGTACTGGGCTACAAGGCTGCAACTTTTCTTTTGAATACTGGCCTTGTGGTAACAACCTGAAAGCCAGTGGCCAAAGCGTCTATGGTAAATGCTGAGTCTGAAAAATCTTTCAAGAAGCTGTCTTCAAATCATAAGCAGCCATTTGACAAGTGTTGGGGAATATATGCAAACTTCTCTTGGAGATCAGATATTCAGACTCAGACTAGATTGGAAGGGACCAAACTTGTCACACGCCAGTCTGTCTCGGGGGAACACCGAAAACGGCTGGTGGACTCACTCTAGTTCACTTCAGGCAAGTATGAAACAAACAGGGATTGATATTAGTAGCAAAAGAAGAAGAGCTGAAGATTTCATGATTTCATGGCTGTGAAGAGCCCTGTATACAGCTCGCTGATCCAACCGAAGCAAACCTCGCAGCCACGCGAAGGTGCACGCTGCTCCCTTCCTGAGCAGTAAGCCAGGGTGCGCCTAACTGCAAGACTATTGTACATCAAGGAGTTAACCTGAGTAGGTGCAGCCTCATGCTGTGCTGTCCCACACACACAGCTTTGCCTTCAGGCCCGTGCTGTGCTGCACATATCCACTGGTCACAGGATAAACTTAGGTGGCTAATTGTAGTTGAGGAGTCTGCAGGCAGCTCCCACCTGGCATGCACAGTTACACCACCTGTGTGTCCTTGTTCTTATGTTATAGTGAAGCAGCAAGTTCTCATGTGACCTTCCTTTTGTTTGACAGAAATAATGAACAAAATTGTTTCCCTCTGTGAAAATCCCATTAGAGCTCTAAATAACAAAATGTCAGCAAACCTGTCCACAGATAGGATCTGCACTGTGTGCCATGCCCTAACTGGAGGTCCATCCGATGCTGCACAAATGGGGATTCACAGCATCTACAGCATCTGTGTAAGATTATCTATACCATCCTCTTTTTTCCATCCAGTGCGAGCTTCAATAAATGGTATGTTGATGAATACTTTAAGGACTCTGAAAGTTTTTTCACTGAATCACAGAATGGCTGAGGTTGGAAGGGACCTCTAGAGATCATCTAGTCCAACCCCCCTGCTCAAACAGGGACACCCAGAGCACGGGGCACAGGGTGGCAGCCAGGCGGGTTTGGAAGATCTCCAGAGAAGGAGCCTCCACAGCCTCTCTGGGCAGCCTGTTCTGGGCTCACCCTCACAGTAAAGAAGTTCTTCCTCATATGGAGATGAAGAGATCTCTGAGATCATAAAAAAACACTAGCCCTGGTACACTACACTCACAGTATAGGAACAAATAGCAAATGCAAATTACCAGGACAGTCAACATATTCTTCAATCTCTGCCTGTATTATCCAACCAACAATTTAGATTGGTTAAATTTAACAGCAAATTTAATCTGTGGCTCACTATATTTGCTCTCTCTTTCCATTTCACTGTGTGTCACTTTGAAAGGATGGATGTTCCTGATCATGCAACAATAATAAAAAAAAATCTATGAAATCTGTATAACCCTTAGCTTGGCCTTTACTCTTTTACATCCTTTTCTTGTAAGGTTTTCTTATCTGAAGAGATAAATTACTAGCATAAATTACTGAATCTCATGGAAGTGGGAAAAATACCTTTATTTCTATTATCCTCCTTCATTTTAATCCAACATTTCCTCATCTGCATTTTCAGGTGTTATTTCCAAGCACTGTCAGCACCATCATACTCTCTTTTTCTCAACACAGACTCCTCCTGGAATCTGATGAAGAACATTCCACCTGATAATGCTCTATAAAGAAGCTTTAGTCAGGGTCAACTGAGCTAAGCTCTCTACAAACAGCACATAATCCTGGACCAATGACTTCCAAGATTTACTCTTTTCACAGATATTTTAACAAACCTAGGAGCAAACACTTCAATGTTCTGAGTCCTCAACTTGTAGAAAACAGGAGATCCAATTTTCAAAGACTATCTTTTGTAAACAGCGAACTATATTGATTTGGGCTACTCATCTTGGAAAAAAAAAATGGAGTTGGAGCAAAAATTAGTTATTACAGCTGCAGAATATTTGAAAAAACAAAATTCCCCAAATAAGATATTTTGTCTGATATGTGACATTACTGTAAGTATGGCAAGAACAAGGGCACTTGCTTACAGATATAGGGACTAAAAAAAGCCTGCTGTTGTGACTGAGAAATCCCTGTGTCTTTAATGACTGGAAGTTTTTATAATTTCCCCACAAGATGGAGTAGCACGTACAGTTTTGATGATTCCTGCACACAAATGATTTACTTATTTGGAGTGCATACTGTACTCTTAGATAATACTATGGAACCATTTCTACTCAGTTCAGTAAAATAAGAAACCAAATTCCAATGACTGAATAAAATCATAGAGAAAACCAAGAATTTTATATAACTGATAAATTTGAAAGAGGCTTTTACTGAGGTTCTGCTCATTGTCAGCACCTTTTTATCTCAACTGCTGTCCAGCATAAATACCCTAAGTTTCAGAGAACACAGGCTTTTAAGTCAGTGTCAGAAAGACTCCACAAGAATATGGCTAGAGATCATAGAACAGATGATAATTCATGGAGGAAGAGATGCTGGAAGGTCATCTAGCACAACCTCCCACTTCCTCCTGCTAATAGCTGGGTCATCTACGAGATCAGACCAGGCTTGCCAGGTCTTTATTTGTCAGATCTAGAAAAGCTCCAAAGATGATGTGCAATCTCTCTGGGCAACCTGCTCCAACACTTGACTTTCCTCCTAGTGAAAAAGCTTCTCCCTATATCCTTATATCCTCATACCCAGTCAGAACCTCTCTTGTTTCAAATTATACCCATTGTCTATCACCCTTCACCATGCACTGCTGTGAAAAAACTCCATCTTCTTTATGACTTTCAGATAGGTATTGGAGGGTTGTTATGTTAGATGGCCCAATTCCCTCAGCCTCTTCTCACAGGGCCAGTCCTCTAACCCCTGATCATCCTGATGCCGGACTTGGACCTGCTAGATTCTTTCCTGTACAGGAGAGACCACGGAGGGGACGGGGTTGAAGAGGGAATGCGGTTGTCTTTCCTAGTATGACAGCACATACATTTACTAATTTATATTAGATGGACTTCATAGTTTTAGATAAGTATACACTTATGTAAAACGCCCCACATGCAGCGGGCCCACATTTCCCCTAGTCTTCCTTCCCCTAGTCTTCCTATTCCATCCTTGCATACTCTGACAACATCCTTATATTCCTCGCAGGCTACTTGCCTGATTTCCATACTGCTTCCCCACAAGGTCATCGTAAGTACTACAAAAAAATACACATTTAAAGTTCAGCACAACTTAGCAACACCGACTTGAAACTATACTATTTTTTCTTTATTATGGTGACAAAAAAAAAATGTTTCCTATTGTGCCAGACCCACTTTCAGAGCCAGGTATGAAAGGGTGGGCCCAACTCAACAGCTGCCTCTCCAGCTATATTTATTATAAGGATGGTTCACAGCAGTTGCCTGTTTTGAATACAAATTGTGGACAACCAGCAACAGGAAACAGTACTGGTCGGCATCCTGTTGCTGGCCAGAGTCCCTAAAGGCAGCAAACCTGGAGGAAAAACAAATGATGCCAGTATTACAAGTAAGCATTAGAAGTTGTTAGTGATTAATAGTATCTTGAAGTATGGTGTTTTCTTTGCTATCTTATTTCAAGACCAAATGTAGGTCTGCTTATATTTTAATCGTATTTCCTGTTATGAATGAGAGAATGTCATCTTGAGATGCATCTTAATGGCCTTACAGGGAGACCGCGCTGCAGTGTTTTTATCTAGCAGCATCAAGTGGGGGTGAGATGTGAAAAGTAAGAAGGGATGCACTGCATGAAAGCTTTTTTGCCACAGCAGGTGCTGAAAATATTTAGCAGTGGCATGTTAATTAGGCATTACAGTAACACTTCCAAGTCCGGGATCTGATGGTGTTAAATACACAGTGAAAAATGAGACTTCGTATGACTAAACATCACTTTGATTCCTCACATCTCCCAGTATACAATAAAACAACTGAGTTACATGTGGAAAGGCAGAAACAATGGTACTTTCATTGTACCACTGCGTTTTATCTTTCCAACATTTTGATAACCAGGTAGTTTACAGAGAAATTTATTGTGAGACAGGATGCAGTGACTGGCTTGTATGCCAGTTTTTATGATGAAGTTCTTCAGTCATCTGAGAGATGAATTATCAATAACACACAGTATTTTTCTTAACTTTGACATTATCTGAGAATCACTGTCTTAGAGCAGGTGAGGGAACAGGTGCTGGAGCAATAAGACAACTATCTTTGTACGTGACAGCACTTTTCTACTAAATATGGTGATTAAATGGCCCTTTAATATACTAATTTATTTCCTGATACTCATGTATTGTAGGGACAAGGCAATTTCTTGCAGCAATATAAGTCTGTACTTTGGGAGGATTATCTACCAAGCCAGTCAATTGCCTATAGGTTTTCATAAGCCTGAGGTATCTAAACCCGCAACCTCATAGGTAAGTGGTGTCTTTTTACAAAGGAAGGTAGCTAACCTACTGCACTATCCCAGTGTAACTTCTCAGACAAAATACAGGAGTTCATATATGTTAAATTATGTAGTTTAATCAGTTTATGAAAGGGTTTTATGACGCACTGTCTGCAAGACTAGGGCAAGTGAACTCTAGGCTTTGATACAGATGTGGAAGAGGTGAGCCAGGTATAAACATCCAGACATCTCTGTTCAAGCCCTCTGGAAGTCATCCATACTTCCAGGAGGCACTGTGTGGGACCAGGCACAGCTGTGCAGGTCAGCAGCGGCAGTTATTTGGGTTACATGGATGGGGTCCTCTCCCCCCAGAAAACTTTTAGGCCCTTGCCTACTCAAGAACAGGGGGAATACCTCCCAGGCCCAAGACCCCAGAGGGATCACGGCTCTTGAAAGGTTCATCCAAACAAGCAATGCATGCTCCAGAAGCTGCCAGACCAGAGGAAAAGCAAGAGTGATAGGGGCCACTTGCAAAGTTATCTAAAAACTCCTATTTGCAGAGACAGAGGCAAGAGGAGCTGCCCATCATACTGAGCACTTGGACACATAGATATCAGCATACAGTGGCTTCAGCTCGTTTTAAGGAGATGTCTTGGAGGCTGAAACTTCCGAAACTTTCCCCCCCCCACCTTCTTACTGACAAAGAGGTGCCTGGCCCAATGGATACAGTTCTATTCCTTTATTCTTTCTGGGAAAAGTTCAATGGAAAAGAAAATGAGGGCAAATAAGTATTTTAAAGTTTTCTTCTTTCTACTGGGATCACTGTGGGCAGGTGAGGGAAGAAAACAGTGGGAGGAAATTCAGCAGAACATAAGCTTTTTGCTGAAACCCTACCAAAAAGGAACTTTTAAAATATTGCTCTGGTCACATAGCGCATGTTGTAGGCCTCTTCTAGGATGGTCTGCATTCAAAGACCTACACAGAACAGAAGGGTAGCAGAGAACTGAATATTAACCAGTTTATGAACTAGCAGAAAGATTTGAACACATATGTGGCGAGAAATGAACAAGCAGAAGGACTGTGAACATCGGCCTAGAAAATTGTGGGAAGGCACCGTGTAGGCCCCTCCTGCTGATCTGCATCTGAATTGTCATTTGCATCCTCCTTGCAAAACAGAGCATGGGACTATAGCCTGCCCTTATACTTATCCAGTATCCCAAAGCTGGCCTAACACTGAGGCCCAGGCTTGAGATACAATTAAATCAAGCATAATAGGTTTTTGCAAAGATGGTCAGAAACGGGGACAACAGCTTAGTGCACCCCTGCAGTGATGCAGACTTACTCTCATCCTCCTGGTACGAAGGCAGATGGTCTTACCTGCTACTTCAGCAACTTTGTGAAGTCACCAAATTGCACAAAGTGGTAGGTAGGATGGAGAAGAGCAGTGCCATTCAGAGGGACTTTGATAGCACGGAAAAATGGGCCAACAAAACCCTCCTTAAGTTCAGCAAGGACAAACGCAAAGCCCAGTATCTTGGCGCTTTTCATGGCTGTTTACTGAGAACATAGTAGAGACAGGAAAATCTAAGGTAGCTCAGTATGAAACGATCCTTCATCAAGATGTTAATAAGCTTTGATTTCAATAGCCGTTTAGTGAATAAAACAAGTTCTAGACATCCTTTTAGACCTAGCTGCTCAGTTTTCCCTTCATAATTTTATCATTTCTCTAATTCTCCAGCGAATAGAGTATTTAATGAAAAAGTCAAGCAGATTCCAGAGTATGGAGGGAGTAGGGGAACAGTATTAACACAAAACTTGCAGTCTTTCTTTATACACCGTGGAAGCAGAAAGGGATAACTCCCCCATCTTCCTTTCCCTGTCTCATCATTTCTGAAGGCTGTCTAGCTTATTCTATTGCTTTGCTGACACATCACAGGGGCCAAGAAGGGAGCCTTTGCACACTTCAGCCTGGTCTCATGTGGAGCACCACAGCTTATGACCATTGCTCCATACCTCATCCAACTCTGAAATTTCCCTGTCCCAAAGAAAAAAAAAAAAAAAAAAAAAAAAAAAAATCCACTTCTTCCACAGCTTAATGAAACACCTGACGGTCGCAATGAACTGCGCTAAAGCGGATACCATGCTGCAACACCAACTTCACTGAAATCAACACTAAAACTGATGTTAGCAGGACTGCTGTGCAGAAGCAAAGAGGCAGGGTTCGTAATTCCTTCCTCCTGCTGCTACCTGGAGACAAAGGAATATCCTAGTTATAAAACTGACTAGTTCCTCAAATAACCTAACGATACATGATCAAATTTACACATGCATCTTTACACACACACCTCTAACTACAGAATTGCAATTGCTAGTACACGTTAAGGTCAAAGGAAATGCTGAGATGCTAGAACAGAACGATTTGATTTCCCCCCTGCCTTGGGATGTAGTAAGTACTTCTGCCAACATGTACTGATCAGAAAAAACATATGAAGTACACTTCTGTCTTCAATGGGATATGGGAGAGGCAGAGCAGTTGTATCTAGTGACTCAACTTCACTTGACTCCTCTCCCCTTCTATGCCATAGGGTTGCCAGCACGCACACCCTACGCTAAACCTTTCATGCACAGTCACTCCTAACAAGCTGCAGTCTACTGAGCTACCTCTGTTATTTGGCACTAAGAGCACACATACTGTGAAATCTGTCACAGCCTGCCCAGCACTTGCAACTTCAACCAGCATATTGCTGGCTTCTGTAATACTCCTGAAGTCGAACAAGAATGGAAATAAAACCATAACCTTTTGAAAGAAATACATTGTTTTAAAGCTCAATCCTTACCTCACGTACTGTATATTTCTTAAAATTTAATTAATCATCAAGATAGCTCCTGAGCGTTCATTTCAAAATCCAGGTACACAAGCATATAGTAAAGAGCACCTAGCAAGCTAGGTAGTATTGCAGTATCAGCAATAAATCTTTTTGACATTAACCTACAACAGCTGCTTCATGGATCTCACACAAATCTTTAGGACCATTGACCGTTAGTCTGATAGTTTTGAGAGTCAAAACCCAGCACAAAGAGGAAAAGTTTGCTAACAGCTCTCAAAGACGCCTTCTAGCATTTCTGATTATGCAGTGATTTTGACATGTGACTAAATCTAATGGAAATTCATATCCAATCAATTTAATTTTTCCCCTTTGCCTAGGGTGGCTCCCTGCTCCTGTGTGGCACACTACACTGCCTAGCAACATTGCCTAGCAATGGCAAGGCACTAGCAAATGGAATCTAACTCCATATTGACACAACCAGCATGACTCAAGTTAAAATGAAACGGTTCAATGATAACTGCATGGGGGAAAAGAAGAAGAAGCAAAAAGCTGTTCCAGCAGCTCTTAGTGACTTTTTAAAGTGCTTTCCTGAATTGTGAATTGTTTTTTTTCCCCTCAAGAATTACACTGCTACTAATATTTTTGCTCTTTGGAAAGCCTTGTGACTTGCCAAGTACGGTTTCTTGGGGGTTTTCAGCACCGCACCACACCCTCAGCTTGGTTCAGCAATGGCCAGGATGCAGGGACACGTTTCATGTCAAATGGTCTGACAACTACTGCAACTACCTTAGGCTGCCATTCACATCCCTTAAGTCTCTGGACAAATAGTAACCCACACAGCATCTTATCGCCTGGCATTAAACAGGTTAGCACAACTGCACCTTAGAAGTGTGTATTTGTCACTACAAAAAGAATCCAGATATAAGTGGCTACATGTGGAAGTCTAAAGTTAACTGGGGTAAACAACACCTTTGAAGGCCTTCCTTCACACAGGGGAAGGAGAGCAATCCCAAGGAAAGCAAAAGATTTAATGAGAAAAAAGGTCTACTGCTGGATGAAATAATAGCATTTCTTCAACACCAGGTCAATGCCTGAAGGTGCAAGAACAACTGCAGGTCAGCTACCCTACCTGCACACTAGGACATATCACAGACCCCTGTGCTTTCTACAGGACACTGATGCCTCTTCTGCCATAGCTACAAGGGCCTGAAGAAGTGAGACACCAGGTTGGCTGCAAGAATTAATTTTACTGAAAAATATTTCCCCACCCTTGCAACAGCCACTTTTCATGCAGTGGTCCAAAACAAGATGTCCTATCTGATCCTCTTCTGTCCTCGAGCTTGCCACAGGGCAGACAGTGTTTAGAAATAACTAACTTGGAGGTGGAAAATATTTTTCAAAGCAGAACTAACAAAAACATTCTCATATGTGTTCTCTGGGAAGAAATGTAGTCATTACTTCTATCCACACTCTTAAATTCCATGAAGGCAACTTTAAGAATAGGGAATTTTGCATGTAGACAGCAAGGAGATTAGGATTATTGGAATCTACCTAAGCAAAAGGCTCTAATTTTACTATACCTCCACTCGGAGCTCCTTATGCTCAAGTTTTTACTCCTCTCTTTTCTTTTTCTTATATCAACCCTGCACCCCATAAAAGCTGATAAAAGATTCTGTGCTTAACAGGACCATAGAAAAAAAACAAGGCAACAAAACTAGAAGCCAAGGCCTAACAAGCCTCACTACTCCAATTTTGTTCTAATTTTATTTTGAAAGCATCCCCCCAAGTTAATTTCATATTTCTGCAGCACGTATAAATATACTTACATCTCTCTGCAATATTATAAGGGCAAAAATGGGTCAGTTTACTTAACTCAGTAATAAATGCCTGAACATAAAGATCACATTAAACAAGCCAGAGTTTCATAGCAAACAACTTTGTGGGAGGCTTTGCAGAAAGTGTTTTTCTTACTTCTGTTTTAGGAAAAGAGAGTGCAATTTCAAAGAATTCCATTTCTGCCTGGTCAGAAAAATCACAAACACCACTCAAAGACAGGTGTATTATATATTCTTCAAAATAATGAAAGTAGGAATCCTTTGCAAAGTGCAGTCCAATGCAAGAATAAGTGTGCTAAAACTCTGGATTTCGGCATTACCAGAATGTATCTGTTCACAACGGTCACCAATGACACGTCTCTAAATTAGAGCATTATCCTATTCCTTGGCACAATTTGGTATAATTGACAGTCTCCAGAGAAGAGACTACTACAATACAGTAGCAATGAGATAAGAAGGTCACAGTATAGGTCAGGAAAGAGCTCTATTTGGGAACTTCATTGCACCTGCTCTTGCTGTGCCTGCCTTTCATTTCACCAACTTCAGAAATCATCAGTTGTTGTTGACACTATGTAATTTTTCCTCAATAAAAAAGGCAAAAGGTAAAGTCTCCTCTTATAATTCACATTCCAAGTTAAAAGTAATATTACTGACACTGAAAAGTTCACATAACCAGCCCTCTGCAAAATACATTCATATAAACAGCTAATATGAGGATGTCACTGCTTACAATATCAAAGCTGAATATGTGTAACAACTTAGTCTCTAAAGAACCTAGAGAAAAGAGGAAAAAAAGTGACAGAATTCTCTATCAAACGCATTATGGAATTTGTAAATATATTTATGAATATAACATAATATCAGTATAACATTCATTCATCTATAGTGAACCGAACTGAGAAAAAAGCTCTTCAAGCTCTTCAGCTTGCTTCCTTACACTGCTGAGTAAATCACAGTACAGTCCAAAAGGGGCACACCACGAATAATGAAGCCTCAGGTTGAAAATATTAAAAAAAACAGGAATACCACCTTCTAATACTATGTTTCTTGTGGAAATTTAAGTTCTCTCAGATCTCCCAAACCTTTATTATTAAAAGCTCCTTCTGTAGCTCTTAAGCAGGCTACAGAGATACTTCTAACTTGAAACAGCAAGCTCAAAGAAGTTTTATTTTAATCACAGACAATTAGACATAGAAACTTGAAGTCTTATGTGCTGATACGCAACTTTGCATATGACTACCCTTTCTTTCTTTCTCACTTACTAAAAGACATTTTAACTCTCTAGTATCATTAACTTAGGTACTGTTCATCAGTATGTCCACAATTTATTCCCTCAAGCAAATTGAATGTTGCATTCATTATTAGCTAGACTTTTAGCAAGTCTTTGCAATCTTTATTTCTTTACTTGTACTCAGGAATATGAAGTCTTGGTAAACACTGACTGCAAGAATGCACCACAGCTCACATTTGCAAACATGAATACCTAACACTTTCATGATAATTATTAAAATGATTATAAATCAAATGAATTAAAGTGGCAAGGTTTTTTAAACCAAAAGAAAACTCACACTTCCAAAATAAAATCAGAGAATGGGAAGAAAATAATTAGCGCAAAACAGAAGATACCAAACTCTTTGACAGTGTGTGTAAAACTCTGTGACACAGGCCACTCTGGAAAACAATCAAGGAGAGCATGCTGTTAAAGCAGTCAGTGCTGATAAACAAAACATTGACTCTACAGCCACGGGGCTACTTCTACCTCCCCCCTCTTTTGGCAGGTTAAGGCTGCTTTCAGTCTTTAGACTGTAGATAAGCAAAAATATGGAATGCTTCAAATAAAATATTTGATGTAACTAAACAATCTGTACGGATCAGAAGCGCTGAACAGGCAACTGTTGCTCGCTGCATTAAAACAACTGTAGTTGAACTGAACATCAACAGGTGACTAAAACAGTGGGTATCCAGTTAGGTTTTACTGTTGGCCATTACTCCTTCCCCTTACATTACCTTAGGGCCCAATTTCCTTTCCCTTAGGTACTCTAACCAAGTCAGCAGCAGAGTCTGGCAACACAGCCAGAAGAACTTTTTTTTTTTTTTGGGGGTGGGGGTGGGGGGGTAAGGTTTTTAAAATAAAGTCCCTAGTTGTACAGATTTCTCTTCTTGCTAGGCACAGAATTTAAATAAGGACTCCTTACCTCTGCCGTCTGAAGTGAGCTGATCTTCCTCTTTATTTTCCTTTGTGGCAAGCACTCACTTCCCCTCACTATGCACAGTACCAAGTCACCATGGGATCCTTATTCCCTTGACACACGATGTATTAGCTGCAACCTCCAAGGTCTTTTTGTAATTTGCTACTACCTTCAGGCACTGGAATTCTCTATTCCTCTATACCAGTACACTGAGTAAGTAATGGCCAGATACTGCTCCCAGTCTTTTCTTTCCTTGTATATTTAGACAAGGTAATACTGCACATGTTAAGGCAGGTATTCTTACAGCCCTGAGACCACATTCCTGTTTTTTCTCCCTCCCTTCTTTCCTGTAGTACTAGTACTATAAGAATTGCTTCACATGGCGGGGGTGAGAGGCAGGTGAAGGAGAAGGAGAAAAGAAAAAAAAAAAAAAAAAAAAAAAAAAGGAAAGAAAAAAGGCTGCTTCTATAACCCATGTCAACAGTTAAACCTCCTATCAAGATTGCACAACCAAGGTTAGATATGAGCAGATGGTCCAAAAATGATTGTAACATGAAAAACAGGCTAGAAGAATTTTGTCCAAGAGTTTGGCAAGGACCACTTGGGTTACGTGAATCGGAACAGCACATCAGCTATGATGAGTAACTCATTCTAACACATCAACATACATGTGCATAGGGAAAAACAGCTGTCCACCCATACAAAGGTAAATAAAAAGCACTACCCATAAGGACAACTGAGTGGTCAGCCACTTAGTTGTATCTCAGCCTGTTTATATACAATGTTATTTTAAAAACAGTTATTACCTTTCTAGGCTTCCCATTCCATTTTCCCCCACTTAAGCCTCCTCCAAAGATTCTAGATACACAGAAGAAAGCCCATGGAGTTCTGCACCAAGTACAGTTTTCCTAAACTGTTCTTGACAGCTATGCAATTACAATATTTTTAAAATCAAACTGGGTACCTGTCCATACCTTTGCAGTTTGAAAAACAAGTACACTTAAGTATTTTATGTATAATTAGCACAGAGTAAGACTTAACTTGTATTTAGAAAATAAACAAGCTATCCAATTTCTGTTCTGGAAACAGAGTAGAACATGAGCAACTCAACCAACTATCGGAGTTTTATTTTATCAACTATGTTTTTACTTTCATGTGCCTGTGCACAAAAATTGTTGTCTCCCATTCAAAGAAAAATATCTTCTGGTATAAAATTGTACATGAGTGTTCAGTATAGAAGAATCTGTTTTAAATTTCAAATCATATTCAATCAAAAATATGTTTACATGTCAAAACCATAATTATAATGTCTCAGTTGCTGCAAGAATAAAGTTGAGACTTTTTCCATTTCCATATACAAATTTTATTGCATTACCTGTATTCTAAGTACAGATACAAATACACATTGACTCATAACAGACTTGAAACCTGCCCAAAGAACCGGAAAGTTCATATAGTATTTGAGCCAAAGTTGATAGGACTTCAATAGCTGATAGGAAGCTCTCCCAATCTTTCTCCAAGAACAACCAGGATCCATAATATTTTTGGTCCAAGACGCATAATTTAAGTTCACAACTGAGTTTATGAACGAGTGTATTTACCCCAGATGTGCAGCATAAACACAGAAGCAATAAAAAGAAGACTCATGACCAAAACTGGAACAGGACCACTAAAAATAAAGAAAGAAAATGTATTAACATGAAAAGCAACAACAACAACAAATCTGCTTTGTCTAAAGGCCAGTATCAGCCAAATGAGCTCATCAGTTCATATGCAATTGTACAAGAAAGTTCTTATTCCATTCCCACTGAAACACACAGGTATGAGATAGCCATCCTTACCAAAAACTGCTGCTGTCACTGCATTTTTAAAAATAGATACCCTAAACGCTACATGACTGTAAGCACAATAACAAAGCACTACTTCTATTTAGAAGTAATTAACAGTTCGCTCCTGCTTGTTGTCACGAAATGAATCTCCAGATTTTTAGAACATTATCGTCTCCACTTACTAATCTGATATTCCCCTGAACAGATATGTAGTCAGATACAGGAGACAACAGAGTCCTCTAGTGGCTAGTCAAATTTTGGCATGAAGTTCATACAGTCTAGTAGCTGTCTCTCTCCTCAGAGTTTTTCTTTCCTTTAAGACTGTAGCAGTGGAGTCAAGGTAGGCTGGAGCGGGGGGCGACGGGGAAGGGGGGGAGTTCCTGGTATGTTTTTGTTTGTTTGTTTTTTGAAAAGATGGGCAGAATATCCAAATTAGGTCTGCTATGAAATCATTAAGACATACAATTCCAATACATTTCTTATTGTCTTTTTTCTCCCCTTCCCACCTTCATGTGTGTTTTAGAGACTATATACAGTACAGCTGTTCCATGTCATCCTGACACTACTCATGACTTTTAATGACACTACTCAATATTGCTTCATGCCATCCTGACACTACTCATGACTTTTTATGACACTACTCAATAGTGCTTCATACCACCTACTATCTGATTTTCAGTGTGATATTGGGAGAAACACTAAGTGCAGTTATCTAGCCTTCAAGCACTAACAACCTTTGCAGATTACTCCAAGTTTCAGTTTACAAGCAGGGTAATGTTACTTGAAAGTAACATTAAAGTTAAAAGTAAAAACAAAAAATAAGTATGGCTGAAATAATTTACTTTTCTTGATCCACACATTTCAAATGTTCGTAATTACCATTTTCTACAAGCAGCTCTAAAATTCAATGATTATATACCCTGATGAGGCTGATTTGAGTACAAAGAACCCTGAATAGATGTAAACCATTGAACGAGTAAATTAATGGCAAAATACAAGCTGACGCCACGCAGTGTTTACACAAGTGTAACTACATAAGAATCACACTTGTGTAGTGTGATTCTCCCTACAAGAGAGAAAGCTTTCACTAAGAAACAGAACCTGCTCTTCAATAGGTAGTGTTTCAACTGTTGAAAACGATGTCCTACAATATAAATCATAAGCAATATCATAAGCAATAAGCTTATGGTATTGCTTAAATTCATAAACAATAAGCAATGCACAACACTCTTCCATGTTTTATCTAAATTACTACCTAATTCATTTGTGCCTTTAATAATAGTAATACATAAGCCATTTGTTGCCTATGGTTTTTGTGTTACTACATAGCAATAGACAGTTAAAACACTGGAATTCTCATACACTTCAATCTTCTCAGCCTTAAATGCTTGCTTAAAAATATATGTATGTTTGTATATAAAATTCAATAAGCATTAAAAACTTTGTGTTGTGCATTCTCAGAAGTGTCCTGCAGAAGGCTGCATGTCAGTACCACAAGTCCAATTTGATCCTCTATCATGAGTCCATGGGAAACAGCACCTATCACTCTTTAAGCAGGGAAGCTCAAGATAAGATAGAGAAACCAAAGGTACCAAATGACACAGAAATAGTGACAAGTTTAAGGATACTATCTTGTTTTTAGCCCTGTTAAAGGACAAAATACTGAGTTTAAACAGAAAAATATCATATCCCATTTTCAGCCACATCCCACACAGCTCCCTTTCGCATTTTGCGGTATCCACTATTACAAAGGCATCTTCCTGAGGCAAAACAAACTTGCCTATTCAATGTAATTTTTATTATTTCTGATTAGGGATAAACAGTTAAAAAAAGCCTGAAGCACCAGAGGTACAGTTACGCACAATAAAAATACAAAACTTTTAATCTACAGCACAATTGTCCCAATCATAGCTAGTACAAGATAACACTTTCTTAGGTGCTTTTATGATTTTTTCAAATTCCTAGTAATTCTAAGGGCACATATTTTAGACAGCACAAGAAACTAAATTTAATAAGTAATCATGCTGATGTAGGTCACAACTATTTTTAAAAGCAGCTTCTGCTGAAGGATCAGAGGCAATGACAATCCGTCTATAATCCATTTTCATCTTAAAGCTTACTGGACAGATATGATACAAGAAAGCATAAAGCTATAAGAAAGCTATTTCAAAGCCGTGGCTCACAAAATGTTGTAATTTGTCTGCAGCTGGGCTGTAAAACCAACTTCTACAAATCTGCTTCTTCTGCAAACAGCCTGATCAAAAAAGTACCTGTGTGGCTTGAAAAAGCATCCTCAGGGCTGACTGAGAGAGTCCCTGAGCTGCAGCACAGCTAAGAGAAGAAAAAAAAAAAAAATCTACCAACTTGCTGCTATTGAAGTTTAGAGCAATGTATAATATGAATATAAAGCAGTAAAACGGAGATCCACCTAGGAGACTTACTGAAGAAGTGGTGAAGGCATTTTGACTGCTTTGAAGCGCACCTCAATTGAAGCTAACTAAGGTTAGCAGGCTTTTATCAGTTTGTTTTTATTCCTTTTTTTAACCTAAGTTTTAGTAGACTACATGGTACACAAAAGGCTTGCCTATCTCCACAGACATGCTCTAAAGCCTTAGTGGTGCTCATATTTTTTAATCTCTGCCTTGCATGTTTCTTGGATTCAAAATGGGGAAAACAAGACTAGCAATAAAAAAGTAATTATTTTGATGGGTTATAGCAAGATTTGTTTGTTTTTGTGGGGAGGTGGTGTTTTTTGTAGGTGTGTATTTTTATTGGGGGGAGGATTGGGCTTTTTTTTTTTTTTATTTTTGTTCTTTTTATTCTTGGTCTGTTTTTTATTCTTGTTTATTCTTGTTTTGGTGTTTTGTTTTTCTTGTGTTTGTTGGCTTTGTTGTTTGGTTTTCTGGGTTTCGTGTTGTTTTGTGTTTAACTCAAGCGCACATGAAAACACTGAACGTATCAGAGAACGCAGTTTGTGATACAGTCACTACGTTCACTATCATAAACCCTGTCTCAAATGTTTTCCTCTGAAGCCAGCTACAATGTCTTTTCTACTGTTGTATTTCTGTTCTTTAAAAACCCCAGAATAAAACACTAATAGATTCTATAAAAAGAAAAGCAATACAGGAATTATCTGGGTCTCCTGAGCCAGTAACAAAATTCAGTCCAGTAACAAAAATTAAGAGGCTATGAAGTATGCACCTTCATTCTACAGAAAACACAAGTAAACACTATAACTTAGCACACAGTCCTGCCAACCAAAATGGCCCCTGTCCCTCTACTCAAGTGCTAGGCTCATTAGGCTAGTTTGGGCAATAAACTGAGCGACTGAGTTTCTTAAGAAGTAAAAACTCAGGCTCTCTTTACCATTTATGGAACATTATCAGTTATTTAACCACCACCTTGGAAAGTCAATCTTATAACCATAGAAATAAGCCAGTTTAATTCTTATGCTAAGAGTTGGTAAGTGAACAGCATTGCAATACCCTGCGTATCTTCACTTGAAGTTTTAAAAAAAAAAAAACTCTGCAAGCACGCAGCACATCAATTGTACTATGTTTTCAAAATGAAAAATGCTCAGAATGTGTGCCATGTTAAAAACAGAAAGTCAATTAACAACTTTTAGCGTGATTACAAACATCAGTCTAAATTCACTGTGACAATCTGTCCCAGCTTCAAAGAGGCTGCTCACAGTCTTCAGAGACCACTTAAAGTGCACGTAGGCAATCATAAAATGAAACCCTTTTTCTTTTAAATAACCACAGTCTTAAGCTTAAAACCAGCCCTTCCAGGTTTACATATTAAATACCAAGTTTCCTCCCAAAGCTAAGGAGACACCAGTTCACCACATATCTGCCATTCAGTGCAAAACATTAGCCTTTAAAGATTAAAAGTTGAATAAATAACAGACACACACACACACGCACGCTGCCCACGCCTGCCACCGCCCAGGCACCCCCAACTTACACTTTGAGCCCCGGCGAGTCCTCGGTGTAGAAGCGCCACATCCCGCCCGTGCCCGTGGACGTGGCACGGCCGGCGCTCCTCGTCCCGCAGCTGGCATTCTTCCTGCGGGGCGCAACAGGGCGAGGCAGAGGCCCGCGGGCGTTAGGGAACCGCGAGCGGCCCGCACCGCCGCCACAAGGAGCCCCAGGG
>VZSV01000282.1:523586-544530 GCA_013398735.1 Nothocercus julius
CGTGCGCCGCGCTGCACGTGCTGCTGCTCAGCGGCGAGCGCGTGGACGCCTTCGTGTGCGACCAGGTGCGCGCGAGGGCGGGCGGGACCTGCGCGGGCGGTGGGAGGGGGCCCCGGTGGGAGAGGGCTGAGGAGGGGGCGAGGGGGAAAGGTGGACCCTCCGCCCGAGGCCCCGGAGAGGGCCGCAGGGGAGCTTCAACTCGAGGGAAGGAGAAGGAAGGAAGAGTACACGCCCACGTTTCCACTTTTGCTCGAGCAGGGCTGCCCGTCAGCCCGCACACTTGAGATGGCGTGTGCACGCCGGCACCACTAAGGGCTCCTGTCATTGCCTCTCTCCTGTTTGCTCTAGGTGTCCGCCTGCATTCCCATCCTTCGCCTGGCCAGAACCCGTAAGAAGGTTCTGTTCTACTGTCACTTTCCTGATCAGCTTCTGACGAAGAGGGAATCGTTTCTAAAACGCCTCTACCGAATTCCCCTCGACTGGCTGGAAGAGTACACAACTGGCATGGCGGACTGCATTGTGGTCAACAGCAAATTCACTGCCAGTGTGTTCAAGGAGACGTTTAAGTCCTTATCTCACATAGACCCAGAGGTCCTCTACCCGTCACTCAACACCAAAAGCTTTGAAACAGTAGTTCCTGCAGACATAGCTGAGCTGATACCCAAAAAGAAAAAGTTTCTGTTCCTTTCCATTAATAGGTATGAGAGAAAAAAGAACCTAGCATTGGCTCTGGAAGCTTTGCATGAGCTTCGTGGGAGACTGGATTCTCGTGAGTGGGATGAAGTTCACCTGGTTATGGCAGGTGGCTATGACAAAAGAGTTCTGGAAAACGTGGAGCACTATGAAGAGCTGAGGAGTATTGCGACCAAGCTTAATATTATTGACCAGGTGACCTTCCTGAGATCATTCTCAGATGAGCAGAAAATCTCTCTTCTTAGTAACGCTTTGTGTGTGCTTTACACTCCAAGTAACGAACACTTCGGCATTGTTCCTCTGGAGGCAATGTATATGAGATGTCCAGTTATAGCAGTTAATTCAGGGGGTCCTTTAGAATCAATCTTGAATAATGTTACAGGATTTTTGTGTGATCCTTTGCCAACACAATTTTCTGAGGCCATGGAAAAATTTGTGAGAGATCCTCTCTTAAAAGACACAATGGGAGCAGCTGGGAGAGAAAGAGTTATGGAAAAATTTTCATCAGAAGCATTCACGGAACAGCTGTACCAATACATATGCAGATTAACACAATAAAATTACATTCCTATATTAAATTTTACAGCTTTGTATGTTTGATCTTTATAGGAGACCAGGATTCAATGTGAGAACTTGATGAAGAAAACATGAGTTCCCTTGTTATACTGTTCCATACAAAAAGCAACAAGCAGAAAAGCTGCTGCTGTTTTATTTTGCTGCTATTTGCTTGTTTATAATGCTGTTATTAGAAGGTTCATGCGGTTGGCTGATTTGCCATTGTACAAGTTACGTGTGCAGTTCCTGGAAAAATGCATAGTTCAAATTGCACTAGACTTGCAAGATTATCACATTTTTATACGGTACAGTATGGCTAGTTCAATTTAGAAAATGCAGGTTTGTACAAATAAGACTTGATATGACAGCATAACATTTTTTTGTAAAGCTAAAAGGGGAAGGCAAGCCAGAATCAGCATGGCAACAACACATGCTTGGTAATGGCTTCACTGGGAGGATAAAGTACCACAACAAATGAACTGGGCACGCAGAGAAGGGATGTTGAGAGTAGAAGGTCCTAGGTACAGTTCAGGGACCACCAGGCAAAAGCAAGGTAAAACATCAGGTCCAAAACAGGAAACCCAAGTGAGTTCAAGAACAGGCCTAGGAACAGTTATCTACAGCATACCTCAAGCAGGAACTGATGACCCAAACCTGAATTTAAATGTAGCCACTGGGTCTATGGACAGAGAATGTGGATGAATGTGGCCTCAGCTAAGTCTCTGGTAGGGCTATAGAGGCCTATAGGTGCACTCAGGATACTGACAATGACCTGCTCATACAACTCCAAAGGCTCATACCATCATCATCCAGCTGGAGAAGGCCAAAACCATGCCTTCTTAACTAATGACTTGATCTGTCCTTCCAGTGAGCATATCTAGACAGCCCAGCTGTCACTTCTACCTGGAGCCTTTCACCACTGTTGGTCAAGTCAATCCGGATACTTACTGTAAGGAAGTTTCCTGATCCCTGAAGATCCACATCATTTTTCATGTTTCCCGCTGGAAGACCTAACACCTAGACCACTGCCAACCCATGCTCCATCTGCCATCAAGATGCAGTAGCAACCACAGCAAAATAAAATTTGGAATTCAAACTCATTTGAGGGAAAGCTTCACTACCCTATCAGTTGCTAGAGCTAAGGATCTGAAGGACCCTCTTGGAAAGCCAAGCATGTGCGCTAAATAAAACCAGAGTTTTTCATAACAAGTACCCTTCAAACCCCTGACTTTTGTGAAGGGTAGGGACATCCTTTCATGGGAGAGGAGGTTGCTGCCACGGCCTGGGTGCACCAACAGGCCTTAACAGCCCTGAGGAGCCCCACATGCACCTTCTGCCTGATCACCCTCTGCCCATTTGCCCAGGAGCTCCATTTAAACTCAGGCTCTTTTTTCTCTTTTTGAACTATATGGCATGCATACCTGTACTTACCGTGTCCTCTGCTGCTCTCAACTCACTGACTTGACTAACTTCAGACCTATCCTGCCACATCACGCTTGCTTAATGGCTGCTGAATTGCTGACAGACCCTGTCCCTGTTACCAAGCAGTCCAACTTGGGTGCTGTGGAGATGTGGCCTGGTGCATGGAGTCACTGCCCTGCTGTGCTGGGAGAACGCTTGGCTCCAGGCTTAGCTGCCCTTGAGGAAGGACCTCAGAGTTGCTTTCCCTGAAGTTACCTCAGGGACTTCTTGAGCCAAATGTGATTTCTTTGCGTCATTCAAATAGATTTCTCCTCTGTGAGTTTTTCCATTTTCCCTATGAACTATTCCCTGTGCAACACCCATTTGCAACCATTTGCAAGGAGTTCCACAGTTTAATCCACAGTTTAATCCCCCACTGCATGAAGAAATCCCCTTTTCAGATTGTTTTGGACATAGTGTCTACTTGATGCATTTCAGGCCTCTTAATTCTTGCATTAGAACAGAAAGTGAATAACCAAACCCTCACTTGTAATTGCAATACAGTTGTGATGGTCTCCCGTATTGCTCTCCCATCTCATTTTTCTCCTGCTAGAAAGACGCTCTGTGCAGCATCCCCCAGAGCCACCTACTTGTTATGGGATAAGGCAGGAGATATGAAGAGGGCTCTTTTTTTTTTATTTTCTTTTAATTAATCTGTCCTAGGTTGCCTCTGGGACAGGGGAGGCGCAAGTCAGCTTTTCTTTGACTGTTCATGGTTTACACGGAGTCATCTCCATGGACTGCAGCTTGAAGAATAACATTACAGCTGTATAAACTGCCTCAGGAGTTTTTGCTACGTCCAATATTTATCTTCATTTTCTGTCTTAAACCACTGAGTACAACTACTGTGCATGAGAAGAACAAACTATGTTCTGACACTGCTTAGTGACCGAGCTGCAACGTTTGTGATTAAAACTGCAGTTGTCTTTAAATATTTTCAGAGTAAGCAGTGTCTCATACAGGCAAGTTCTTCATCCAGTCCCTTATTTTCCTTTCACTACTGCTATTTTAATAACTCACACGTGAAAACAATGTTTTATGTTCACAGAAGAAAGAAATTTACATTGTTTTAAGAGGTGCAAGCACTCATTAAGTTCCTTATTATGGGCATATATAGTTTTTTTTTCCCTGTTAGCTCTCCTCCCTTCTGGATATCCTACAAGAACCTTCATCATACAAGTAGACAGGGTGATGCTTTTTGTCAGTGATAAACCACCTGCCAATTAAATAGAAACAGCTTCATCATGAGCTAACACTAAGTGTCCCCATATTGAAGGGGATATCAAGTACATTTTATTTTGGTATCCCGTGGTTGACCAAACATGGGAAAGCAGAGGTGACTAGGGGTGTTTCCAGGATGACAGGTTTTTTAGAGCTAATAATTACTTGTAGCTTTATGGAACCTGTTTTAGAAATGCATGCTCTAAAATTTGTTTATATTGCCCCCTTTCTCCTTCACTTAAATAAGTTTTAAAGAGTTTTATTTAAATTAAATTGCAAATGCCTAATGCAATCTGCCGTTAGAAGTACTAACTACAGCATTAACACCATTAAATAAATAATAATTAGACTACAAGAAAATGAAGGACACCACAACAGATTGGCGTGAGGGAAGATGTAACATGAAGAAAGTGATTGCAAGGAGGAATTCATATCCTCTCCTCTTCTTGCACACATTTCCATCTTTAGTTAGAACTCAAATTTATATATATAAAAAAAAAGACCAAATAAGGAAAGAGCATAGTACAGGAATAGGAATACCTCGTGTGACAAAGGAAGACATGAAGAGAGGTGATTAAGCTTCACATATCTTCATTTAATATTGTGGGCTGGGAAAGTGGAAACCTGCAGATTTCCTTGTTCAATTTACCTTTATTGTCTATAGTAAATAATATTTACTGTTGATTGCTAACTTATTAATTTAGATAAGGCTACAAATTATTTTATGTACTCTCAGATTATCAAAAAAAAAAAAAAAAGGAATAAAACCAATTTCAGGATTTCACCAGTGGCCTAGCATTGCTTTCTTTCCTCTTCCCACCCGCTTCATTACTATTTTATACAATTTTACACGATATAAAAAATTTATAGATTTTAACATTTACAGGCAGTCTATAAAAACCTCATGCTACATTATCATATTGCTAAACTTTATTCCTTTTTATTATGGCTTTATTATTCTCTCTCAGGGATGAAATGTCTGATATTTTATTTTGAATCATAATTTATTATACAGTTATTATCACAGGGGTATTTTTAATGAAATAATGACTACAGAATACTGACAAAATATAGTATTATGAAAGAAGTACATCCAATAGCATGAATATTAACACAGAGAGTGGAAGAATGAATATACATTTTAATTACAGTTACCTTTATCTGCTTTTTTTGGTGAAAGCAGAACATTTGACACAAAAAGAAATAAATCTGAGATTAGTGTCTATTGATTTATGGAAGTGCAGTTCTTCAGTGCCAGCTATTTTATGCAAGAGATTGAGCTGGTTCCACATTTTTGCAGTGTTAGTCATACTGCAGGACCAACAAGTTTGACCATATGAACAAACAAAACAATTAATATTGTGATATTTTCATCACTCCAATTCCTGTAAACTGAAAGAAAAATGTAATTTGAGAAAATGAAAGTAGAAATCATTTGGAGTTGTTTTACGTGGAGAATGGGAGTATAAGTTGCTAAGTTTTAAAAACCTTGCATGAGATAATAAATCACTGGGTAACGAGCTTTCAGAGAGCCTATAATATGAACACCTCCCAGTTGTTTCTAAACTTAACACAGAGGGAACTGGAGGGTGACACAGACATCAGTTGAGCTGATCAACCAGTAATGGCAGTTGAAAGAATCAACTAGCTGTGTAAGTTTTCATCCTTGAATTAATTGAAAAAAAAGCAAATATATATCTTCCTAAGTTAGCCAGAATGGTCTGGGGAGTGTATTCATGACCCAACCCAACTTACAGTAGAAGAAGTGACAAAACAGAAAGCACTTCAAAGAGATCAATGGGCTTGAGCTGGTTTCAACCTGCATGTCCCTTCCCAGCAACCTGCGACAGCCAGCATCCTGACAGTGAACGTATTACAGAGACCATGGTGATGAGAATCACATTGGTATTGTGATTCAGCTGCTTATCACAGTTGCTATGCTCTGCCGAGTATAATTTGTACATTGATTTAAACACAGTTACATCACTCTGCTAGATCAAAATCCAATGCAATGTCAAATAATTTCAAATAAGTATATTTGGCATTAAGAGGCTCAACACTTTGTTTATGGGCAAGGAGTAATATTATACTGTGTGGAGGATGCTGTGCAGCCTGGGGTCCTGGGGCACAGCCCCCATCCTACTGCCTCTGCTCCACCATGCCACAGCCTCAACTCTAACAAGCCTTCCCTGGGCTGCTACCTGAAAAAAAACCCCATATCCTGCAGCTCTCTTGCTGTAAAATCATGAGTAGCTGTGATCCCTTGCAAATTAGCTGCATTTGGTTCAGAAAGTCACTGCCTGACAAGTGCCGGACAGCTGCCTCCCCCTCCTACTCTATGTCTGACTCTAAGCTGGGGGGCTCGTCAGTCCTGACATCTCCATACCAAGTTTCCAGATCCCTATCTGCTTTTTGCACCAGCACCTGCACATACAAGGAATGGACCTCTCACCGTGCCCCGTGTTGCCACCGACAGTTTGCAGTGCAGGCCGTAACAGCAGATAGGCTGGGGTGTAGTGTAGCTCTGCTGAAAAGGACCTGGACAGCGAGCTGAACAGAAGTCAGCAATGAAGACAAACCCTGTCCTGGGATGCACCAGAGAGCTTATAGCCAGCAGATCAAGGGGTGTCACTATGACACAGTAAATAGCACTAATCGTTAGGCCACATGTGGAATACTGCATCCAGTTTTGGTCTCCCTAGTTCAAGAGGAACATTAAAAATTTAGTGGGGTTCTGGCAAAGTTCCACCGGTGTGATCAGAGGCTTGGTGATGGGCGAGTAAAGAGTTAACAATGCAACCGCCCAACTGCACAAACTCTGCTGATGGGGCAGCAGCACAATGGGAAACGATGGGTATTGTCGCCAGTAGCAAGTTAGGGAAGTGGGAATTCTTGCAGAGACAGGGCGGTCTGCTTTGCTAAAAACGGCAACGGTGCCAAACTCACTAAAAAAGTCTGATGCCCTTTCAAAACTTGCCTTGTTGACAGTTCAAAGAGCGGAAACTCTTATCGATCTCACCTAAAATTTCTGGAAAGATCACCTCATAAGAATGACCATAGCACAGTCACATGTTTCACCTACGGGCATAAAGGACAAAGTCCAGCACTGATGAGTTGAGCAGGGTTCAAGAACGACATCTGACCAACTCCTCTGGCCGGACAGTGAGTATCCCTCCACTCCACTTCAGCTGGGACACTGGATTAAGGGAACTCCTTACAAGGTTGAGAGTTCCCTGGATTTGTTCAGCCTCGAGAAGAAAAGCTGAGGAGAATCCAGAAATCCTAAAATTTTGGTGTAGGGAAGACAGTCTCTTCACAGTGACAAGACAAGAGACAATGGGAACAAACTTCCATCTCGGCAAAGGAAAAAAATCCTCACTCTCAGAACACATAAATACTGGAAGGGGTTGGTCAGGGAAATGGTGGAACCTCCCTGCTAGAAAAAGACTCAACACTTGGCCAGATGGGGCTCTGTTTAACCGAATCTTAAGTCCTGATTTCAAGAAAAGGTTGGACCGGATAGTTTTCAAAGGTCAATTCCAACTGAGATTTTTCAATGATTCTATGATTCTCTCCACTCTGAAACTGTGGTCTGACAGGTCTGTTTACTGCCACTTAAAAGGGGAACAAAATGCAAAGAAAGCTGCTGGAGGAACCCACTGGATATCATTGCATGATATTTGCTATTGCTTCTGAGGCTTCAGTCTATTCCTTGGCTTTAGGTATAGCAAGCCCAGGGAATATACTTGTGTGTCATGAGCTTGGAGGCTATGGGGTTGTTAATAAGACTGACACTTTTAGAGATTGAAATCGTAATGAAATAGAATTAAATTTAAAATGCTCTCTGCAATGAACAAGAGCACCTACCACTAATCTAACATGGTAATCGAACCTGGCAGTTCAAACAATTTTTCATATTTTACAGGGGAAACAGATCTTGATTATGAACCACTTTAACTAAAATTAGGCAAAACCAATTCTCAGTCATGCAGGTGAATAAGCCCCATAAAATACACACTGAAAATTATCAACTGTGCTCATCTAAATACATATATATGTATATATATAAAGAAAAATCCCATCTACTGAATGCAGAGCAGACACAAAAAGTATGAAAACAACTGACAAGTATTGAAAAGATATGAAATAGCCTGAAATAAAACATCCATGCTGGGATCTTCTTCAAACTGAGATTCAGGAGAAAACAGAATTTCCATAGTAAATTAGGAGGAAGTAGTATTTTCATCGAGGAATATGGCCAGAGGAGGTAGCTTCCTCCTTGAGCCAGTCTCCTAAACAGTATTTTTTTCAATCACATATAAAACACTTCCTACCTACATTCATTTCTTAAAGAATAAACTTGGAGTAACAGCAACGAATGGATGATTTACATGTAATTTGCTTCTCACTAATAAGGATCAGTATCTATATACATGCGCATACATACATTTTACTTGTTTTAATGAACTGGAGGGAGGCACAGCCTCTTCACTTAACTTCAAAGTGTATAAAATCCCTTCTTGTTTAAGAAAATAATTGATATAAGATCCTCTTATGAGCTCAGCTGGCAACAGTAATATTCTTCATGTCTTATTCTAGAATCTGTTATAACATCACTCTGGGCTGCAAAATCAGAAACGTTATTTACGTGCAAACAACATTGTAGGACATGTTTTGCGCCTGATGGTCCAAAAGAGAGAAAAAAAATGGATTAAACAAATTAAAGAAAAACTGTATTGTGCTGCAAGCTGCAAAACCTTAAGCCCAAACTCACACTGTGATAATCAGTGATTATATTTGCATTGATGCCCTGTGTTTGTGCATGCACGTGTTCTCTATCTCTCTCCCCCTCCCTCTCTCCCCCCAATATACTTACTCTTTGTTTTTACAAGGTTTCACACCCTATCTCTTCTCTTTATTATCCCTGTGCAAGATGCACCTTATTATTATAAAATATTCAGAAAGCTGTTCTCCTCATCTCAGAGAAATTCATCCTTGAATGGCCTGCATGACCACGACATGCAGGAAGGAAAGGGGCAGGAAGTTGCTGTCTCTTATGATTAATGCTTCATGCAATAGTACATGGCATTGAGCTGTTATTCCCTTAGGAGCACGTGGAGCGCATGCAGAAGAGTAAAAAATAAATAAATAAATAAATAAATAAAATAAGATTATGCAACATACTGGAGTCTCTGACACATCCTCCAATGACTGTGGTTAAAAAAAAAAAAAAAAAAAAAAAAGTCTGGTGCTCAGATCAGTACACAGTCACTGCAATATTGCAGCTGCTTGGGTGGAAACTCCTCTAGATAATGAGCAGGCAGGAGGATCCTCTCCTTCTACAACTTAATTCAAGTCTCCTTTCTCACAGGAGCCTCCAGGATTTCTTCTAGCTTTCACCCTCCTTCTCTAGACTTCTTCTATATCAGATTCTCTCACACGGGCAAAGAGCAAAGTCATTTACAACAGTATTAGAAAGTTGATTGGAACTAGTAACAAAAGCCGCACTTCCAGGGAGTTAAAAAACTTTAAAAGCATTAAACAGATGACCGAAACTCAGGTAGGATCTACTTTTATGTCAGTAGACTCCCACAGTGGATTTCAAGGCAAGTGTTTTCCTTGCACAAGTGACTCGACATGTTTTCTGTACCATGGCGACTCCAGGCTCAGAGTTCAGCACAGAAGTGTGCTGTTAATTCTTAATGCACAAAAAGGCCGTGCCTCGTTCATCACAGACCTTTACAAGCTAAGCCAAGTAAACAAATTCAGATTTGAAACTCCTGGTCCTCTCACCACACCCCAAAATTCAAATTACCCATCAGACAGTGCCTGGTGCTGATTTTGGCAGACAGGACAGGAAAAATACACATTTTTTTTTTCCCCTTTGCAATGTTATCTGCCTCCTCTGAATACCAGATTCCGGTACCAGATGCTATTAGCAAAGGGGATTCCAAAGCATGCAAAGGAAAAGAAGGGAAAAAATGGATTGAGCTGGGCCTGCAGCCAGGAAGTTATCCATAAACTTTCAGAGGATATCTCAATTAAGCTGATGAAACTCACTTTCACATGAGTTATGACATAATCATGACAGGAGCTGTCAAGTGGCAAAATCTGGCTGAACAAATAAGATTTCAAGTCCTGTTTCTCTGTACCCAAGAAGAGCCAGCAAATATTACACATCTGTTCTGCTCTTTCCCATTGAATTTTCTTCTCTCAGTAGCTACATCGGCAGTCTAAAAGCATGCCCAATTTATGCTTAGTTGCTGTTATCAACAGTGATATTTAAACCACCTCTTCATGGTTTCCCAGTAGAGAGGCAATATTTTTCTAATTACCACTTATACTGAGGACTAAAGAATTACTGGATCCTCTTCCATCAGGACTGGGGAGTTCTGTGCAAATGCCTGAGTCCAAGAAACAGCCCTTTGTGTTGACCAGGATCCAGGGAATGATTTTCTTCATGGGCCAGAATCTCTCTCTCCCTTTTTCGCAAGACCTCATCACCCACCGTGCAAGGAGTCTCTTAGTCAACAGACCAATGAGAGTGAACCTGGGCACGAAGGACAGATGGTGGTGAGAAACTGATAGATTCACATGGTGCCCAGATGCAAATAGGGAGAAACTTCCAGCAACTTATTCCCTCTAGCAGTCCCAGAATACACGTACGTAGGGGCTGTTTCTTTTCCCCTGGGCTGTTTGTTTTCAGAACCATATCTACTTGATGCTCCTGCATAGTGATGAACCACACCACAGAGCAGACTGCTCGTAGCCACACAAGACAAGTTTCTCCACATGCGTAAACACACTGTGACCAGGCACAGTCTCCGCCTAGACCCAGGGGGTTTTCCTCCAACAGTCGGGCTTACCAAGCAGCGGGGAGTCTCAGGCAGTAGCATGAGATAGAGTGACCCCGTCCATTTGCTTTGCTGGAGAAGGTTTGGGAAACAGGCATGAAAATGTGACACGGAGGTAGACAGGAAGTTTGGGGACTCTTCTGCCAATAAACCTCCATTTCCTTCCAAGATTTTATCCTGCAACATTCCCACTTCCTTCCAGATGTCCGACCAAATGGGATGGAACGCACGGGCAAGGCACACGCGCAGTACAACACCACGCTTTTCCTCTCTTGGATATTACAGGATGTGTTCAGCTGAGCGGAAGTGGACACTACTCTTCTGATCTCAAAATCCAGACACAACTTTAGAGGGAATGCCAACGCATCTCAAGTTTCTTCATTCACTCAAAGCAGGTTGTAAAGGAAGGGTAAGGAAGAGTCACTAGTACTAGGTCCCTTACACAGCAATAATAAGACATTTGTGCTGGAGTCCCTTTTCCTCCAGGCTTATATACGACTGCTGTAGAACTGTCTACTGCATAATAGGCACCCTATAACTCCTGTCAGCTCTTCCAGGTAAGTGGGCAAGTGGTATGAACAAGTGGCAGGCCACCTATCATTTGTAGTTCTCCAAGATGTCTTGAGATACAGTCTGCAAAGTCCTGCCTTTCTGGGTCAGGGATCAGCACGCCGCCCTACAGTTACAGCCATTTTACAGCGAGCACAGCCACCTGTGGAGCAGGCTGTCCCCACCACAGCTGCACACAGTGCAGGCAAGGAGCCCCTTCACAGTTCAGACAAAATCCAGGAGCACGAGGTTCCCGAGATGTGGGCAGTGCAGACTCGCACCAATTTGCTTTCTCATCGGACTAACGAAACACACGGATGTGGCTGGAATGCTCCATCTGGACTGCACAACCTACCTGCAGTAAATAGCTTGTCCAGTGGCTTAACTGCAGCCACTGCTCCATTATTTATTGTTAGTACCTCATAATTTGACATTTAATTTAGGTCTTCCACTGTGTCTTGCCCAGCAGCCTCAGCATTATAAATAGGCAAGCACTTTCTTTCCCATTTAAGAATTAGCCACAAGGATTCAGACTTGTCTGATGAACCTTTCTGTCCAGTTAGCATTACGTTGTTAAATATGGGCAATGTTGAGAAGTTTGCAGGCACTTTCCTGTGATGAGGAAACTTGCCTGACTGCCCAAGGCAGTATCTTTTCAAGGTATCTATTAATGTCCAGCCTTCATGAGCAGATGTGCTTCTCTCAGTACTGCAGGGAATGAGGATTTTTATTGCCTTTGGTGGCTGCCTGTATCACTTCTAGAAAGAGGTTGTTATTTCAGCCCCTGGACCCTGCAATGGTCCCCGAACATATGATGGGAGTGCAGTCCTTGGGCACTGAAGCTGCAGAATAGGTGAGAGGGAGAACTGACATCCCACATTGCAGAGACCAACAGTGAATTTGCATTTTTTCATCTTGCGCTAACTGGAAGAGATCACAGCCTACATTTCTCCCAAATACATTTATGTGAAGCAAGATCCAGCTGGCCCACTCTAGGACCTCAGCACTATTCCTGAAGCACGTGCTGAACCATTAGCATGTGGCACCTTCGAACTAAAAAAGGATCCTATGCTTATAAATGCTTATTTAATGTTTGTAGATGGTTTATTTTGAAATGGGCCTCTTAAGCCAATGATTATTGTAACATTTGAATAGCAGGAGCTCAGCATTATTAAAAATAGCACTTTGACCATTAACTTATTCACCTTTTTTTTTTTTTTGCATCACAGTTCTTCCAGAAAAGAACAGGGAGAGCAACCAATCAGTGGCTTATATACTTGGTCTACTGCCTTCATGAATCTGCTCCCTGTGTTCCAGAAGGGTTTGTAAGGATTTTTTTCTGAAGTTTTGTTAAGGTACAGGGGAAGGCTTAAGACCAAGTGAAACTTTTACTTAGCAGATGAAGTAGTTTTACCTTTTTTTCTATGTTATCTATCAGAACAACGCACAATGAAAGCTTCTGTTCAGGTACCTATCAGTTTGTGAAAATTCTTCATTATCCTTGCTTCCATTTTCAGTCTAAAAAAAAAAAAAAAAAAAGAAAACCATACCGCTGACATCCATTCGGAATCAGGTGAAATAGCAATTTAATGCCTTGGAAGGTAAGACCTTTAGCCCTACGGAAAAGATTTTTTCAGGAACAAGGATCAGCAGGGATGCTAGGCAAGCAGCCCAGTGAAATTGTGAAAACTTCATCGGAGACAGAACAAATGAGAACACGACTCCCCAGCTGACTGGTACTTTTAATCCCCGTTCCTGTGGTGACCAAGACCCGGTGGCACTCTCTAAGAGTCCTGACCTGTGTGAATCATCTGAGCCTAGAGCCACAGCATCTAAGGCAGGATTGTCCTCTCTTTTCCAATGTACATTTTGAGCAGGGCCTCATCTGATATCTTTAATACAGGAGTGGGCACCTTGAGCATCAGAAGAACAGTAAAACTGGAACAAAGCACAAGGTATTTTACAACACAAAGACTGATAGGCTCAGACTATGCTCAGAAACAATACTAAGGTCAAATGCAGAAGCATCAGAAGCTGGAAGGAGGGAGCACAGAGGAGCACAGTCTGGAATTCAGATGGATCAGGTAGACATCTGGTAAGAATTTGACATCCAACTCTACGCAGTGGTCGAAACTTACGGCTTTTTCAAGCGATTTGTTCAAGTGCTTTGTTTCTGAATTTGAAGCTGTAGAATACATTGAATTTCAAGGTGTATACTGAGTATGCAGTGTTAGATGTGGCCATAATTGTCTTTTTAATAAGGCACAAATTTAAAACATCCAAAATTGGAATTTTCTTCCCTAAAGAAAAAACAAAAACAGTGCCACTCTGTGAGTTGCTTCATATTTAATGCAAGGATAATAGTTTGCTTTTGACATATGAAAAAAAATAACAAAAACCCTAATGATAGCCCCTTACTCTAAGTGTGAAAAAGGCTCGCATACAGTCCTAGCTAAAAAGGACCTTTCTGACTTTGACTGGCTCCTGGCACAATCACTCCCTACTTTCTTCCCAGATGTATTAAATTTTACTAGTAAAATTTACTAAAGGTAGTGGTTGTTCTTTCTGTCAGGCACTCACCTAGGCACAGCTTAAAACCTCAGAGACAAATAGCAAACCTTCATTAACCTGCATTAATGAATATGTGTTCTAGGAAGAAAGACAGAAGTGCTTGAGAAACATTATTATTATTTTATTTCTGAGAAAAAGTGTTTCACTGTATGTTTAGAGATGCACTAGTTAAATAGCTAAAGCTTGAAGGAAACATTTTTAAGGTAACAGAAGTGTCCCTCATGAGGATTTTCTAAGCTACCAGGAGTTTTTAAGCTACTTATGTTTTAAAGGTAGGGCTTGAACTATGCTTTAGACATGAATTGCTAAGTTTATAAAGAAGAAAAAGACAGAATCTCCTCAGAGATAAGATGAAGAATAGCAGACATTAAGTTGCAATATGGAGAAAAATTTTCACCACAAACACAGTCAAATACTGGAGCAGTTGCCCAGACAGGATGTGGAACCTTCATCCTTGGAAATACTTAGAACTTAACCAGAAAAAGTCTATGATTACGACTGCATAAAAGCCTCTTTCATATCCACATTCATCATGTGACTTGACTCTGTCAACTCACATCAGTCCCCTGATATCATAATATCAGTCCTGTGGGATTTACTTCTGTTCCTATCCTGTATTAAGTCAATCCTGACAGAGGATTTTTTTTTTTTTTTTTTTTTTTTTAAATCAGAACATTGTTTGCCATCTTTCCCTTGGCATAAAGATTTAAAATATGGTCATGTTCATTACATTAATTCCTTTTCTTGGTGGCTATCCTAATACAGTTTCATAACAACGTTCCTAATTTTTCACAGCAAATCTACCTTTGAAAAACACCTACCTTTAATAAAACTAGTGCTACTTGCATTACGATTAAAGAGTTTCAATGTTTAATGTTTTTAGCTTATCTGGATGACCTCTTATTTGAGTGGAGTCTATTGGCAAGTGTCTAAGGATGTATCTCAGCTATATGTGGTTTGTATGCATTTCTTCTTGGGTAAAATGAAAAATTTAATTATATGAAAAAAATGCAAATTGCTGCCAACTGTGTTAACTGTGAGAGCATTGTATTCTAACATAAATTGTCAGTGAATTGAAGAAAAGAGGTTTTGGAAGCTGATCTGATTACTGTCAGGGAAAGTGCTCAAACTCAATTGTTGGCAAATGTCCAGTACCCATCACTGAATGATCATCACCTCATCATTCAGCCTTCTCAACTGACATGCAAAACAACATCCAAATATTCATTGCACATCTGTGCTGGACAGATTATGCATTAGCAATTCAAATTAATTCAATGTACAGGCAGTTTCTGTAAAGGCGTCTGTTTGGGTGAGATGCCTTGTTGTCTGGGATGGATAATAAGGCAACTCTGTCTAATCTTGGAGAACAATCAACCCATCTTGAGAAGGTGACTGACTACGTATGCTCTTGCCCTGACAGCACTAGAACAATAGCCCCATAACGCACTTGACTCAGCTGGTAATAAAATCTACTTTTGATTAGCAGCCATGGCTTGTGTCAATCACTGCATGATGCACCATTGTCCTCTGGTCCCGAACACAGTTTATTTACAGGGAAACAAAAGCTTTTTGGATATGGCTGCTGCCCAGAGATTGCAAAATAGATTGAGCTGTCAGCCTCACACACTAGATGAAGATTAATGAGTTGTGCAGACAATAAATATGAAGCAATGACCATAAATATGCTAATAGGTATTATCCATATACACTATAATTGCTACAAAAATTAAAAAGTTGTGTGAAGGAAATAGGTCACAGGGTGACAGATAGATAATCTTGGGTGCTGAAGATCTTTGGTTCAGTCAGATTCTCTATAGGTTTATTTTCTTCAATTAGAACCTTCAAAAGAGTAATTGTTTAAAAGCTATTTGAATAATCTCTTTTGAGACAGAGGTTTATGGGAAAAAATGTTTATGAAAAAGTGACTTCAATGAACATGCTATTAGAATGAAAAAGGTGACTACCAAAAGCAGGCTACACAGAGATTAATATCTGCGATTAGCTACCCAACCTCACTAGGAGGAGGATGTGCCATACATTGTGGCACATCCATCAGGATCTCAGGGAGTTCAAAATATACTAAAGAGACAGAGAGATTTACAGCCACCCACACCAGCAAATAAGGTCATTCTTGAGGAATTACAGAAGAGTTGCATGTGCTGGAGTTGTGTTTTTCTTTCCCCCATTGAAGGGAAGGATGCCCAAGTTTTCAGAGTGCTTCCAATCAAGCCTCTAATTTTCCTGTTCCTTTCAAAGAGCACACAGTCTAGACAGCACATGATTTTAGACACTTAAGGATTTGATTTGAACCCAAAACTCAGAGAGCTAAACATCAAACTATGCTAACTGCATGCATAAAGGCTTCAGTAACTAAGATTACTGAAGTAGTGAAGTTGAAAATAAATGCAATCATGCGCTTGGTAACCACAGGTTTGACTCTCTCTTCTCTGGGAGACTGAAGTGCCACTGAATGCTTTTCAGGCCAGTTCACACCAATTGTATCTCTCCCTTGTATTTTTAGCCTCTAGAGGTGGGAAATTTAGATACGCTCCCAGATCCAAGTTTATGCTAAAAGTTTCTCCTAAAAATGTTGTCAGGTTCAGTGAGGTAAATGTGCTACTTTCGTTTTCATATCACACTTCACCCAGAAGTTACAGTAATTTGCCTCTCAAATTATCATTACCTGAATTTTTGGCTAACTCCACAGAGATGTACAATGGTGTTTCTGTGATAGGCTCCCTGCTACCTCAGACAGACAGCAAATACTTTGCCCAATATTTTTTGAAGTTACCGTTTGTAACCAAAAATGCCAGTAAAACAAAGAAAAGCAGGTAAAGGAGCATTAGAGACAACACATTTGGCGCAAAGCTCGTGGGTAAGAAGCAGCACAAATTTTTGGATGGATAGCTGAAGGGAGAGGATCCCTGCAAGTTAGACTCACACACCAACTTCCTGTTGCTTCCCATTGCACTTCAGCAGTGACACTGGATCTTTTTTTACCTGGAGGCTGTGACAACATTATCCATGTTACGTGTTATCGGGGGCAGCCAACCCTGTCCCAATACCCCCACGCAGGGCAAGCTCAGAGTTGGTAGAAGTCCAGAGATGGCCAGTTTCAACTGAGAGCCCAGATCATCTTCCGAGCTCATGATGACAAGACAGGTTTGAGGTCAAGTCTTAAACACAAGCCAGAAAATCCAGATCAGGACTTGCTGGGCAAGTCCACTGTAACATGGCAACTCTGAGGTTAAGCTAAGAAGAGTCTGCATCAACGAAGCCAATAACGAAGCACAGGCAGAGCTGTGATGGAGCTGGAGACACACAGACCGACAACATAGTGTAGGTGGGGTGCTGAGCCAAAATGAAACCCATGGGCAGAGGTTGTGGGTGGAGGTCCCAGCTGAGACTTGAGACCACAGAGTGCCCCACAAGTCCCTGACCCATGGGCTAATGGGCTGTCATCTTGCCTTTCAGTTTTGATTCCTATGGTTTCTTCTAATACCCACATAGCTTAGTCTAACTCATGTTAAGGACTAGAGAATGAATTGACCACCTTATGCCAAGTTCAACATTTACAAAGCAGAGTATCAGTGAACTGCAGAGATTACTATGATTCAAAAACAATATTTTTATATATTATATAAATATTAACATTATATATACTATATAGTGCATATAGAATAATTTAGACTATATATTAATACAAAAATTATTTTTATATAAATTTATATTATATAACCATAAATGCATAAAATATGAAATATATTTTAATATAGATATATATCTATAAACCTTGAGATTTTTTTTATAAAATCCCAAGTTTACATATCAAGCCACATGAGCACAGAAGTATGCAAAGCTCAGCTATTTTTAGCACAATGTCACTGTGTCACATGTTCCTCACCGAGGTCAGTGCAACCATATATCAGATTTTATGTTCATCTCTTTGCTGACTAATTTCATGGCATACCTTTTGAACAGATACTTTCCTTGAATCCTTTCAGCGGCCTCCCACTCCTTATTGCACTGACTTTACTGGCCTTGCCTTTAAGGGACTAGTACTTCCTTCTTTCTCTGCTTATTAACTTTGCCAACTGCTGTGGGAAGCAGGTTTAAGAAAAAGCTTGAAAATCCAACCCATGGTTCTGTATTCCTTTTAGAGGTGATGAGGAAGAAATATAGTTCAGAAAATTTTCATAGCTTTCATAGCTGAATACATATTTCATTGATCACTCCTTAATTATGTACTGTTAATTATGTGTTTAAATCACAGATTTAAACTATGTGAGCTTCCCCATGCCCCAAGACATTCATCAAGAAATGTGCAGTTTGTGATTGCTGTAAACTGTCAGAAGCATTGACCGTCATGCAAAGGGTAGTCTGGTCCTCTTCTGTCCCCACTTATCTGTTCCTACCCCTTCTAAAGAGTCATATATGAAAATCATAAAGGAAAAATCCCTGCATAAGATGAATGATGTCAGTCAGCCAGAACAACAACAAAACCATGAGTTTTCTTCTGGGTAAGTTTTTCTAACTCCTTCCTGCTCAGGTACCTAGGTGCAAATGCCAGCAGAAAGGAGGGAATACATGCCAGATTCTGCTTTCACAGCTGTTAGAAGCAACCCAACTGCAAGATATGATTTCACAGAGCAGCCAGATGCATCAGAGGCCATGATTCCTTTTCCACCCTGGTGTGTGGCCATTTTCTTCTCCATCCTACCAGTACCAGTGTCTCTGACTCCACACCAAGCTGCTTCAGAGGCAAAAATCAGGTAGAGAATTTTTTTTTTTTTCTCTTTGTAGCACTATTTTTTTTTTTTTTGCCAGCTACTTAACTAGTTCATTGTAGTGTTATACAAGCACTAAAATTAGAAGATAAATGGCTGCAATAAACAAGAAACAAGTGCTCTCTTTGGTGCTGGCTCGTCATTAGATTGGCGACCTGCAGTGTCAACCTGCACCACACCCTGAATCTGCTCAGGAGTTTCAATTCCTGCTTCAAGCTCCATTTCCCTTCCTCTTCTGCAGCCCAGAAACTTTCTTGAGCTACACACAGTGGACAAAGGAAATATCAGGGAGTTGAAGTCAGAAATCCTCATGTGCAAGCATGAAACAAGCCTCCAGACCAAGAAAGCACTCCTCCAGGAAAAGTGTGCTCTCCGTACAGCCGTGGAGTCCACCCTGCTCAACAGGACTAGGCAACCAGGACCACCTCAAGCAGCTGCCCACCAGAAGCTCTTTTAAGAGAAGAGGCATTATGCAGTGTTTATGCTTACTGCTAGGAGAATGAGCAAGTGAAACAGTTCTGTTATAGGTCACAAGTGCTAACCTCCAGATTTCTGGCCACATTGAGGAAATTACAGATGTAACCAAGAATTCAAGCAGCTGAAAAGACTACAAAGCTTTTCAACTGAACAAACAACGGGGAAAGCAGGCAAGTGACCAAGCAAGTGTTTCCTTAGAAGACATCTAGGCCAGATTCTCTCCAAGAGTTTCTAGAGCTACTCCATTATTCACATCCCCTCTTGCTCCATTGTTGGAGCTCCATGCAATTGAAGCATTTCTTAACATACAGCACTATCCCACCTCCTTTCCTTTCCCTGCCTTTACCTTCTGAAGAGCTGGTAGCCATCCATTGTAACACTTCAGTGGTGGTCCAGTGTGGTCCCACCACGTTTCAGCAATGGTGACTATGCCAGAGTTTTCCAGATGCACCACAACCTTTAGCTCCTCCTGTTTGTTGCCCATGCTGGGTGGGCATTGGTGCAGATGCACTTCAGCTGGGCCACTGAACTCTCCCCTAACTCTGACACACCTCCCCTGGACTTATCCTTAACAATCCCAGTTTTATCCCTCTCCCCTTTAACACCTAGTTTAAAGCCCTCTCAGTGAGCCCTGCCAACTTCTGGGCAATGAGTTTTTTCTCTCTGAAAGACAGGTGAACCCTGTCTGTCACCAGGAGGCCTGGTGCTGCCTAGACTGCCCCACGGTGCAACACCCCCACATTCAACCAGTGATGCCAGCCTCTTAGCCATCTGTTGAGCAGGTGGCTTTTGCTGTTCCTCTCAGGGTACTTCCCACATGCTGAGGGGATTGAGGAGAACACCACCTGCACTCATGCTCCTTCAACTAATCTCCCCAACTCTCAAGTCCCTTTTGATGGACTTCTGCTGGTAACTTGATTGCTGCCAACCTGGAAGAGCAAGAGCAATAACACTCAGATGGCTGTACAAGATCTGGGAGCCTTTTCATAATGTCTCTTACCTGGGCCCCAGGGAGGCAACAGACCTCTCTGTGGGAAACATCTGATCTGCACATTGGGCCCTCTGTTCCCCACAGAGGGGAGTAACTCACAGTTGCCCTTCTTTCTTTCTTAGCAGAGGCGGCTTTAAGGCACGGGCTTGACTGCCTCACCCTAGACAACCCCCTAGATGGACCTTGGTCAGGGTCCTCATCTGCCTTTCACACAAGTTCCAGAGCCACATACCTGTTACATAAGGCACTTGAGAAGGTAAAACAGACCAGAAAAGTCCCCTAAGCAGGGACTTGTTTATATTTCTCCTCAGCTCCTAATTCTGTCCTCTCCAGCCAATGGCAAGAGGCGAGGGGATCCGCAGGCGGGTTTGCAGTGTTCCCCAGGTGCACTTCTTGAGATGATTGCAGGGTGCGGTTCCACTAATCTCTCTCTCACACCCTCTAATGCTCCTTAGCCTTTCTACCTCCTCCTCCTTTGGTTTTGCCACCAGGTTGGGCACTTCATGCACTTGTTCACACCTAATGCAGATGTTGTCTCTGCTCCTCTCCAGTAACACCAAGGGGCTCAGACACTCCCTGCAGCCAGAGATCTGAACGGCTGCGTGTGTGTGTGGCAGCTTGCTCCGTGGCACCACGGGCTTCCTGGGGTTCGCTTTCTGCCAAGGAGAGACCGTAGCTTCAACGCATTTGCCAGGGAGGGTAGTGACTATGCGGAGAGCTCTCCTCCTGAGCCGGGATGAGCGCTGCGTCCTGCCTGCGCCACCTGCCCCGCCACGCGCCGC
>VZSV01000282.1:544647-598730 GCA_013398735.1 Nothocercus julius
CCGCCTCCCCTGCTGGCCCCGCCGTGCTGCCCCTGAGCCGCCTCGCACCGGGGCCCTGCGCCGGGGGGTCGTCACTTCTGATGCCGCTTAGGAAGTTTTTATTCCCCGTTGCTTTGCCAGACCTTCTCATCATTTCCTGATGAGATGTTAGGAATATCAATAAACGATATTAACACGGCACCAAAAAATCTAGCAGTTCTGAATCAAGGATCTGTAGTAATACCTGCAAAGAGTGTAACGTTTTTGTTTTATTGACTCTTTGAAGATGCCTTACAGCATTAACTATCCTATTCTTACAAGGAATTTTACTTGTATTTAAGCTGTAACTTTAGATACTTTACAATATTAATTCAAAATGCTAAATGAGAAGCTTGAGAAATTGTGGGAATGGCCTAATGCAAGTAGATTAGAGAAAAATATAGCAGGATATACAAATTAAGAGTACTGCTTAATAGGCCTGTTTTTCTTGGATCAGATAGCCCATTGCTCTGGTAAATACCAGATGGGCCCAAACAGAGGTACAGAGGAACAGGCCTCACCTGTCGTAGCCCAACACGTACAAAATACAGACATTGTACAATTGCAAGAATGCTCTGTATTTAGCTTATGTATTTTCACTCTGAAAGCTATCCCTGTGCTAATTTGACCTAATCAGACAGTTCTCTTTACCCAGGGGAGGAGACTCACAAATTCGAAAATAGCCATCTTGAAAATCCTAGCTAAGGAAAACTGTGCAATAAAGAAGATGTGCCATTTGGAAAGTCCTTGTTAACAATTTATTTTGGAGTAGCTCCAACACCGCTGATCTCTGGGTGCTACAAAACACTCAATGTATAGTTTTCACATTACTACCACCTTGCTGCCTTTTTGTCTACTGTCTACATTCAGAGTTGTAGATTGATTCTTAAGATAATTCTTAAGATTTAATGCTGTTGGTTAAAATATTTATTTGTAAAAACCTTCCTTCAAAATGTTAACTGGTACCAAAAATACACTGTTAACTGTCTAGAATTAACTAGACCCTCCCACAAGTCATACTGCCAAGCTGTGGGGCCAAACATAACAAAGACTTAGGGAAGCTTTCAAAAAAAAGAAAGGTGAAGAGAGGTATAAAGCTGCTTTTACTGGCCTTTGCTGCAATCCTGATTCCATTCAGAGTGTGATGTATGCCTACCTATACTTTAGCAACTGACTTCTTATCAAAAATGCTTGCTGTAACATGGTGCCGGTTTTTATACTACTTTGTGTAGGTTTTGTTGTCACTCTTCCCCCTCACACACCTACTTTCAAAGGAAAAAAGCAGAAAATGTGTTTTACCCTAGGTGTGTGTCTTTTTTGTGAGCCTGGAACCGTTATGAGACCATAAAGATAGACAGTGGTGCGAGACCTGAACTTTTCAGACTCCTTTCTCGATCTGGTCGCTGCTGTCTATGCTAATCCAAAAAACAGCTCTGCATCCAGCAGTCGTCCCTGAAGTTCCAGGTGGAGAAAGGTCCTAGCATCTGCCAATGCAATTCCTGACAATAGAGTTCAATGCAGAGAACGAAGCAGCAAAGCATTCAGCCCCATGTGATCCATACACTATTAATCTGTTTTAGAAAGTAGCTGATTTGTTTTTAAGTTTTCTGGTTGGTTCTTGGTTTTGAGGTCATTTTCCTTCTCATCATAGGTTTCGGTTTTGTTTCTCCGGTCATTTTCCTTCTCATCATCGGTTTCGGTTTCGTTTCTCTGCTGCTTATGTAATCAGCAAAGTAGTATAAAAAGCTGACTTGCACTTAGCAGTGCACCCACTACATCCTGCACCACCAGACCAAAATGTCTGACCGCAACGTGCACAAAGCTGGTTTCACTTCAGCTGGGATCAAAAGAGATTCGCTTGCTTCCAAAATGATGTCCCAAGAAGCAAGAGCTTCGGGGGGAGGTGTGCTTTCTGGAGGTCCTACTGCTACTCTCCAAGAAAAGGGTATGAGCAAATTCTTTTATTTTTCCTTACAAATAGAAAACTAAAATGCATCTTAGTGAGAAGGGACTAGCAAAATTTTACCTCTTGAAAATAAGCTTTCCAAGTATTCTCTTCTCTCCTGCACTGCACTGAAGACAAAGATTTAAGTGCATGTTTAAGTGTACATTATGTGTAGGAGTCTGTTAGGGTGTTTTCTGTGTATACCTAGGTGGTATTCATGAATTCAGGCGCGCGTTCATTTGAAGTTTGTGCTATCTCTCCACTTTGCTAGGAAACGTCAATAGTATGGCAAGTCCTGGCAGTAATAAGTAATGTGGTACAGAAACATGCTGTGTGTACCTACAGTTCATACATATTCTTTAAATATGGTTTACACTCTCCAGACAATGGGAATTAGTGATATTTGGAGAGATAGTGGGTGTGAATATTGAAATATGCTTTTTTTAATTTTTACTTTATATGATTTGATCAGTGAACTTAGGATGCTGAATGTGATGTTAATTGCAACTCAACAGGAAAGATGGCAGCTTTGAGAGATGGTACCAGAGCGGGACAGAATATGAGAGCACCTCAGAAGAGGAGGACTGAGAGGGGGAAAAGCTACTGTGAGGCTCTACCGCCTACAATAGCAGCCCTGATCCCAGTACAGAGGAACTTCCAATTAATTAATCAGCTGCACAGCCTTGCCTTGTGTTCCAGATCCTGGTGTTAGAGCAGGCTCTTCAGTGGTGACTTCCTGTAGAGAGCATGGCATAGCAGTTTCTAAAATACAAGAGTTAAGATGTGTATCTTCCACGTGCCAAGAATCTTTGAAGACTAAACATTTAGCAGCAACTAGTTTTACACTTGCAATGCCTATACCAACTATGCATTTTTGTGAAAATACTTTTCTGGCGAAGAGAAATCTGTGTGATTCAATGAGACCTTAGCCATGACTATAGGTGATGCTCCAGGAGAGCTGTTATTCATGCAAAAAAGACTAGCTCTGCCAAAAAAGTACTGACACTGCCAGGACAGGTGTGAGTTTTGGCTCCCTGCAGCAGGAGAGCTTGCTACTCATGCTTCACCTCAAAGAGAGCTAGAAGGGTCTCGTTTCACTTCCACAGGTGTTCACTGGCTTCTGTCACTCTTCAAACTCAGCTTCTTAACCTTTTCCTTCAGACTGTAACTGCTCCCCCAGGATGAAAATGCACGGAGGAGCAGCTGGTGCTAAGCAGTATGAATATTATTCAGTATCACTTCACAGAAGATGCTGTAACGGGCTCATCACCATAATATTTGAGCATCCTCCAGGAGCGCTTTAAGCAATATGACTAACATTTGCCATTGCTCATGCTTTGGTCCTCTCCTAGGAAGAAAGAGCTTGCAATATAATACTGTATTTGGGGCTTGTATATTTGGAACAAGGCAAGTGCCCAGCAGTCTCTTTGCTTTTTGACAGCTTTGCCTTGGGATGTTTTAAAATATGACAGGTCCCAATTGTCCACTAAGGCTTCTTCTAGTCAGGAAAGCATATTAACATCTATGCTGTTCTAGGTGCCACAGGCTCAACCCACTCATCAGGTTTTACCAGCAGCGGGATCTCTGCTGGATCCAAGGCAGCTGAAATGATGTCCCGGGAGGCCAAGTCTCATGGAGGTGAAATTCCCAGGGGTAGTACAACTGCCACCTGCCAGTCCATCTGTAAGTGAGAGCCCTGCTCGTAAATAACTGATAGCGTATCAGGGTTTATTCATTTTTCTGGGAAGCCATGTTATGTCTCCTTAGCATCATTGCTTAGAGCCACCTTAGAAGCTATCAGGAAAAAAAACTCCTGAATGTAGAGCATGAATATCTGATTTGGGTTAAGACAGACTGATTGTAATAGAGAGATGTGAAAAGTTTAAAGATTCCGGAAGTCTCATATTTATGATCAGGGACTTCAGAGCTTCATATCATGGACTTCCTGATTTAAAATAAAACTGCAGATACTTGAAGACTAATACTGTGAAGGGGACAGAATTTGCCCTGTTCAGCTGTGGTAAGAAAACAGATCGCAGGAAGGCTGATACATCAAGAAAATCATGCTCATCGGGCATGTAAAATGATCAACAGATTCCCAGAAGCCTCTGTCATGAGCAAGTTTTTAAAATGTTGGGGCAAAATGCTACTAATCACACACTCATTATTTTTACTGAATTCTGCTGAATATTTCTTACGTGATTGTCCTGTCATAAAATACGGAGCACCCATAAAATACTGGAGGTCCAGATCAACTCTGAGGGAGCTACAGTGTACAAGGGCCCATTTAAACACAAGTTAAAGACCAGACCAAGAGTTTTATATTTAAGCACACAGACAGATAAAGGAGGAGGAAATAATGAAGCATAAGAATGGAGCACAGCTGGCAGTCAGGAATTGTTAGCATCTGTCTTGTGGCTTTTTAAAATAGCTTATCTTTCTTTCCTGTAAAGAATTTGCATAGGTACAAGGACCACAGAAAAATATTTAGGGGAAGTGCAGGGAAGGGAGGCAGACACCATACATGAAATAAGTATGTTAGCAAGAGGAAAAAGAGAACAGTCATCGAGGGGATAGACAGAGAAAAATACACCAGGAAAATGGGGGTCAACTTGGAGGTGATGAGAGGCTTAGAATAAAATCACTGATCAGCAAGCAGTAAAGTTTACACGGGAAGTTATGTCAGAGGATAAAACTGTTCTCACATCTTTCTTCGTATTTATCTTTAGCAATGGGTGGCAAAGGAGGAAGGCGCTGAATAAGGAAAAAAAGCACCAGTTCAGAAGCAAGCTCTGCAAACAGTTCATCTCTCACCAGTTTGACAGCTTCTTCCCATCTTCGCTCTCCCAGACGTTGACATGAAAGAAAAAGCCTCTCCCTGCACAAATAAAGGTCTGTTAAAATGATGGATGTTTGCAGGCGACTGGTTGTCCAGTGTATCTGTTTTAATGAATAAACCTGAACTGAACTTATTAGCTGATATTTGTGTGAAGTAAATGGTAATGAATAAGAATCCCTAATGAGCGTAAAAAGCTTGACTATGTGCTCAAGGGCACTGCTAACTATTTCTAGGGTGCTCATTTTCTGCTCGTGGCTGATGCATCACAGTTTTGCAACCTCTTTACACATGAGTCAAGGGGCTGCAAATTTACCATTAGGCAATGGACAGCATTTTATATCTGCTTACCACAGATGAAAGGATGCGGGCAGCCACAAGGCAAAGGGGGCACTGCCAACTGTCTTTATTTTTGCACATGATCTTCATTTAGCAAGGTTTTCCTTGCAAAGTAATAAAAACAGAAGCATCCAAACTCTGGATATTTGGCATAGCCTCAGTGCCTAAGTGCAAAGGTGGCTCATCTGTTGTCTCCAAGGCTGGGCTGGTACGGGGCTAAGCTGTTCTACATGTGTCTCCCAAGGAGTCACAGCAGGCTGTGAAATAAAGCTGTGGTCTACCAGCAGATCTTTATTCCCTTCCATGGCCTTAGCATTGGGGTGTGTAGAGTTGGGTCTATCACAGTTGCTTCCCTGTCAGAGATTCCCTCACAAGCAAATGTCAAGGTAAGCTGTCAGCCAACAGCAAGGATCTAGCTTCCCACAGACAAACATTCAAACTTTAACCCCGATGATGCTTACAGTGAGTTTTAATAATGAAACTAATGTAAGAATAAAGACAAATATTACCAAAAGCCTGTGAGACAATCAATTTCGTAAAGTGCTGCTTTATTATCTGAGAAACAATGCATGACCATTTCATGACAACTGAAGATTTTCCTTTTCTTATTTGTCTGGATAAAGGTAAGATTTACTACTGGAATTCAACTTTAACATTGGCATTTCTTATCTCAAGCGCTTTTGTCTTCTTAGAAAGTAGTTATCATAAATGAGGACCGGCAAAAGGTGTTCATACCTTAAAAAAAAAAAAAAAAGAACTATACGAACCAATGCACCAATTCCTGATCACCTATCATTTCACTTTTCAGCACCTATGTTATTCTGATATCACTAGTTTGGGATACTTTTTCCATCTTTACATCTCCTCATGCTGAGACATGTCCTGAGTAGCTCTACTGAAGCAGGAAACATCCTCAGCTGCATTTAAATTCACTTACCCAAACCAACTCACACAGGCCTGTATGAAAACAAAAATAAAAACGTCCTCCTGAAAACCTTACTTGCAGTCCACTTAAGCAAATTCATATGTGCATTATTAAACATGAAGCATTTACATTTTTAACAATATAATTGAAAAGGTCAAATACAAAAATACGGTAACCTAAATCCCTTGTGTCTCTCCATCAATCTTCCAGAATAAAAAAAAAAAAAAAAGAGAAAGGAGAAGAGGCAGCAGCGGCGTGTGATTAGCAGAGCAATAGCACTGAAGCAATACACCACAGAAAGCACATAGCCCTCTGCATAGAAATCAATTTCTTCCATAGGACGGGGTCGATAGTTGTCTGACAGGACGGTATACAGGCAATTTGATAGCATTTTATCTAAATGAATCTCTTCCTCACCCCCACCGGTCTCACAGCTCATGAGAAGGATCTCTAACTAGAATAGATTCATCTTTTTATCATATAACTGGCAAATATTTATCATTCTGAAATATTACCATTGTCTATTAAAAATCATTTCTCATTGCTAGCTACTCATTACCAGCATCTCTTTCCCAACATTGTTATTCTAATTAGCTAATTTACTCATGCAACCCATAAAAATCACTTTCAGGTACTCTGGAAACATTTTTATTATTTTATATATTTATATATTTATATTTATATAAATATATAAATTTATATAAAACCTTCTGAATGATAGGTCACTTGTTCAGGTTAACTCAATAGAATATTTGTATTTTTTTTTAATGCCAGAAAAAGCTTATTTTTTGAGGAATACATTATTCACACAAATTGGTTGTATAGCATACTTCTTTAAAAAAAATAAAGCTGAGCTGATCTTATTAGCAAATACCTGGGTGAAGTAAATAGCAATGAATAAAAACCCCTAATAAGCATAATTTCAAGAATGGATCTTTGGAGCAGTAGGAGTTTGGTATTGTGCCCCAAAGGCTCTTGTAAATCCAGCTGTAGTTCTTGCTTGTCATTTAGAAGATTAGGGGCTGATAAGCAACAGTCAAGCCTTATTAGAACAGGCTAAGGCAACAGGAAATGTTAATTGGGTAATTTAATGCACAAGGAGACAATAAATGCCTGCATTGTGGTTTGGATGTTGTTCCCCTATTGATTTGGTCATGTCTTATTTTGTGAAATTCTCACAAGTCCTCAGTGGAGCAAAGACAACAAGTCTAAGTTTAAAAGCACCTGATTACTTTTGTTATTTCCTACAGCTTCCCTTTACCTCCTTTATCACTAAGGGACCCACATGTAGCCTTTGATCCTTGTTAAGGCAAAGAACAAAGACTCTTCTTCCCTGAGTTCTCGGCAAAGAAAGGGGGTTAGAAACCCAAGGTACAGCAACTGGCTGCAGTAACAAGGTACATTAGAAAATTCACCATGTAATTCTGGGAAGAAAAAAAAAAAAAAAAAAGTGTGGAACCAGTGAATAAAAACATTATGGAAAACTCTCCAGTTTCAGCCTCCCTGTCTGCCATAAATATTGAAGCCACAGAGTAAACTGATATTCCACCACCTTTCTTGTGAAATTGGCTTCGTCCCTTAAAAGAATATTAAAGTAATCCCTGTTCCAAGTGTGGATCCTGTGCAGGCAAGACACTCACTGTGTGTGCATGGAGCAGCACTGTTGGGACCTGGGAGAATGTCCAGCCCAGTCTTTTCTTCTAGCCAGTTGTGAGATATCTCCGAGATGTCTTTGCCAAACTGAAGAGGAGAGAAAAGAGGATCTCTTGGGGTGGAAAGGAAGTTTGCTGAATGAGGGACTCTCTCCCCCTCACTTTCTAATTACTATAACTTGGAAGATTGGAGGTAATAATTCATGGACATTTTTTCTTAATAATTTACATTTCCAGCAATTTAAATATTAAAATGCAGCTTGAAGGCTTTCAAACATCATTAATTTCAAATAAACCTTGTACATTATGCTCTGTTTAACAACAGTCCATCTCTCTTGCAGTCTACCTGGAGCAAGTCCAACAAATTCTTTCAAGCTGCCTTCTAGGTGTCCAGTTTAGCCCATTTCCTCCTCTGGAGAGAAGGACATCCCAGTTCTCTTTCTCTGGGCTTTCTGTCTGCTCAAGTTCCGAGTATCGTACTGAAACACAGTAATATCATGTAAGCTTCCCACAGTCTCCCATTCCCTTAAGGATTCTCATATTAAAAAGACACAATTAAAGTGATGTTTCAATACACAGTAATTCAAAAGGTGTAAATGTATTCCCTTATGAAAATGTTCAACATAATGATTACATTAATTAAAGTAAAATTGTTCCCATCCCTCTATGTAACTCTTGGTTGGGGGTTGGGGGAAGAGCATTGAAATATAATCCAGTTTAGTGCACATCTAATAAAAATAATATTTTATCTAAGATATCTAATTTTGACCTGGGGATTTGTTAAAGAATGCTTAAATGTGAAAATAAGTCAACAAATGGATTTTCTGTAATGCTATAAATTTACACAGAAAATATTGTCCCTAAGGAAAGGAGTGTATCTTGCAAAAACAGTTCTTAAAATTCAGATGTTGCTTTTTGTGTTTTTTTTGCAAGTGGAATTTCCACCCAGGCAAAATTTTTACTGGCCAATTTTAAGCTAGTTCTGCAATTTATGTTTATACATAAACAACTCTGATTTTAATTGCTATCAACTTCTTACGCTTGATAGATGGTCTTAAACATTTTTTCCTCCAGAGACTATTTACTTTGCCAAATATTGGCATGCTTTCAAGATTTATACTTCTCTAAGGAAGGAAGTTTACAATAAAATATAATGTATTCCGTGGCTGTGAATGGTAACTAAACACTCCAAAGATATTTCACAACTGATAGTTACTTCCCTTTCACACACAGCACAGTACGGTTTTAGTAGTCTTAGATTTTTTAAGAAAACTCTTTGACTTGCCAGATTTAGTGTTTCAGGGGTACAATACTATTTACTATAAGTTTCCTTACACTACAGCTATTTTTGAAGTAACAATTCCACTTATTTTTTTTTCCCAATAGCTATTTTAAAAGGGTAAAGCATGGGGGAGGCATTTAATCATTTATGGGATAGGATGACCTCCTTATTTTACAGAGTTCAAACCCGCTATCATGAGAGAAGTAGGAATCGTTACAAAAGTATAAAACACAGTGCAAACATAGGAGTATTTTCTCATTATTAGAAGTATTATTAGCAATACATAATTCAGTTGACGAGTGAAATCACATTTACATCAAAATATTTGGACATAGTTTGCTAGTAACATGCCTAAAGAAACCCAGAGGACAAGGAAGGGTCCTCAGAAAAAGCAGGTCAAGTTGTATTGTCTTCATGCAGTTGCTGTTACATTACTTCAGAATTAGCATTATCAAGATCTAGCAATAGCTCCTTTAAAACGAGCTGAAAAGAATTCCATCACAGCAGCAATCTGTCGCAGTGACCAAGTACAGCCGTCAGCCTTCACAGAGAGTGAAGAGTCTTTATGTTCTTCTTATTTTTTTAAGCTTCTCAGTCATTTCACCAAAATATTTTTTTTTGGTAAAGAGGTAGTTTAGTTTCACACAACTCATTTACAGAGGAATAGGAAAGATGGGTCTTGTTTGCTCTCTGTTGGTCCCATATCCGCACTTCTCAGAGATTGGAAAGCACCAAAGCGCCAAAAGGAAGCACATTCTTCCAAGTCCATGTCCCACCCTCCCTCAAAGGCTGCAGAATGGAAGGGATGGGATTCAAGAGGGTCTCTCATTTCCCTAGAGTAGAAGGTCATGCAGCCTGTACGTGAATAACTGTGCTGAAGCTTTAAATTTAAGTTCCTTGGCAGTACCGTTTTAATGGTAGAAATGGGTGACAAACAAACAAACAAAACTAAGCAGCAGAACAGAAGTATAAAGAGAAAAAAGCAGCACTTACTTAAATCAATTAATAACCAGATTTCAAATCAACCAATGGGAATGATCAAAGTCTATAAGAGATCAAAAAGGCAAATATTCTTGCAGATTTTATCCTCGTAGGAGAAAACCATAGAAATGGAGACTTGTTTCAGCTTATGATTTAAAAAGCACAAAAATGATTACTTAACTGTAAAAGTAAGTGCTCAAGGAGCTCTTTATGCTCTGTCGATATAAAGTTAGTTCTTTACTTGGACCTGGTAGTTCTTGATGCAAAGATCATTTGAAGCATCACTAGTGAATTTCCACTAAAATTTCAGCAGGATATAAAGCAAGTCTAGAAATCTATTTCAAGATACAAAACTAATAATTTTATTGTGGTGCAATTTACTTACTCATATTGAAACAAGTATATAAATCTGACAGAAATTTTGTACCAGTCCATTAGAGGACTTATGAAAGGCAGCAGCTGATACAATTAATTTCTGATTATTCATGTTTATCTTTAGCATAAATAGATTATGGAGATATTGATTTTCTGATGAATTTTAAATTGTATATGGAATATTTTTAAGAAGTGAGACTCTAAAGAATATAAATATATTACTAATTAAGCTCCTGTTGCCTACTGTGCTTAAAATGTGTGTATTGCACAAAGAGGTTAACAGTATTATGATTTTCACTTGGTTTTTCTAAAACTGCTAACTTACAGACTGTTAGATTAATAGCACTGAAAACATCTAAAGGTAACAGGATTACAATTTAATGCTAACTAAGCGTTTCTTGGGGGCCTGCTGTAGCAAAGCCTCATCTCTGGGCTACACTAGAGTAGTTAGTCTGCAGTGGCATACAGTGGTGATGCGTGATAACTGCAGCTCTCTCAGTATAACTGAGACTTTCCACTCACATGCAACAAGTATCTATTGTAATGTCTATCATAAAGAGGGTGCAGAGTAAGCAGGCAATTCTCTTGCTCTGAGCTGATTAGGAAGGGACCAATTCTCAAAGGGTATCAAACAGATTAAAATGTATGGGAAAGGCTTTTTTCCTTTTCTCCCAGATAGTAGGATTAGAAAAAAAAAAAAATCTGTTCTCGTATGTACTCTCCACCAAGACTATCTATATTGCACAATCCCTTTAAGAGAGGTATTGTAGGCTAGGGTGACCAGAGATGATGGATATTATACTGGCAGTGGCAGCTCCCGTGCTTACCATACAAAACTCTTCTTCCTCATTTTGCTAAGTAAATGTACCTGCGTGAAAGGAGTTGGCCTCTTCTGCCCCATATTCTCATTCCATCTTGGAAAGCAGCATAATTCAATTTGGTTTTAACACGTGACTGCAGTAAGTTGCAGCATGCCTGAGGGATATGTGGCAACATGATCCTCTCGTATCTGATCAAACTACACCTGAAGCAGCAGTCACAGCTAATCAGGGCAGTAAAGTGACCAATGCAGATATTTGCCTCCTCGGCTGAAGTGCAGTGGAAATTTGTATGCACAAAAGAACCAGAAGACCCAACAAGGCAAAAGATACAAAACCAGCATGGATTTATAACCAAGGGTATGGCCAACAGCACGCAAACTAGTAAACACTGAAGAAGGTGCTGTTAATTTCCTATACTATCGTAAGAGAAAAACACAGCAATGGGTGGAAGAAGGTTGGACAAATCTCTCTTGCAAAAAGTGGCATCATTTTGAAAGGGGTCAGAAGGCAGCAACAGTGCATAAGACTCTAACCTCCCTCAGCTCAATGGGATATGTTGCCAAAGAGGTACAATCCCATGAGAAAAGCTTTTAAGAGACTAGAAAAGAAGGCTAGCCAAAATAAAAGTATATATTTTCACATTCACTTGAGCAGGGATATTTTTATAATCTCCATTTGTAGGATATCCCCATGAAATAACATGGTCAAGAGTTTGATGTAGAAAAGGGGCAGCCTAGGTCCGCCTCTCGCAGAAAGTTAATAGGGTTTAAGTGCCTGTCATTTGCACATTTCAGAATTTGCCTTTTAGGTAATGTGGAATTTTGCAAAAACCACTTCTGAATTTTGATTTCAACCTTCTGCTTATCTGGAAAGTTCACAGAGGATCTCATGCAGTGCACTAACTTAAAAGCAGTGATATATTCTATACCGGTCCCCTCTACACCTGTTCTACTTTTCAGATTTCCACCTATTTTTACACTATCTTGTGCCTCCTTTGCTTGCTAGGGGCTATCTTTATCAAGTAAGCAAGGGGTTAATGCTGAAAAAATGATAATATCACAAAGAGTGAAAAACAATAAAAAAGTAATCTCTACAGTACACAGAAGATANTTGTCTCTCTTCACTTCTCAACCCTCTGCTCATCCACTGCCATATTCCAGGGTGGGTTAACAAACCCTGCCAAGATGTGCCCAAAGCTGTGCAGCACCATCCAGATACTGTCTTCCCCAGAAAATAAATCCCGCAGCATCCTGGGGTCACAGAAGTAATAAAGAAGAGCCCCATACCAGTGAAGCATACAGCAATAAATAGTGAAAAATATATGACCACCTGCAAGCAAACACCAATCAAATAAAGAAGAAGAGTTAGTAAAGGGAACGAAGGATTCATGTTCATAAGGGAAAAGCAAGGGCAGTGAATCTGTAGAAAGAAAGAAAAACCTCCTAAACAATAAGCAGCTCCAGCAGAGAGGAGAAGCACAACATCTTAACACACATTTCTCTATATAACCACTCTATAACTACAATGGATCATGTAACATGATCATAGAAATGCTGACCAGAAGGGACCTCTGGAGGTCACCTACCACACAGAGTGAGATTGTTGCCAGCACTAGATTGGGTCAGCTGTAGCTTTGTCTTGAAAACCTCAAAGGATGGTGGAATTCTGACATGTTTTCAACAATTTCAGCAGAATCACGAAGTTTAAATACTTAGAATAATCTGTGTATAAAACCGTATGGAAAGACAGTTCTTCCACCAGTGGCAAAAAGGTCACTGCTCTTTGAACCCACAAGGATTAAATTTATGTGATCTGTATCAAAAGGCTGTCAGCATACCTACTACAGGCTAGTTTATTTCTGCTTCCTTCTGGGAACAACAGAAGCTCATATTGGCCAACCAGTGCATCAGCAGCAGCATCTGTCTTATGAGGACCAAAATAATAAGAACAAGACAGCATCCACTGCAGGCGTATCTTGCTTTGACTATAAGATATATATCTGTATATCTGCAGCGCAAACATATGTAACATATGTTTAAATGGTTCCTTCTTGCGACATTTGCAAAAGCAGAATCACTCACTTCATACAGAGACGAGTTTAGCCCTCCCAGGAGGTGTTTTTGGCCGCTGCTACTGATGTTCTTCACTTGTAATGAGCTGGCTAGCCAAAAATATTAAACATTAATGTATTTCAGTTGCACTATTGACTGTGCATTTTAAATAGACTTTGCTATACTCTCCCGGTAGAAAGATTTGTTTTACTTTAGCAATATATAGGACTGTGCTTTCAGTACTTTTTCTTTGTTTAACAAGAAACTGAAAACCCAGTAGACCACAAAACCAGTCAGGGGCTTTTATCCAGGATGTCTGACCCATTGCCTGACAATAATTAGTTCAGGTTAATTACAGCAAATCTGTAGATTTGCAGCCTGAAATTATCTCATCCCCTAAGCTGAACCCTCCAGAGGTTTCTTTATGAGCTCTGCATCCTAAGGGTGGACTTAAAGTAATGAATTTGTCTCTAATAAGATTCATAGGTTTGTTCCCTAAGCAATGGTGTCAATTATAGAATCTAACCCTGATGGCTTATTTTGCTGAAAATAGAGAAATTGAGAGTTTTTAATGAAGCAAGCAACATTTTAAACATTTTTGTTTAACTCTTTGCACTGTTGAAAACTACAAAAATACAATTATGGGAAAGATCATACAACTTTTGACATATTTCTCTGTGTGCCAATAGCTAATTTCCTTCTGCTCTGTAATGGAAAAGGTTAATGTAATGACTTTGAGATTTCATTTGGAAATGTTCCAGAAGAGTGTCTGAGTATTTGCTGCACTTAATGGCAGGAAGTAATAACAGAGGTTATGTATTGGTGAAAAATGTTTCATGTACCAAGAAGATTAATACTGGAGAAAGGCACAGGGGACACAAGCCTGAGGCTTCTTCCTCAGTTCTGACACAGTATAATATGTCCGCAGCACTTGATACGTGCCCTTCTGTAGTTAGCTCTTAATCATTAACAAAGCAGGCAGTAAGTCTTCTGGGGACATGGTACCAGGAGAAGAGAAGAAACCAATCAGGGGATGTTTTTCTATGCTGCAGCTTAGTGGCAAACACCTCCAACTGGGGACACTGGACAAGACCCTACTGGTATCAGCACTGTATCTACACAGCAAAGAGACATAGTCCAGTAAAATCCTTCAAGGGGATGACTCTGTCCTGAGCATTTCAGTGTTAATATTAATTTTGGGGCATAATTATTGTACTTAGGGTTTCTGGAAGATCAATCACCAAGCCATAGCTTTATTTCAGAGCTTTATTTCACATGAATTTTATTATACGTGAAAGATTTACTTCGTAAATCCTCTTATTCTGATGAGCTATAGTAGTAACTATGGATACAATAGATTCCTAAAGGAAATTACTCATACCTAACCTTTGTCTTATGGAAATTCTTGGGGTGCAAGTGTCTTTTAATAGAATTATTTTCCTCTTTTTTTTATCTGCTTAGAGGGAAATGATATGCAGAAAGATATCTCTGGAATCCAAGAGTGCTTTCATAGAATCATAGAGTAACAGAATCATTACGGCTGGAAAAGACCTTTGAGTTCATCGAGTCCAACTGTAAGCCCTTCAACACCCTTTCATTAGACGAGGAAGAAAATCTCTTTCTTTGCCATGCCTTTGACTCTGTAGTGCCTTCCCTTAATTCAAACTTTGAAATTTACTTACGATTCAAACACTTTTCTTGTTGTCCTGTTTTTGGATTAGAATTTGAACATGGTAAATGTGACAGTAGCCATTCCAGAAAGAGTAGATGTAGTTAATGGCTGGAGACATAGTATGACCTTCAACAGCTTATAACATTTCAAATGAAGTATGTCTAAATAAGAATATCTGTTACTAGGTATCACCTTCCATAACTTCTTCCATTCAGCAGCCAGGCAACACACAGGCAAGTCAAGTTTTCAAAAATACTTTTAAATTGGCTTTGGTCTGTCTGCACCTTCAACTCAGGCAGAGTGGAGCCTCCATGCTCCCTGAATTCTTTGACGCTCAGCTGAATGCCCCAATCAAAATAGTAAATGAGGAGCTTGGGTTAACCTGGATTCAAGCAGATGGAGGGAACCTACAGGCTGATTTCCAGTAAATAAGACAGGCATCAGAAAGTACAGGCTGCCAGTTTTACTGGTGGTCTTGCGCACACTGGAAGTGGGGATTGAAGGCTGTATATCTCTTCACCTATCCCAAGTCAATTAGTTCACTGAATTCACACCTTTTATTGACTGTCATGCATAATCTTCCACTGATCTCTGCTCTGAAGGTCGCTTTCCTAATGAAGTCTCTTTCAATGTGCATTTGAAGCAATAAAGACATCCATTAGGCAGCATAGTGTTTAGGGAAAAATGCACTGGAATGTCAGCTAGGTGATGCAAGATTAAGGATAAAACTCTCTTCTATATCTTAAGCAATATGGTGATAACAGAGCTGATCAGATTCTTGCTGTGACACAGCTAGTTGCAAAACACTGAAGTAGCAAGCGACAAAAGCTAGACTTCTAGTGGAAAAAAAAAAATGCTAGATTTTGTATCTTCTTAAGAAGCCCAGGATTGATTTTGTGAGAGGAAAGGGAGAAAACTTACACCTAAAGAAAGTAAATGGACAGATGGTGGTCTCCAGATGCAAGCACTTCGGTTTGAACTGCTCCTTTCACTGTTTTAGGGCAGAGATTTGAACCTACAAATCAGATGTTCAAGCGGTTATTCACTCTGAATGAAAATCAGAGTGTCTGTCTGTCCACCTGTCTTCTTAAGTAATATTCTAAATCATATCAAAATTCTATAACCTTTATTACCTCTCATAAAACTAAAAACTTCTTTTTCAGGTAGCCCTACAGACAGACAAGTGATATTAATTACTTAGAAAATTATTGTTGTCGCTTCTCTTAGAACATTTCTGCTCTGAAGTCATTGCGCAGTGGTCAGCTTATGTGAGGTGCATCCTGCACTTGGTCATATTAACTCTGTTAACTCAATGTTGCCACATATTTTATCACATAGCAATTGCTCCCTACAGAAAGATTGCGGGAAGGCTCAGGTGAGCATAATATGCCTCTTCCACTCCTGTATTACAGCCAGAGCTCTCCTCACAAGGAACCTGCAACCTCTTAATTGCCTTATCCTCATTTATATGATAAGTGGTTCATTTCCTTTATTGTGATTGAATCCTCTCCCTATATTACAAGAAAACTGGAGCTGCAGAGAGTGCTTGATTGGATTTCATTGCTGCAGGCCATTTCTTAAACAGGTTACAGGTTGACAAACACAGAAGGGGGATCAATATCCATCCTTTGCCTCATTGACAAGCTAATCTTTTCAGTAAACATTTCATCAGTACCTGCCATTTGTACACATACCTGCCTCATGAGAATGGAGAAAGCTCTGCTTTATAAGGTTTAGGCAACTAATAAATGAAAAGACAAGAATATAGATGGGACAAATCATCAGGATAGCATTTTTCAGAAAATAGCCTTTCATTGTCTGCAGAATATATCCAAGCACGTTTTTAACCATTCTTAATTTTAATTAGGCTGCATTACAGTCAGACCTGGTGTCAGCTTCTGTTTCTGTAACTCAGCTTGTACTGTTCTGTCTGAAAGGTCGGCCCTTCAGTCTGAAATCTTCAACCATGTTACGAATGTTTTCGAAGATTACCCTTGAAAGAATTAGAGATACTAAATGAGCTCAGCAAATATAACTGGGGAACCAAACTGCCCACTTTCAATACAGTGGACCTACTTGCTTTTTGCTTATTCCACTGGAAATGAGAAGAACCAGCACAATAAAGTCAAAAAAGTTACATCCACCTCTCTCATCACATGGAAAAGGACAATTTTGATTTGGGTTTTAATAAAGCTGAGGCTCTCCTAATTATTTGAAAGTAATGAGTCAGGCTCCAAAAGAAAGCAAAATATTTTTTTTCCAGTATGTTTGGCTACATCTGTTTTGTTTGCTTTTGTGTCACACATGGAAATTTCCTTTCCGCTTGCCCCACGGCTGTGTGATCCAGAAGCTGGTATTGTCTCTTATACGAGTGAAAAGCAAGATTATCACTGTATTTAGGTTTTTCGTATAGGCCTGTCCATTAGAAGTCCATGTTTGTATGACATATGTTGCAAGAACTGGCAAGACTAAATTTCAGTCTAGACTGACAGCATGAGGACATTTACTGCAGAATCTAGTGCAAAGGAACATGGACAGCAAACACTTGGGTTTCAAAGGAAAAGAAAACAAATCTGCTGCTTATACTTTAGTAATAAGTATATTATATCTTCCTATCTCCAGTGTCAGACAGACAGGAATAAGCAGTGCAAACAGCCTGTAAAGCATGACAGGGAATCAATTTCTTTTACAATCCTTTTCTCTGCTTCTCAGTTAAAAAGCTACAATTAGCTGTGCTAGAGGATTGCACTGTCTCCTTGTGTGCCCCTGAAATGCAGCTAGCAGCAGCGGCAACGGCGCAGGATGCACACCTGAACCGAGCTGCTTTTCAGGGGGGGAATCTCCCTTTATTGTGCTGGCCTCAGCCTTTTCACGCTGGCTAATAGCAGAAGGTGTGCTGCTACAAATGGCCCAGGCTACTTTATCTAATCTGCCTCACATCATTATAGGCCTTGGCATTCCTCCAGCTTTAGACAATTTAAAGGCTTCCAAACTATCTTCAACAGCCAGCTGGTCATTAAGATGGGAGATAACAGTCATACCGACACAATTAGGATGCTGTACCAATGCTGCCAATGGTATATGCTCATTCCTGTTGGCATTTTTAATTTGCCATTCTGCAAAGTCTTGCAAATCAGAAAATCCCCTGCAGTAAGTTTAGAGGCCAAAATGAATCTTCTCCTTCCTTACTAACTTTCCTGTTTCCACTGTGACATAAAGGGGTTCTTATAGTGCACAGATTAATACTTAGCAGTCAAATAAACTTCATAGACAGTCAAAAATATCAGATGAAGATATTAGCCCAGACGCATTTTGGCTGACCCCACTAATACAGTTTGAAATATTTTGGTCCTGAGTGTTTCCAGTGAAAACTGAGGTGATGCAACTGTTCAGTGTTTGAAGAATGAGAGCACAGAAAAATTGGGATAGCATGAAGTTGAGGAGAGCACATTCACATTTCCTTTTCTTCCCATCACAGTCTTGAATAAGTCCTTTAAAATGAGCATTAGCTAACTGCAGCACACCCCAAATGTATGCTGTAGGATCTACACCAAGGAGAACACATGGAAAGGAAGAGTTCAGTTAATATGAAACAGTTTGGAAAAGGATCTAATGCAGAATATTTTAAGCATATTGCTTGCTCTCCTTTCTCATATCAGGCTGATCCATGTAAATCGGAGAACTTTTGTTTTATAGTCTTTTCAGTAAGCAGAAGCAATGTTTAGATACAGCATTTACTTGAGGCAAAACAAATGTGCAGGCCAGAATAGAAAAGTAATAAAGAATATATTCACATAACCATAGGTTAATTGCTAGTTAAATGTTGCTCATGCAGTCTTGGTTATGTTGATTAATGGCCCCAGTGAGGAGCTGAAAAATAGCTAGACTGCTGGAAAGATCATTAGCAATTTTAACTCTTCAGCTATTGTGATGGTTGTAGAGAAACAATTACTATCATTATAATGCATATCACTGAGTACAGTGGCATACTGAACCACAAGCTACAGTTAGGTAGAAACAATCATTGAGTTTTTATTGCAATTTTATAGAAATTTACAGAGAGGGCAAGAAATGTTTTTTTTTTTTCTTTGTCTTCTTTTTGTAAGGATTTTGGAGACGTCCTTGACAAATGCATGGGAGATGCTGTAGGTGAATACAAAGACTCAGTTCTGCCCATTAATCCTATCATTTAAAAGAGGAGAGAGACAGAGATGATGTGAGGAAAGTAGCATGCCAGGGAACAGAGCATATTTTAGCTCATACAGGCTTAAGCAATACTTTGTGCTGTGGCAGGGCACAGCACCAAACTCACAGTCCAGAGCCTAAAGAACGGAGTACCAGCTGCCTCTGGTCTTTCAGTGCTTGAAATACCATAGCCTATAACAGCACCCAGGAGACCACAATGTTGGTGATAATTCCTGGCAATTCTTCTCTTTGCCTGGACTGATGGCAGTCCCCGACACAACTGTGAAGTGGTATTGCAGCTTCCTGGAAGTGAATCTCTCAGCAGTCAGAAGAGGGGGATTTTAAAGCTCTTATAGACCACTTCAGATCAGTCAGACAGCACAAAACCTGATCTCACCATTAGCCTTTGGATACCCACTTAGTTTCACCCAATCCTAAACTGCTTTTCTTTGCATGAATTACCTGGTCCTGAGACAAGATGGAAAAAATTACCTTCTGCCTAGGTCCTTTTACTCAGTCTTTTTAAGGGTTACAGGACAGCCACTCAAACACTGGAAGCACCACAACTGGGAAGACGGGAGAATGAGAAGCTGAGCCTCCTAAAACAAAATAAAGCTTGCCGCAACACACCTCCAGACATGACAGCAATCACTGTTTCACTCAGCATAAGCCCAGCTATAAGGCAGACCCAAGGAGTTCTCATCATGCTTCCTGAAACAACGCACCTCGCAGCTCCCCAGGCAATAGGAAGGGCACACTGCTATACAGCTCTGCCAAATTAACTCCAGCTTATTGAACGGTACTTCTGGATCTAAGTGAGAGACTTGGCCTCAGTTCAGGTGCACCTTGGGAGCCTCCTCAGTCTGCTCCACGGCATGAGCCAGACATGCAAGGAATGATCCCTACAGGTTGGCTGATATTTGTTCAGTCTTCCATACTTCTTGTGTCACAGTCCATCTTCAAACCAGACCAGTTACCAGGTCTTCACGGACAGTAGCATAAGTGTGATACACTCACGAAGAGTCAGAACTGCCTCCAAGACAGTCACTTGCTAAGCATTGGTCTAGGGCATGAGCATGACGTAAGGCCTTATGAACCATCCATAGTGCTCAGAGCAATATTTTTCTTGGTGGAGAAACAGTTCACATAAACCTTTCTTTGTACTTTCTAGCATAGATGCCGTTAACACTGATCGGGCCCATTAAGAGCTCTTTTTCACAATGTAACTGTGCTTGGAGCAGGGCATTTGGTGATGTAATGGTGTAATGGTAATGTAGCCATGTAGCCATGATGGAAGGAAAAGGGGAAAATCTCAACCAAGTCTCTTACACCAGCAAGGCTTTGCTGGTGGCACCTCTACGAGGAGCTCAGACTGGGCACAATGTTTGTGTAAGTGGTTTTTTTTTTTTTTCTTGTAATCAGCTGATGCAACAGATAGAGCTATGCAATGATTTGCCTCAGTCAGAAGGCCTTGAAAGTGCACAAGAGCCCCCCTTTTTTTGGGCAATACTCCATCAACAGCCAATCCAGCCTTCCAGGAGATATTTTTTCTTCTCTAATTTGCAGAAACCCAAAATAAATGCTGGGGAATGAAATGGAGGCAGAAGTAGAGGGAAAGCCTCTCGTATGCAGCCAAATAAATGGAGCACATTGCTTCCTCTCAGCAAGGGCAAACTACTGCAGATCCAATGTGCTCTCAATCCAGCCCCTCATCACCAGCCCGTGAGCCTCTTTTCCAGAACATCTTCGCTTTCTTTTTCCAGTCCCAGCACATGCACGTACAGCCTTTACTGCCCTTCCAGGCATCTAGCAGCTTCTCTCTTTCTCTAAGGCCAATGAGGGTATTCAGCGTTTGGGCCAATATTACAGGAAGCATTGAGAAGGAACTGTATCACTGTAATAAACTCAAGCTTTTCATTTCAAACATTTTTTCACTACTTTGTTCTCTTGAGTTGAGGTTTAACATGAACTTTATGTACAGATGAGGAAAGAGCAGCAGCTCCAACATTGCACTGTTCAAGGAAGGTCTAAGCATAAACTAGAGTCTTACTAAGAAAAGGATGGGACAGCACATAAATCTGCTCAGAGTTCCAATCGCTACATCCCGATCTATGTATAAAGTTGTGTGGCCTCAGCTAAATCCATTTTAAGTTACATTTTCAGTCTAATTCATACAGCGCAAAAAATAGGCTGCCTTTACAATTACAACTTGACATTGTAATTATTTTTAATATATTCAATAATGGTGCCATAGGATTAAGACTATTAAAAAATGTGCTCAGAGCAAAAAACATTCTAATGTTGCATAATTGCACTACACTGTATGAAGCTCGGCTGTATGCCAGACTCAGGAAAATATTGGAAGCCATCTATTATTATGCACTTAATTCCCCAGAATGGCTGGAAACTAAAGAGCAACACTGCCACCTCTCGCATGGTTGACAGACTGACTGCGGGACCTTATACATGCCTTTGCTCTATAGGAACAAGGAGGACAAGTTTCATTGTGAAAGCAAGACCTCAAGATAAACACTCATTTTTCTACTGCTGTTTTATTGAATACTGGTACTGGGCAAAGCTGCTCCGTCTGAAATGTGCAGCCTGCTTAAGTCTTACATTCGGAGGGGGATAAACCATCCTTTCAAGGGCCGTGACGTGGGAAGCCCTAAGGGGCTGCCTTTTGCGTAAGGGTGAAGCTGTTGTTCAAGGTCACAGCCCTGTGGGCCCTGAGCCCCCCGCGGACACGCGGCGCCCTCGCAGCGCTGCCTGTGCCCCGCAGGCCGCAGCGAGCGCGGCGCCGGCGTGGCGCGCCGCGGGCCCTGCCCTCCACCAGGCTTCGCTGCCTGCCCGCGCGCCCCAGGCTCCTCAGCGCTCTCCCGAAACTGCTGCTGAAGGAGGCCTCAGGGCACAGTCTGCAAGTGAGCCGTATGATCTGTGTCTGCCTACGTCTTGCAGGAGTAGCAAGGGATGATGAGGGAGGCCACGAGGAGCCGTGGTTGGGAGGAGCTGCCAGGCCTGGCTGCAGTTTGGGGTGCAAAAGCCGTTCTGTGGGAGCAGAGGAACCACGAAGGCCACGGGGGCGCCACGACCGGAGCAGAAGTTCAGGGAAGGGGGAGGAAGAGGCGGAAATGCGGGCATGGCTGGGACTCCAAGGCCTTCCCGGGGTTTAATGAAGGGTTTCCTTCACCACTTGAAGCAGCAGATTATTTTCCGAGTTGAAATTTAGGGCTGTTCACAGAGGAAAGGCCAGGCCTAGCGCAGCTGCTGTTCGGCACTCCTTCCTCCAGCAGGGAGCGGAAGCCCAACGTGTCCGGCGAGAGGCTTCGGGCAGTGCGACTCAACCCCTGGTTTCCCGAGACAGGCAAGTGAGAAGTGCGTAGCACTAAACGTCATTTCAGCTACCACCTTCTGCTGTGGTTTGGGAAGGGCAGGACAAGGGTACAGCCCATCGTGGGGTTGTAGGCAAGCTTTTTGGTCTTGAGCTTGCATGAAAGACAATTAGAAATAATGGTATCATTTAAAAATTCCACCTTTTCCCCTATTCTTTCCAGGAAAAGTCTTTTCCGATGATTTTAGTGGCAGTTTCAGAAAGGGAAGGAAGTAGCTTTGAATCACTGGATGACTCTGTTCTATCATCTCAGATGCCTTTCCTGGTCTGCGTGGGGTCAGGCGGCCACGTACGCACCTTGTAGCCTCGCACACCACCTATCACACAGCCCTTCTCTCGCAAGTCTCGAGGTGAAGAAGGACGTTGCACTGATGTAGGTGTCAAAACCAGAGGCCAAATAAATGCCAGTCAACCTAGGCTGAATTCATACTTGACTTTTTGCAGTCTGCTGCTTGGATACTGAAAGAAACAGATGCTGAAAACACAGCCCAAATTACCATTAAAATGGGCCAAATGGAAAAGGGTCTTTAAATACTGAATTAGAAAGAAAAAAAAATATTCTCAATATAAGAGATGGTCACAAAAGCCAAAAACAATCTTAGGGCACTGTCCAACACTCTGCAAAGGTCTGCGTTTCAGGAGTAGTCTGCTGTTCAGAAAAAACTTCCCTGCAGTCCAGCCAGTCACGCCAACCGCTTTATTGGGAGCACATCCAGGTGATGTGGCTTTTCAGTCTTTTGGGGGTAGGCTGATTTTGCCTGTTCCTAACTGACCTTTGCATCAACTTTTTCCCCAAAATGTAGACACACTTCAGCCTATACATATATATACTATGCCATAATCGATTACATTATGTCTGTTGTTCAAGTCAAGATTTGAACAAAGAAGCTATGAAATATTTCAGAACTTGAAACTCTTCTAGAAATTCAAATACAATGAAAATATGACTGGAATATCTGTTTTCAACTTCTGTTGTGTAAATGGTTTGAAGCCTCATCTGCTAACTTGGCTTAATCTGTTACAAAAAAAGAAAGTCATTTCCACTTTTGCAGATTTTGGTTTGCTATACAACAGCTACTTTCTGCCAATGCTAAATCAGTTTGCAAAAACACTGGTATGAACAAGTGCTATAAGCAAGGCTTATTTCACTACTTTGTCTCAGAGAGCTGCACTGGGTGCTAGCAGCCTGCAAGGCCATTCAGAGTGGAGCACAAGCGAAAATGTGTCAACCCTACTCAGCAGCAGAGATCTTCACTGATTCTCTCCTTGTGGCCTGGTGAGAGTCCAGCTTCTGCTCCTCACACTGCAGTGAATGATCCTCTTGCAGTGACTGTGCCCCTATGAAGTCTGCAACTTCTGTTCTAAATCACAGGAAAGGAGGACATCAATCTCCTACCAGATGATCGTTGTTCAGCTTGTGCACTGGCCCACTTGTACAGAACAACATTCTTACCATGTAGTTTCCAGATGTTGACTAGAAAGTCATTACAACAGCCTTGGGAGAAACTTCATGTTAGAACTGTTTTCAGAGGGGAACAGTAATCTTGTTATCTATGCTTTCAAAAGTAATGCTCTTGTAAGTGATTTTTCTACCCTAACAAATTTTGTCTATTTTAGGTAAAAACAGATCTGTGGGATTCTAACAGTACTTCTACCAATTCTTAACGTAATTCCTCCACTTTTCATAAGGGAAATTTCCATTTTTTTATCCTCTTGGAAAAATGAAAGAAGGAAGCTGAAAGTGGGTTAGGCCAACTTCCTCTTTTGGGCATGTTTTGAAGAACAAGCCACACTTCTCCCTACGTAAATTGTCGTTATTTAACTCATAAGCCTGGCAATGAAACCTCAAACCAGCTACAATTCCTCCTCTTGCTTCTGCATGAAGAATTTAGAAACCATCTACAGGCATGTAAAGATTGGATATTTTCTTGATATAAGAGCCATCAGATCAGGCAAAACTTTTCTTTATTCCCAGAGTAGGTGCAACTTCAGCTACATGTACAATCTTGGCTGAGGAAGCTCTTGAAAATCTTGTTCTGCCTCAATGTGAGAGAAGATAACCCTTTTTTGCCACCTCCCAGTCTCCCTAGGTGTCCAAGGGGTGGTGGGGAGCGCAGCGGTACACCTACACTAACACAGTCTTCAATAGGGATTTTCATGGATGCTTCCCAAGGACCATAGGGTTTCTTGATGAGTCACATGAGCAATGTTTCTCTTCCCTTTGCCTTTTGACTCCTGCCTACCCTCTGGTTCACTGCTCAGCCAGAGTTCATTCACAGATACATGCAGAAGGCATCAATATTGAACATCATGAGCTTGAGTCTGAAAACTAAGTTGCTAATTATTATTATTTGTTACAGTCATGTTCAGTTGCTTGAAATCTCCATAAAATGCATGACATATGTATTGTGTCTATTTGAATGGTTTTGCATTTCTTCCATGGCTGATTATCTTTGACATCCCTTCAAAACACTCTTTCTAAATAGCTCTGGAAGTTCACTTGCCAGTGTCATTTTTAATAAAGATAACTAGTGTAATAGGTTTGCTTTGTTTCATCATTTCTTCACCCACTTCCCCAGTTCTCCCTTACATAAACAAACAAAGACGTAGCAGAGAAAATTCATTCACTGAAGTAGGATATAAGCAGTTACACCAACAGTTAAGGATTGGAAGTGCCAATAGCAGCAATGCCATAAACAAAAACAAAAAACAAAAAAAAACAACAACAAAAAAAAAAGGTATTTTAATAAGTTAATTCAACATGAGCTTTTAACTTTCTGCCAGTTGGAGCAAGCATTTCTTTTGGAAAATCCTTTCACATTCTCAGGATTGGCAGTATTGCCTAAAATTCTATTTGACATTGTGATACTTCTCAAATAATGTTTGTAGATGGAAAGGCCCAAAACCAGCAACTACTTAAACACACATGTAAAGACCTGCATGAGTGGTAGCTGACTGAGAGGTAGAGAGGGTACAGAAGAAACAAAGCAGAAACAGGAGTTCAAGCAAGAAGGATGCTCCTATTCAGCTTTGGATTCAACTGTTAATTGAAACTTTGTATAAAGAGATGATAGGCATTTTGATCTGGTGTATGATTTATCATTTATTAGAAAGTCTTACTCTTTTCTTTCCTGGACTAGAATATTTGCTACTTATTTCTTTTCTTTGTGTTATTGAAGCAATGATGTCATACGCCAATGTCTCAGAAGTAAAATTTCCAGATTCCTCAACAAAGATTGAGATAATAGCAAAGACTTGATAATTCATATTCAAAAAATATTTAATTTCCAGATGTTTCATTTTATGTGGTAAATTTTTGGTTACAGCAAAAAGATTGTAACATACAGCACTGGAGTGACATATTAAGCCATAACAATGCAGTTTATTACAACTGTGTAAACAAAAAGAAATATATCTTCAGTGGCACTCTTTCTGAACCAAATTTTGGCATACAGAATCTCAGAATTCAAAACAAATACACAGGGGAAAAAAAAAAAAATCCCCAACTTGAAGCACAGTATATGTACCTGACTATAGTAGCTTAGCCCACATTTAATATGAGAAAAATTTGGTTCCAGAAATTTTGCTTGCTTGTTTTTAAGGAAACTACACCTTTGTTGTTTCAAGGTATCTGTCCAAATTGGGAAATATTTTTATTATTATTTTAAGATAGCAACACAAAGTCAATTCTCTTAATTATAACCATGTGAATATCTCCTACAGAGACATTACTAGAGGGGACAAAGGATCATTTGGTAATATTACTGTCTGTATAGTATGACACTTGCTGGAGGTATTCTCTAGGAAACAAAAATAGATTATTTGGAAACAAGAGACAAGATACTGCAAAGAAACTTTTTTTTCCTGGGGGGGGGGCAATACTAATAAATTAGGAAAGATTACTTTTTTCTTATTGAAAACATCCTTCTAGGTAAGTTTCTTCATAAAATCATGGGACATAAGAGAGATGTATACACTTGATGTCTTGACCAGAACTGCTACACCAGAAAGACATGCTCTTTCAGCTCCTGTGCAATATCAGTCGCCCTACACAGATGTGCTGGTGCCTTGTAGGTGTCTGGGACTAGATATCTACCTATACACGGGCAACCACATTGTTCCCCTATTGTCTGACAAATGCACAGCTCTAGCTCCTAACTCTCTAGCTGCAGGAAGTACCAAGGCTGGTACTTCTTTCATTTTGTTAGATGGCTTATATGCAAGGCACTGAGAACATTCAATAAATTAGAAAAAACAAGTGCAAATATCTAAGGGAAAGGGAATATCTCATTTTCCATAATGGAAGTAAACAATCTGATTATAAGACAATGTATGTACTGTAAACTGCAAGATGGGGGTTAGGAGTTGAAATATGCTTCATTTCAAGTATACATTAGGTGCTAACATTCAAAATCTAATGCTAAGAATAAAATATTTTTGGTAGCTTTCAGGTTATACATTAGAGTTTGCTTGATGGATACATTTTTGCCAGCAATACTTTAAATAGTGTTCAATGAGATTCCTTTAATAAAAACATATAGGTCTGAATTCCATTGTATTACACATATGTACCTTTCACATGGAGGAATTTGCATATGTTCCATCTGTAGAGAATAGATCCCATAGTAACAAGAGGTATAGACACAGCTAAGTTACAGTTATTAAAAGATATTCAAAGACTTGGAATATATAATTACAAACCGCTATCTTCAGTTTACACAAAGCTATAAACTTGCTTTTTAAAAAAGACATCCAACATGTGCTGACTCAAATGCTCATCCACGGTTCATGCAGACTGTTTAAAAAAAAAAAAAAAAAACACTTACAAGCTCTTACCCTTTGCAAAATCTGCATATATTTCATTTTCAATTAAACTGATGCTCCCTCAGAAACAAATGGAACCTACAGACAACAGACTGACTCAAGGACTCAAGTAACTGCTGTCCCTGGGGTAAAAGGGAACAGCAGTATTGAACAAGAAATTTCATTTAATTGTACCTCACTTCAGACACTGTCAAGTCCAAAACCAGATTCATTTGTCATTAAGCAATAAGACTACTTTTAAAAAAAAAATCTTATTTTCTTGGAGGAAGAACATTTTCTTCATAGTAGCCTGGGTTTACTACATTTCCAGCTGGATCATATCTAGCCACAACAAATGTGGAACCATCACTAGCAGATGCTTTTCCGACTCCCATCTTTTTTGTGTTCTTCCAAACCATTGCTGTGAAGTGACCTGAAGAATCAGGGAAAAACAGATGCATTCATTTTAAGTACGAAATCTATAAAATTCCTTTTAACTCCTGAGGAAGAAAAAAAAAGCAGCATAGAAAATTGCATTGGTCTCTAACAGGAAAACAACTGAAGAACATGAAAAAATCCTAGACATCTAGCACTTTGTCTTGAAAAGCACAATAATATTCTCCACTAATATTCCCAGTTCCATGTGTGATTTCCAAGTAAGGATATCTCCTAAGAAATTAATGAAAAAAGTGATTTGATGAGTATACAGTACCAAAAACTGCCAGACAAACATCACGGTCTTTACTCCCTGCAATATGATTGTCAAAGGGCAGTACTGCCAAGGACTAGTACTCTTTTGCTTTGAACATCTGATCCTCTCCAATCATGTCTGAATGCACAGCTATTCAAACTAGCACTGTTTTTCGTGTGTTTTTTTTTTCTTCTGTCAAGTTCTAACAGCCACGCATTAGTTGTGCAACTCCATCAGTCGTTCCCTCTATGAACAGGCAAACACAGGGAGAAATAAGTGATTTTCTTTCCCATCTTAAACAAGCTTGGGAACATCTCTTGAGCACTGCTCAAGGAACAATGTTCTTAGGTTCACTCAATATCAGATTACCAGCATGCAGCTAATGGGCTGTGGCTGAGCTCCAAATCTGAAGTAATCTCTATGATTTCAGTGATGCACTTGGTAGAGAACACTGATGTATAAATTTGATAGACACCTATATGATCTCAATTACATTTTCATAACTTCTCAAAATTAATTTGCCTTAAAAATAAAATACCTTTTACAATCACTGGCATTGAAGGGAACAGTACTATTTATATACATATATATATATATATATATATAAAATCTTGCTTACTTTCTCATTTACTACAGTTCCCTGTTAAACCTTCTGTCATTTTCTAAAATAAGCCCTTGTGAAAATTCTTTTCCCCCCCACCCAGATTTTTATTAAAAAAAAAAAAAGATTATTGCAAAATCCTGAAACTAGTAAGCTAATCAATTTCTTAAAATAAAAGCTGCACTTTTGAAGGTACAGTGCTCTGTCTGAACTTACCTGTCCCAGAAGAAAACCCTGGATTTTGGAAACTATAATTTTTTATTTCACTGTACCATCTGTCAGCTACGTCCTTTCCTGAAAGGGAAAAGAAATCTGCTGTGGAAACATGACAGGCATAAACACACACAGAAAAGTAGCTCACTTAAAGCTTGGCCAGCAAGGTCTTCTGTTAACAGCCAGGAAGAAATGTTCAACTTAAGACGATTTCTATAAATATGGAGAAACAGTCTTTTTAGCTGTTGCTATTCAGCAACAATGTCCAATGGCTTTTGTTAATAATCTCATACAATCAGTCACATGAGCTCTTCTCAACATCTTGATTTAAAAAGCAAAAGCAAAATAGTCCATCAGATTCTTCAGTGAAGTAACCATGCGGCCAGCATAATCTGTCCTAAATCCTACGCAGACAATCCATTTAGGAGCCATACACTTGCACAGAGGGCATTCCATCCAGGGCAGATCTCTGCAGCAAGGTGCCCTTCTGGTAGAATACAGCTGATGAAGAGTGCAATACTTACAACACCAGATCAGGGAATAGGACCACCCACCAATTTTTGGCTGTAGTTAATTTCAACTCTGCAAAGTATTAACCATTAAACATAACTCAACTGTTCTGTGATTCTGTGAAAAGGAGTGCTATGGCAATCACCACTGATACAGCAATATGTGGCTGTAGGTCCCTGTGGGGTGACAATGTTTGTCAAAGAAATAATCCATTCTTGTTTTGTGCTGAACAGTTAGGTAAGCTGGTGGAAGAGAGCAGATGCTGTAGACCTGCAATAAATCAAGTAGAACAGACAACAGAGGGCAGAAGCTCAGAGCAGAACTTGCAGATGTTGTGCACTCCACTCAAGAGTCAAATATTTCTTTCCATTACCATTTTTTTTAGGAAATACTTACATCAGACACTGGGGAGCATCCAGGTTTTTCCCTGAGCTACATCGATAATGAAATTTCTACTGAGCACTCCAGGAAGTAAAGCATAAGGTCAGTCAGCTTCAGAGCAAGCTGCCAAAGCTGCTAAGCCTACAGTCATGCAGAATGCTGGTCTCTGGTGGACTATTGGCTGCAGAACAGCAATAACTCATGCTTTGCTATTTTGCAGAAGAAAAAAAAAAAAGTCTAAAACTGATACTGTTCTAGAAGTCAGACACTGCTGTTGAAGATGCTTTTGCATGTTTAAATTTCAGATGTTTATGATTTCAATCTGCTAGGGAGATGTTGTTAGTCTGGCAACAGGAGGAGGTTGGTCAGGGCTGTCACTGAATACAAAACATTGACTGAACTGCTATCACTGCATAGGTTTACACACTGATAACTGTGAACTTATCTACATCACACTGCTTGCTATGCTGATACCCTCTATCAGAGCTCATTTATGTATTTTTCACACAAAGAAATAGCAAAACAACTCTTGATTCCTGAAGTAAATAGGAATGAAAAGGAATAACAGTATGCTCCTCCTTTGCATACACGCCCTGCCCAAAACAACAAACACCATCAATCTGTTTCAGGGCTAAACTTTATAATGGAAATAAAGATGAATCTGCACACTTTATTTAATTCAAGGAGAAAAAGCAGGCAATTAAAAACCCAAACAGATCATTCTGTACCACCTTAGACTTCAAAACTATGGTGGACAAGATGACACAAAAAATGGGACAGCAGACATGACAGATCTTATAGAACATATATATTTTGTATGTATACGTGGTTAAATGACCACAATATATAAAGTTTTACAGATGCAGGATCTGTTTCACAGCACTTCCAGCACATCATTCTCTCCTTTAATATGTCAGTGTGACATAACCTAAAAAGAGTAGTTCAAGCAAACATCAACTCCATTCTGTTTACTGTGGCTCTAAGAATTGTGCGTAGGCCTCTTGTCACAAGAGCTTAACAGCAAAATGGAAAGGTTACAAGAAACAGGAAAGTTGTAACAGACAGAGTAGCTCTGCCTTTTTTTTTTTTTTTTGAACATCGTCATGTGAAAAGTTTATAACTCGTTAATTGAAGGAAGACGACAACGGCATGAGGCAAGGATATCCCAATCCCGTGCATGAAGGCGAATGAGCGTAGTTCTGTAGCACAATCTGTGATGTGCTAATTCCCAGCCCTGGTGAAAGGGTAGTGCATTACAGTAGCCAGGATGCGAAAGCCGAGAAGCTGATGCCTGTGCTCTCTCACTTTCGTATAGTGAATCAGTGTAGCATTACATGGCACTGCTGTCATCCTTGAATCAAAGGACCATCATGTCATAGACTGTAAGAAATTAAAGATTAACTTGTTCCCAGCAAAAGAGAAAGTTACTAAAGGACTTAGCAACTTTAGAAAGACTCTGCCCTGAAACCGTGCTATAGAAAGGCAAGGGAATGAACTGTGTCTGTCAGATTTCACAAGCCTGGGGAGATGAAGGGATTCCTATGTGAAACATGAGAAGATGGGGCAGTACCTAGTGATTAAACATTTTTTCTTTCCTCTGAAATATTTTTCTTCTGTATTTTTTTTTCCCCCTGGTGCTGGAAGCCCTCTAAAAGTTTGGGTTGGTTCTTGTAAAAAATACGTTTCAGTTAAAAACAAAGAACATACACACAAAAATCTCATTCTCATCTCTCATCACAGACTATAGCAGAAATGGTGGAAAAGAGCATGCAGATCTCTCCTACAGTCCATACAGGTGCTTCTCTTCTGCAGTCACACTGGCAAAAGCCATTACTATAATTGTTGTTGTATAATTGTTGTGGTTGTTTTAAAAATATCCTTTCTGCCTTCATTGCTGTAAACCACATTTATGGCTTCAACACTTTTATACAGAAACACAGTTTGGCTTCACTCTCCACCTAGTGCTACCTGACCTACTCAGGTTTAGGAGGAGTTATTCTGTTGACACCACCTTCTCAGAACAGTGCCAGGTATCTCATAGCAAAGACGAGAATGGTCTTTGCATCATTTGTTCCTTATGCAATCACTTCTCTGCTCTTTTTCCTTATACTACAAAATACTTAAATCCTCAAGTGATACCACTGAGTAAAGTTACTAAAAACACTCTAATGAAACTAAATAAAATCACTGCACACAACATATTTCTCTGTGAGGAGGGGCAGCAGCATGGAGGTTTACTTAAAGATAGGAACCAGAACGCTCAAATTTTTCCTTAAGCACTTTTGCAGTCCCTCTTATCATGATCTCCTTTCCACGAGCCTCAGTGAGAACTGACAAATAATTAGTAATACAAGACAGAAAACAGCAGATTTAACTTTAAATTTCCTTCAGAGATAACATATCTATCTAAATAAGAGTCATACTAAAAGTTCTATGAATTAATCTTCTGTTCCTAAATTCGTCATCCAGGTCCCTTTTCCCATCAGCACGGTAGGATCCTGGCACTAAGGAGCTACAAATGGGGTAAGACAAGCTGGGAAGCATTTCTGCGTGAGCATCTTCCTTCAGGGCTAGGGCAAAAGGCATCTGTGCCACCTTGCACACAGGTCCAGACCCAGGTTCTTCCCATCACTCTAATAATTAGGGGACAATACACAGTGAATTCCCCTTTTTTTAATCTCAGATTCATTAGCTGCAGTGTTTTCATGGGCAGTATGGCCCAGTCACTGCAACACCATGAGCCCCGGACAGAATTTAGTCATCCAGTACTTGCCATTAGTCTCCTGATACAAGAGAAATGACATGAGGCATCCTAAGAAAGCTGATATACTACAGCTGCCAACGCAGGCTGCAGTCGCTAGCATTAGTGGCAACTGAGAGTTTACTTATTTGAGCACAGACAAGGAAAAATCTGACACACAGCAATTTCTACGGGACTGGAGGGAGGAAACAGCTGTCTCCTATTTCTTGGGTTACAGGGATAAACACATTTCCAGCCACAGCTTTAGTCTGTGCAGCTCCCAAAACCCAAAAACAATTTAAAGGATTTGTGGGCCTGGAGAGGGTTGTGCTAGAAGGTTTCTGTAGTTTAAAGTTGTTTTTTTTTTTTTTTTTTCCTCCACCCCACCCTGAAACAAAGAATGCATCTGGTGGCATTGCTACAGACCTGAGCAAGAGTCAAAACAAACAGCAGCATCAAAAATTACCTTTTAGAGAGAATACATGGTATACTGGAGGTTTACCGAGTTTTGCTTTGTTGGCGAAAGAAGCTGGAAGAGACTGGCTCCCTTTGCTTAGCCCTGGAATAGATGCCCAATAGGTGTTTCAGCCTCCCTGAGCAGGGTACCCGTTAACTATCTGGAACCAACTATACAAAGGAGAGAGAGGAAGAACGAACCAGCAACACAAAGGCAAGGACCAAGGCAACAAAAGGACAGCTTCCTATATTGAAAATGTAGTAAGGAAGGAAATAGAGTGACAATTTTACAGAACAGAGGAGGATGTAGCTAAAGTTTCTCAGCAAGACACTCAGTCCTGTAGATAAAAAATAGCAATAAAACTGCTTGAAACTGGCAAGTTATGCATGGAAACAGAGCATAGACAAAAACAAGTGTGATCCAAAAGAGGATAGTTATATAATTTAGGGAACTATCTGTTTATTTTGTTTCTGGCTTTCTAAATGAGAACTCTGTGACTCTTAACATTGGGGGCAGGAGAATGAACCATTAGTATTAACAAAGACGGAAGAATTAAGCTCAGTCAGTGAGTCACAGGCACTACGCAAACTTTGCCATACATCTGTGTTCCCATATCACACCAAACTCTTGCTTCAGACTCCTGCAAAGGGCAAGATACCAGAACATACTAAATCCTACTGTATTTTCCACCATCCCCACTCCCTTTTTTAAAATTATGAACAGGTACCCTTCAGGTACTAGGGCAAAGGAGCCTAGCAGTATCCCTGGGTATAAAATTCATTTACTGAATTCCCAGATCCTTAAAACAGAGTTTGCAGTCTACAGACAGGAGCTTCTCCCTCCTCTAGACTGTGTTGAAAATTCCAAAGGAAGACAAAAATAAAGAAAGCAAATGGTCACTTAATACCTGCCACCTGGTCTCTGAGCAGGCTAAGCATTAACCCTGCACAGTGGAAAAGGGAGGAAAGAATTGCCTGTTGAGCACAACTCTGACTCACCACAGGCCTTCAGTGTGACTGAAATTAAGCTTCTCAGGCATCCAAACTGATGGCTGGGCATTATGTATCCCACTCAGAATGTACATGGAGTATTTTCTTTGAAAAATGAAGGCAGTACTTGATAGTACTTGAGGAAAAGCAGTGGAGAATAACTATAGCTTCCTTACACATTATCCTGTGTCAACTTGTCTGTTTCTTTCTCTTTTTTCCCCCCTGCAAACAGGAACTTCTGTTTGGTGAGCAATGGCTGTTTCTCCACCTTCTTCACCACAGTGGGCGAGTGGACCATCCTCTCTTAGGCTCATTCGAACAAAGGATAAAGATGAAGAACAGTGTACTGCTGGCTTCCTTCTCTGCTACTTTGGACATACTTTGGAGTGCTTCTCTAGCACTCCAGACAGCTCTGCAGTCAGGACAGAGACATTCCTGTGCTCCACATACCACCATCCCATTCCACAAACCTGGCTGGATTTTGAGAGCAGAGAAAATACTGGTGCTTTCACGGCTGAGACATCCAGTCAGTGTTCATGCTCTGAGACCAAAGTACTTAAAATACATCATTTATCTAATGTCTATGAGACAGCAAAAGAATAAAGTTTACCTGGTTGATCATAGGATGCCCATGCTAGGTTTTCTCCACATTTTCCATTAGCAGACTCAGAGCTGTGTTTGAGGACCCTTGTGGCAGCCAGTTCTTCTGCATACCTAGCAAAGGAATCCACACATCACGTCACTGACCACAGCCAGAGGCAGGCTGAGAGGAGGAAGAGGAAGGAATGCAAACCAGGAATGATATTAAGAGGAGGATTTAAGCTAAGCAACTCCGTTCCAAATCCCTGAGGCCAAGGATGCTTTGATCTACAATTCAGGAAGAGAGAAGGTCTAGAGGTCCAGGCATTTTCTCCGTCCTGCATAAGGGCTTGTCTCACTACTGAGGAGGGCCTGGAGGAAGCAATGGCCAGAACTCAGGACTGTTTTCTGCCCCTATTTGAGAAACCCCCAGGCTATCCTCAGCTGCAGCTGCTGCAGGTAGAGGAAATAGAAGCACGTGCAGGAACTGCTGCAAGGGCCAGCTCCTCATGTTTCTAGGGCACTGCATGGGAGTCACTTGCATAACAGATGATGTGGCTTAGAAATTAGCATACAGGTGAAGGCTTCATAAATCAGGGAAAGAGCAGAAACCAAACCCTCCCAGGTTAAGTCAATGACTTGCTGTCAAACCAGAAGGGCATTTCCAGGATATATTTGCAGTAGTCTATCCTGGGACCTCTGCAACGACATACCTAGCAGAATAACAGGGGCACTTAAAACAGTTTTAGTTGATAAGCACCGACTTGCTGCAAGCACTGCGAGGCATAAACTTAAATGGCCCTGATAAATAGACTGATGCAGGGATGCAATCAAAGCAAGTGTAAAAAAAGCTTACATTTAGAAATGAAAAAATATGCCAGGCAGCAGTACTGAGAGAAGGACAATAGTATTGAAGAGAAGGGAACCACATGGAAAATCTCAGGTAAGAATTGCATATACTTACAAAAGGATACACAGCAATGTTTTTATTGAAGGTAACATGTGCAAGAGTGTAGTAAAACAAAAAATACTTTGCATGCAGGATTAACAAGAACATCCTGTATAAAACAATTATTCTCTTATTCAAAATTGGAAAGGCTTCAGCACAAAGACAGTGAAAGTGGAATGGCCATTTGCTGTTTCTCACAGCAAAAGAAATAGGAGTCAACACACATAATCATCACATAGTAGCTTTAAAATCAAATATGGCAGTGCCCTTTTTCACACACTAAGCACTTACTGGAACTCATTGCCACAGGATGATGTGGAGACCAAAGCATGTATGGTTTTGAAAAGAAATGGACAAATTTATAGGGGGGAGGGGGCAGTAAAAGTCATAAAGGTGTATTAAATATAATGAAGAAGATGTAGCCTGATGCTTAGGAAATCCATAAGCAGCAATTTCCAGGAGGAGATAATGGGGGAAGGACCAATACATTTGCTCTATCCTGTTACTTCTTACCTTCCCTCCTGGCATCTGCCAGAGACAGGATATTGGTCTAGCTGGACACTATGGCCTGAGTCAGTACTTTAGCTATTCAGTTCCAGTTTCCTTTTGCCCAGTTCCTGTCCCCTCACTAGAAAACGGAGAGCATTTTCCTGGCCCTGCAGCAAAATTGGTTGTTCAGAAATAATGAAAACCTCTCAGTTGTTATCCTGCTAGATCCTGAACTAGGTAATCTCCTCATGTCCTATAACACTGCAATTCTGAAATGTTTCTCTGCAGAGATTCACACATTCAAAGCAAAAGGCAAGCCTGGAACAAAGTAAAATAGCATGTGGACAAAGTTGCCAAGCATTTGAGGCAAAGGATATGATTAATTTGCTCTAGGTCAGGCATCCGAAAGTTTGATGTCTGAAACTGAGACTGTAACCTTTGGAGATAAACAAGTATTTATGGAAGTTGACTTACCTCATCCTAAAATAGGGATCCAATAGTCAAATCATCTAATCTGTATCAGTTCTTGAAACTGAAAACAGTAGGAAACAGACCATTTTCAACATGGATAGAGAAGTACAGCAAGTACTAGAAGTTACAGATGACTGCTACCCTTACTTTTTAAGTCACAGAGCAGAGAACGTTTGCCTTAAGGATACCAGATACACCTAAATAAAATGTGAAGCTCTTTCTTTAATTAGAGTATGAAAAGATCTGTCTTGTAATATATAATTTCTTATATTTGATGTCTTCTATTCAGTAATTTCTGGCTCCTGTTATCTGCCAGTTGCACCAGTCTCTGAACAAGGCTCTTAGCAGTTAAGTTACTAACTTAGCAAATAAACACAGGTTTCCTGCTGTTATGCTTCACAGTGAGGAGGCTCAGCTGGGACCAGAGAAGACTGTGAGGAATTCCAGAAGGACCTAAAAATACCCAGCAAGGGCAACAGCAAATTTAGAGATAAGTGTGGAGCAATGTATATTTGATAGGCTAATCTGAACTATTCATACAAACTGTTTTGTTTAAACCAACTGCAACCACTTTGAAGACACAAGTGCCATTGACAAGGCAATGAAATCTCCTTCTTGCTGTGAGGCAGCGAGAGAAAGAAAAATAGAAACAAAACAAACCCTTGAAGACTAAGAAAGAAAACCCCAGATTACAAAGGCATGTAGATGAGTCATTGTCATTCCATCTCCCAAAATACTGTATCCAGTTATCCTGTGTCTCAAAAGAATGTGCATGTGTGGGGGAGCAGGGGAAAGACAGAGGAAGAGTCTGCCTGCTACCAGAGGGCAAGTCAACACGCCATGTACAGTGTGTTGGACAGGACGGTATTTGTTGGAGACTTCCAATCTAGGAATGAGGGAGCAGATACAACTGTGCAGCAGAGAGCACACTGTGCTGAGACAGTAAAACAAGCTCTGCAATGAGTACAGCTGTGCTGGCTTAGAGAAGTCTGTAGGCTTCTAGTAGAAAGGAAGTAAGTTCTTGTGTCTGCAGGGATCAGACTGGCCAATATTTAGCTACAATGAGGTGGGAAGACATTTGATTTCTGAAAAATTTAATGAGCATTTTGTCCATCACATTTCCTTTGTTTTGTGTGTTCTTCAGCCTGAAGAACAGAATATCGTGATAGATTTTCAAATATATCTTTGAAAACATTGCTGTAAAGGGAAAATAATTCATCTCTTTGTTGGTTACAGCAAAGAGGGCAAGCAATAATGGGCTCAAATTTCAGTAAGGAAAACTTAAATCAGACCGTAATAAGAACTAACTAAGGATAGCTCCACAATAGATTAAACTGATCGGAATTTGTGGAGACTTTAGCACTGGAAAAGAGGCAAGACTGTTCTAGGATGTCAAGAGCGACAGAAGTGTACTGATTCTGCACTGAGGGCAGGAAGATAGAAAATTTGGTTTCCTCAGGTTACTTCCCTTGCTTCTATTGAGCTTAGACCAGTCATCACTTCCCACAGTAGGAAAAGCAACTTTTTCTGAGCTGTATCTCAACTACAGAAGATGTCTTCTTGCAGGTGACAATACACCACCCAACACAGGTAGCGGTGAAGCATATTTTATGAAATTGTCCTCAGCAAAGGAGGAAGCACATCAATGTAGACAGATGAAGTGCACATCTGGAAGAAGTTACAAGAAGATCTGCACCATCGAGATGACAGAAGTTTACACATTAACAACTGGTGCTATGTGATAGAAGGGATGGATGAGGAGGGAAAGAGAATAAAGTCTCCCACTTTCCACACAGAAAGTCTTCGTTGAATATCAGCATGTCAAAAATACAAGTGTATCTCCAGAATGTACAGTCAGACCTTAAAAGTGACAGAAAGCTCATTAGAAAAAACAAAGGACTGAACTCACTGTTGTGCTCCTCTGTTTAACTTCTTGCAGAGTTTTAATGGGGGAACTCCATGTTTCTTCCGGTAGTCATTGTGTGCTTTCAAGACCTCATCAGCAAATTGTTTGGAAGCTGAAATCACATTAAAAAAATAAAGTCAAATAAACACATCATCGAAAATAGAAAAAGCATACCCTTGTGAAGCTGGTGCAGATTGGACTGTTTAGTGGAAAAAACAGAAGCACTCCACTTTCATTACTTTCTTGAGTAGAAGGAAATGAGCCATTAAATACCTTCCATGCAAGAATTTTAAGTGACACTTCAACTGGGTTAGTATAGATCCATTAAAGGTTGAAGAAAAATGTAAACCTTATTCTCTTCCTCAAGGAAGCAAGGGTTAGTATAACTGGTTAAGATAAAAGGTTAGTATAACTGATTTTCATTTTAAGATTAATTTGCACTGCATGATCACTGCCAAGAAGTTTCAGAATAAATTAAAAATATTTTTTTGACAAGGTGCACTAGAAGAAAGGCAAGTCATTTTCATTTTGCACAAGAATTTTCTATACCCATCAAGACACCATCTAAGGCAAATGGAGATTCTAAAATGTGTAGAAGTAACCAAATACTTTGAAACCTGCGCTGTTCTTATTACCTATATAGTACAAATTATTAGAGAGCTCAAAATTCACCCCCTTTCAAGACATACCTGTCACAAGCAGCAAGTGGCAACAAAGGAAATAATTGCTGGGGAGGATTTTTTTTTTCCTGTGCCAGTTGTGTATTTGGTGAACATATGGACTCTGAGCTCACTGCAAAAAGCTTTAAAGGGCTCACATTTGTGCCTCAGCAAACCTGGCAATTTCAATAGCCCAAGGTAGAGCAGTAGTGACAAGTCACAGTGACAACCCAGAAGAAATTCATTTTGACAGCAACTTCATGTTACCACCCATCACACCTTTGCAGAACTTTCCCAAACTTCACAGAAGAAGAATAAATAAATAAATAAATCTTCCCTGAAAATGCCCCATGGAGTTTTCTGCTTTAAGAGATACTTGCAATCTAAAGAGGGTGTTTGGGAAGACAGAGGTACGGGTACAGCTTTAAAACAGAAAGATACCTTTCAGTTTTTCTGTACTGCTGTAGCTTCTGAACAGGATAAGATATATTCAGATATCAACTCTGCATTTACAGTGGTCAGATTTCTACATTTAATAATGAATTACCATCTCTATTTTCAAATATCATAATTAGCAGGATTCCCATCACTTTCCCTGTAAAATATTGTCACAGCCCTGATAGACCTCATGTCTAGACAGTTTTTCCTGTTATTAACCTTACTATTTCCAAATTCTTTTCAATACTATTGAATCTAACAGTTATAATAAATAATCTATAGAGTATATACTATTCTGTTGTTTTTAATGAGGTTTTTTCCCCCCAATGTAGCATCCATTTTTGTAACTTTTTCCAAAAAGTAATTACCCAACACATAGTCCTGCTTTAAGCTGTTCCCAGAGTTCCCTCTAAGTTCCCAATAGCTTTCAGATAATACATCAGTCTAGGACAAGTTCAATACCCAAATACACACAGAAAGTTATTATTGTTTCACTCAATGATTTATAACTTTTGGATGCAGTTTGAATTTGGGTTGGTCCTTTCTGTGTGAAAGCATTAGTGCAGACATAGATCAAACATATTCTCAATCAACAAGCTTCCAGGCTAGATCCTTAGATATAAATTGTTGGTGTAAGGTGCCTAGGAATTGAGCAGAAGGAATTACTTTGAGTGATAAGAGATGAGCTGCCCACCAGCTCTCTCCTCCTATGTTTTCCTTCCCACATCCCACCTTTCCCTTCAATTCTAATGAGTCATAACAGGCACATAAATTGCACATCAGACAGAATAGATACCTCCACTTTGGTTCTTAAAAATCTATATATCCTTTGCTAAAAAGTCTGTCACATCATTCTTACTATGATTGCTCCTAGCCCACAGATTGCATTAGGCCAGAAGGCTTAAACCTCTCATCTCCTGCATCATGGGGGAACGTCACCTACGTTCAAAGCTTTTGTCACAGGCTACTGAGAAAAGCAAGACAGGTAGCTCAACTTCATTGTGCTGAGGTTTTACATCTACAGCAGGGATAATTTAAGACATCCTACAAATCAAAGAAGCTGAAATACAGGACATTAGAAACTGCATCACATGCTACAAGCTCCATTTTTCTGCACAAGACTAACTTAGAGTTTGTGGGTGACATAACCTAGGTCTAATATTTGATCTGCTTGGCATGAAATAGTGGGCAAACAATCTGACCTGCAAGGATGAAAGTTTTTTTTCAAATGATTTGTTTCCAATTACAGTAATAAAAATCCAACTCTGGAAAAAAAAAGCTAAAGGTCTACTGAAATGCAGACTTGTCAGTTGTCAGTCCATCTATTAACTGAAATATTGAACAATCCAGTTCTGTATTTAAATTGTGACTTACCGAGACCAAAAAGTCACAGACATGACTTGACAGTTTCTTCAAGCCACGGCCGACAGCTTTGCTGTGCCTTGAAGCCCTCCATTCTCCTTTTTCTATTCCTCAAAGGTGGTTGCTACAGAAACACTTATCTGCCATGACTCAAACTCATGCGCTAACCTCCTCTTTCGCTTTCTGCTTGTGCACTCTGATGGGCGGGGAAGGACTCCAAACTGCCAAATATGTTTCAGCTTTATTTGGGAAGATATGTTAAGTTTTTCCATTTTACCCACATTCCATATACTGAGAAGCCAAGCAATAAAAGTGAGATGAGAGCTAATGGGACTTTTCAAGCTCCCACCCTGATGTGAACAACTTCCCAAACAACTTTGGAGATGCATTTTTGTTTTCTACTTCTCATAAACTGCATAAGCTGCTAGAAAATAGTATTTCCTAATGTCAGAAGCTGTTTCAGAGCATGAATCATTACACATCTTTTTAAAAATTTTATATTAGAGAAAGCTATTTAATACAGTTGCTTGTTTCTCATTATTCACGTTTACCTGTTTTCATTCTTGTGAAATGTCGACTAAGATGGACAGTACATGACACTGAATTTCCAGGCTATGATGTTGTATAGAGCACACCTTGCAGTTATGTTTCCTGCTCTTCGCTGGTTCTATTGATCAATCTTGAGTGACCATGGAAAAGTGATCAGAGGCATCCAGGCAGACTTTCCCTCATGAGATTTATTATTCAAATTATTCTGTTTCTCCATTCTGTCACTTATCTCTAAATTAAACCAATCTATTCGATCTTTTCATGTGAAATGCTCCTATTCCCTTCTTCTTCGGGCCCCATCTTCTCTGCTCTTTTCTTCTCTCAGCTTGACTGAAGTGAATTATCTGAACACACCTTCCATAGCACTAGGTGCTTTGCATCATATTTGCAGCCATCAGCTGGTCCTATAGCACTGGTCTTTCAGAGCTGAAGGATGGCATGTGGGGAAAGGTAACAGTGACATATTCCATGAAAACAGGAAACCTCTTCACTCAACACCTACACAGCAGAAATTCAAGTAGCCCTGAGTTCATCACTTGGGAGCCACAAAATCAGGCCAGGCATACTCCAGACTAGTAGAAATATCACACTTTTTTGTAGCGAAGTATCTACTCCAATTATTCAAAGAGGAACACAATAGCAATTTCTAGAAGTATCATTATTATCTTCTCAGTGGTCTCTGTCCTACACAACCTTCACAAGCAACTTTGTACTTTCCATACACACCAAGTTTTCCTATTTAGTCTTCAACAGATAATTAACATATAATGCAGCCAACAAAAAGGAACCTCATGCAGAATCCTACACAGATTCAATCCAGTTTTGAAAAATGCTCTCTGATGTCCTGCCTCATTCATTTTTGTCTTATCTTCTCATACACACTTGCTTATCTACTTGCTTCATTGCAATAGTAAGAGGTTTGAGTTAATTGAACCTGTTGGACAAAATCCATATTCATTCAATTGTCGAGGTTTCCTCTCCACCAAACAGGCAGCTTAATAACTTCATATCATCATATTACCACATAGCATAATACATAGTTCCACCTCATACCCAATTTGAGGCATATTTATGAGAATACAAGACAGTTGGTGTAATGACATTTCAGTGCCATTAGGCATGTCACTATTTGATTGCAAATTCTATTCTTGTTATAAGGGAAAGTGTTTATTACTTCCTCACTTAAAGCCTTTTGTTGACTGTAGGCAATTGGCTCCCTGATTAAAAAGGAACACCTGGTGAACTGGAAACTGCACTGTACTGAGAGGAAGTAGAGCCTTTTGTGATACAAGAATAGAAAAAAAAAAATGGAAGAAAGAAAAATCAAGTCTCATTAGCACAGTCTTGTGCGCTGACAAAAACAAGTTCACTTTCCTTTGAAAGGAGAGAGGAAAAAAATAAAAAGAAAAAAGAAAAGAAAGAAGAAGAAAGAGATAAGTCCAATGCTTCCAACCCTTCTCCTCTCCAAACAATCTGATCAATGAACCTGCCCACAGGTGGAGGCAGGAGTGGTCATTGTGCATGGTTAGTAGGCACTCGCAGCCTTATATCTAGAGAAGCCAGTGTTGGCTTTGCGTGTGAGAGATGGGAAAATATTATTTTTTACTGCTATTCTACCTTAGAGGACAGCTAAATGATTATAATCAAGCCACCTATGCAGAGAATGCTGTGATGCACTGCTGGATGCTTTAACTAACGAAAGGACTGGAAAACAGACAGTTAAAGGGTTAGTAGCTGACTTACTAAAAAGGCTAAATAGTCCCTCTCATTACTAAGGCCTTCAACTCTTAAATTGAAGAGCGTGGCACTTCTAGCATATGTCCTGCCATCTTCTACCCCTACCATTTATGTTTGGCTAGTGCTAGCCAAATCTGAACTAGCTTTAATCTCATTAGCTCCAATACCCTCCCAACGTGCTTTTGTGCCAAGGGTATCCAAGCCAGTAGAGCATGCTCAAAGTGCTATTTATTCACCTCCCTGAAGTGTGGAAATACAGCATTTGCAGTGCACATCTCTTCTGATCCCTAATAAAAGGCACATAAACTCACCTGTCCCAGAGCCCAGTCAAAGCAGGGAGTCACAGGAAGAAACCCACCAAAGAGTTAACTTTAAAGTGACAAGCATAGAGGATATAAACTAAAAACATACTCAGTAGTTTCTTAACATCTACCTATCACAATTTTTCATGAGAGTTTTCTCAAAGAAAAGTACCACCTCCAGGTACTACTACCATATGAATCCCTTAATCCCTGTATTTGTACTTATGATAAGATATAGGGACATCACAAACAGACATAACCCATTTCAGTTTAGTGATAGGGAAATAAATGCAGAGACGGCCCTCACAGCCTAAATTAGAAGCTGGCTTCCAAGCCCTGCCACTGCAATGATGGCAAGGCTTCAGCAGGACACAGTTCCCTTACTGTTTCATAATATATCAGCCAAGGAAGATCATGATTTCTATGCAAAGCTGAAATTCACTCTGCTAACTTCAGGTCAGTCAACATTAAATTTTATTTATGATAACCTTAGATAGGTTCATATTCTCTTCCTTCAAACACCCAGGGTGTTTTTATAGTCTCTTAAAGGGTCACATATACCTACACAAGGGCCAAGTCTGAACCAGAAATATTAGTGACATGCTTCGCCTTACCTCATCCACCTCAGCAGGGCTACACAGCCCAATTCACATATAATTCCTATTCAGACCTCCAAAGACTGGCCAGAATTTGCTTGTATCTGCCTGTAAAAACATAATGTAGATATACTCCAGCTAATCTCTTACAGAACAGAGTGGCCTTTACCAAAACAGCTATCTAAACTGTCCTTCTGGTCTGTAAAGATATGCAAATAACTCAGTAATTACAATTAGAAAATTTACTTTCCTGTATTTTTTTTTTCCTGCACATAGAGAAAAAATTACAGTAAATTAAAATCCAAACAGGACAGAAACTACCAGCTGTTTTGAGAAAAAGCTAAGGTCCTGACTTGAATGTTTTCAATGATTTTCTGTAGTCTTTTTCTCCCATTCTTAACTAGATAAAAAAAAAAAAAAAAAAAAAAAGATTTCTTGGAGGATTCAGAAGAGAGAGATATCTTGGGAACTGTAAACTCTACTTTTTTTTTTTTTTTTTTTTTTTTTTTCTCCGAGTCCCGTGATGTTTGGTTTACAAGCCTTGAGCATTAGGTGTTAATACTGCTAGTCCAACATGATGGGGGAGTCACCACGGTTCCGAAGGACGGTGGTTGTGCAACAGGTCCATGTCTCCATCCCCCGTTGCTTCCCTGCCAAACCTGTGGTTATTCTGCACAGAAGTGAGAACAAGGCCCAGAATATTGCTTGCCAAACTCCGATGCCCTCCTGGCAGATTTTCTCTATTTACAATCCTTGAGGCACATACTTAGCAACCTCCACACACACACACACAAAAAAAGAGGAAAGCGTGGGGTTTTTCAACTGAATTGATTCAGTTGATTTTTGAAAGTTACTTTTCATGTTACACCTCAAAGTCATTTTTGTTGTAATGAGACACAGCCAGTAAGTGGCATTAATGATACATTCGGCAAATGCCCTAATGTTACCACACATGAATGTTTTGTTGCTACTAGTTATTCATTTCCTCCTTCCCTGCGGGACCAGTAAAAACAGCCAACACAAAATGTGTTGCGATTTTAGCAGCTGGAGCGTAACGCATTTTCAGAAAATGAACAGCCCTTGTTTCTGGTAACTCTGTACTTTTGTTAAGAGCTGCTACAGCTGCCTCACAGTGAGATTCAAAAGCGCAAGTTCACACGTTGCATCCAGGGAAGATGGAGCTCAGCGCAGAAAACACTCCAGTCCTTTTTTCACTGTGCTCCAAGATTCCAAGATGCAGCGTTAAATTTTTTTCCGAGGCACATTAGCAAGCAGCAAGGACAACTGCTCTGACTTTGGCTCCTGCCTCCTCTTTTTCATGAGAGCTTTTCTTGGGCCTTCTTTATTTTAGTACTGACTCAACTGGCAACACAGAGGGTAACTCCCAGCTCTTCCTCTGGGGTCCCACCCACACACAGACAACAAAAAAATAAAAATAAAATAAATAAATAAATAACCACAAAGAGGACATCCAATATTTACTGATCCCTTTCTTGCCTTTCTTGGACAGCGTGCTCCACCACGCTCTATAGCATACATACGTGTTTAGCATACATTTCTGGCATACCAGTAGTCAGAAGTCACGGAGCAGCTCCCCGGCCGTCGCCCCCGCTTGGTTCCCTCGCGGTGAGGGAGGCAAGGAGGGGTCCCTTCCCCCGGCACGCGGAGGAAGGGTGACTCTCTGCAGCCCTTTCCGGCCACTTTTCCAGCCCCCTCGGCACAGCTGCAACCCCGGCCCTCCACGGGCCGCAGCTGCGGCCCTGCTCGGCCGCCGTGGCGGCGCTGCCCTCCGCGCGGGGCCCGGCCCACCCTCCGCCCATTTGCTGCCAGGAGACGCGCGGCGGCTGCGCCGGCGGCCGACGCTAACGCCGCCCCAGAGAGACAGGCCCGGTGCGAAGCTGCGGCGGGAGGGGAAGCGCATCGCCCAGGGCTTTCCTCCCAGGAGGTGTCTTTCGAACCCTGAGGAGGTGGTTTCGCTATCGGTTTGCTTCCAGCAGCCTGCAGCTCCCCCAAGGGAGCTGAGTCACAGGTGTCCATTTCGTCAAACGGTCAATTTTATTAAGTGAAGAAAAAACAGTGCTGAGTCTCTACCTCTAACAGAGAACATTTCTTCAAATATAATCCAACATCGGTTAACAACACACTCTTAGGGAGCTTTTATCCAAACGCATTCAAAGGCCTCTGAGATTTAAAACAACCAATTTGCTTGTCTGGGGACACTTACACCTCAGGACAGATTGACTGAAGATACTAAGTTACAGAAACTTTTCTGAAGATATTTATAAGGTGCCCGTAAGTTCAGACCTTCAGGTGATCTACCTTTTTTCTGATGGCACAGAGAAGGAGGGGGCAAACCCGCTGTTCGGAGGTCACCAAGACATCAGGTCCCACATGGCTACGTTTCCCTACAGCTGCGCCCATTCTGTGCCCTTTAGCAGAAACATGAGCAATTTTACCCAGCACAGAAAGGAAGTTGTGCTCACTGAATGGGTGAGAGCAGCCCCTTGGAGAGCAAACAACATGGAATGACCTAGGAGAGGAATTTAAAGGTTTCGATGCGATGGAAATGGCAGATGGAATTGAGTCAAAAAACAATTGTCAAGGCAGGATTTCAGTTTTATGATTCACCCCAGAAAGACTCAACCAGCACATAATGTTAAGAGACAGTCACCTGAACCCAGTTAACTACTGATATAAAAAGCAAGACACATGCAACAACAACAACAACAAAAAAGCATACACTTAGATCTCAATCTCTATTTGTACAGTAACTCAGATAAGCAAAAAATAGCCAAGCCCTAGCAAAAGGAATTTCAAGTCTTGTTGCTTTTAATTTTGGAACAAACAGCTGATGTTCAGCAGTGAATGTGGGGGGTGGGATATAACAGTTCAGTGAAGCACTCACTGCCTTATGACTGCATGAGAAACTTGTGAACCGTGACTGCACATACATTAATGTGAAGGAGATTTTACTCTATTTGGGATCAGGAGGGGCACAATATAACCTTTCCACTTCTTCTGACCATTTAGCTCTGCTAATGCAACACACAGCTGCTAGATTTATCCAATAAATAAGGATACCTATAAGGATTCCTCTACCATCAAGGAAATATTGAATGTGACACTTTTGAGTGACTACAGGTATTTTAATTACTGTAAGGTTATGTACTAATGCCTAAAACATTTGAAATCATCCACAGTTTCCAAGGCAGAGGGCCTGGATTGGAGCTATGTGGTGCTTAGCCTGGCTCGGGTGCCACACTAGTGCTGTATCCTGTTTCAGCACAAGCTTTGGAAAGATAAGCCCATTAGTGATGACATAGTCAGAAAGGCTCAGAACATGTATAGGATGCTGTCACCTCCATTTAAAAAAAAAAAGAAAAAAAAGAAAAAAAAAGGCAAACAAACAACCAGTCCAATCTGAGGCCTCTCAAAGAGTTCCCTAACAAAGATTTTCATCAGTTTTCACTGGAAGATACCTGCACTTTTTAAAGTGGAAACTAGTACTAGATTCTACAGAACATGTCCTATACATACCGCTTATGTGCAAGTATGCCAGTAGCCTCCGAATTGCTTTATAAATAATGTCTCAACCACAAGAACAAAAAGCTGCCAGCCAGTTCCACCACAGCTGCCATAGATGAGCACAGGTTTTCAGACTACATCCCTGCTTTTGTCTGACAGCCAAGAATCCTGCATGGAGCCCATCTGACTCAGAGACAGATCGCGAGTCGAACAGGGCCGAAGCAAACAGAGCCACAGCAACGAGCTCCCTTCTTCAGGCCTCTGACTTCTAAGGGATTTTGGAGCAGTTTTCCTCCATTCAGCACACTTGCAGCATGTGAGATCTCAGTACAGGGACAAAGAGTGATGGCGGAGGAATGAGCCAGGCTGCAATCCACGTTCAGCGGAGATGAGGGAATCCTCTGCCTTTACGATAACACTCACAGCTCTGCAGGAACCCATGAGCTCAGCAAAGTCAAAGACTGTACTCAGTTAAACTGTAACCAGTTAAATCTAAGTCCTTCCAAAAAGGAAATCAATAAAAATGCTAATTTCTATGTTTTGAAGGAGCATTTTATTGCCATCTACAACTTAGGAAGCTTTGATAGAGAGCTAGTGATGTTTTTAAAGCTGCAGTGCTTACAGTTTTTCTTTTCTTATGCTGGACTTCATACAGCAAAATAGTGCCTTTATCAGGTCCAAAATATAAACTATCTATAAAATGCAGATACTTTTCTGCTATGTTCTGCGGTTTTGGGGGGATTTTTCCCCCCTTTTAATCTAACAATTGCCTTTCATTGTATCATATAGAAAGCTCCTCCCAGCTCAGACCATGCACTAATGAAAGCAGCTTTCTTAGAGCAAAGCCACTAACCTTGTAGCAATGCTTTTTGAGCACAAAAACCAGGCAATGGCATTGTAAGAACACACAGCCAACTGCACCTAAGTGCTTGCTCACCTGATTTCCCCATGACCAAGTTTTTGATTGCCACCTGATGCCTCCTGTCCCGACCTCCTCTGACGAGCGCGGGGGATGAGCTGCGGGAATTTCAGTGCAACTTCTGCCGCGGCCGCTGCACCGAGCTCGGCAGAAGGAAACTGTAACCGCCCCTTTCCAGGAGCCGAGCGAGCCTGCCCCTGCCTTATAAGGCAGAGGGACACTTCTCTTTTTTTTCTTGAAAAGATCTCGTTTGGGGTCAGGAGCTATTTATCCTCCACAGTAACCAAGCAGCTCCAAAACACCATATGTTTCACATACTCACGATTACCAAACTATATTGGTATTTCCTGATAGAGTGTGATGTGAGGAAAAAAAAAAAAAAAAAATCCCGTTGACAAATAATCATGCTGCCACAGCAGGGACAACCCTCAAGGCTCACTAATATAGTTAGATACTTTTTAAAGTTTCACTGAGTTATTGTATGCAAAGGTAAAACAGACAAGTGATACCTTTGCAGTGGAAGTACATTTCGTCCCTTCACAGAAATCATTTTGGTAAAATAAAATCTGAAGAATATATAAATAGAAAGCATAGGAATGCAGCATAAGATTTTTCAGGTTAGACAGGAACTGCCCTGATGGTTTATTTTCTGTAAGAAAAGTTTGATGTGTGCACGCCTTATTCTGTCTATGCAAATTCACTGCAGGTTTTGCCACCGTTAAGGTTCACATTATAACTAATATGTCAAATTGAGCTGACGTATTAAGTTAGCTCATACTCAGCCTTGATTTTTTTTTTCAACATAAGAAATGCTGCATTTCTCCAAATAACAACTCAGTTATTTGCCTCCTACTTCCTTCTTTTCCATAAGTATCACAACAAAGAGAAGACATCCGAGTTTTGGGTTTTTTTTTTAATCCTGTTCAAAATTCCCATGTGCTACTTGGTTTTGTACCAAGTCATCTGGCTCATCCTTTACCTTGCATATACTGATGCTGTGTATCACTTTATCCAAGGGAGGGAGTTAGGGATGGAAGCTCCCTCCTCTTCAGTGAAGTCACCGCGAGACACTCACACTGCAGCCAGCTGCTGCTGCCTGTTCCCCCAGTGCAAGGGACAAAGGACAGGGAAAAAAACTTTTAATTACCCACGTTTTACCTTTAGAGGCTCTAGAGATCCATAACGAAAAGAGCAATGAAATAGTCTTTTATTTTTTAAAACAAGCAGCAGCAGGAGCAGGTGGAGAAGACAGCATCTCTTTGCCAACAAATGGTTTCTGAGGTTACTTTGCTGGCAGCCCAGGCCAAGCATGTGTCATTATCTACCACCAGATCTGGTTGCACAGAAGAGGTGTGGAGGTAACTGATCATCACCTGGAGGGGAAACCACAGGCTGCAAGCTCAAATTCGCTTGCACAACAGCCTGACACTCCTCTTAGCCAGGCAGCAGAACAGGAAGAAAAGTTCAGAGAAGGTGAAGGAGGAAATCTCTGCCCTGCCTGCCTGCCACGAGAATGGCAGCCGCTGCCGAGCGGTGAGATGGAGAGCTGGAGGCGGCACCTCCTGGAGCCCCTTCTAGAGGGGTAGGCAGCTCTTTTTTCTGGTTGTAGGAGTGAACAAGCCCTGTGGCAGTCTATGTGCCTAGCCTCTAAAAATGCTCTGTTGATCCTGAAATATTGCGTTGTGCCATCCCTGGGAGATACAGCACCACTCGGGAATACCCTGCGCCACTGTCCAGCTACAGCCACTTCTGTAAGATTTTCAGAAAACAAAGTACAAATACAACTTGGAAAAGAGAGTTTCTCCAAACCGACAAAGCCAGTGTAACATAAGAAAGAACTGGCACTTTTGCTGATTGTAAAAGAAGGAAATAAAAATTACTGCTCAGACATGCAAGTATCAGTGGAAAGGATCAGTATAATGTAAATGCAATGACTTAACAGAGAGTGGGAAGCCATTCAAGTCTGAATGCAAAGAGGAAGGGGAAAGCTGGGCTTTCATTTCAATATTTTAACATTAGTCATTGAAATTTCCAAACTAGAAAATATTGCTGATTTAGTCAGATAGCAACTTAGAGGAAGTCTACACACTAATAGTTAAGAATGTAGTCATCTCTTTGAAAGTGGTGAATCTGATTAAACAAAAGCCACAGCCAGGTTATAATGATTTATAACCTGGATGTTATAAATCATTAACAAACTTCTACCACTCTTAGGTAATATCGAACAGACTGAAACCAAAGTGGAAGAAGAGAGGATTTTCCATTTGCTTTATGATATATTACAGCAGCTCCAAGTACCCACTTGTTTAATTGTTCCATGATTCCTTTATACAAAGAAAATACTAGGACGAAATGGGTATTAACCAGTAGTGGTATCAATTTTGGTATCAAATTGAATATGGGCCATTCAGACTAGAAAACAGAAACCCTGTCTTCCCATTTCTCCCAGCAAAGCGAACCCATTTCACCCTTCTCTTTACTTTGCTGTAACTGAACCTACTGTTTAAAGTCTCCTAACCTGCTCTGGTGCCACATATATAAACCCACTGTGTTACTCCTGGCAGTGCGAATGCCTGGGCCCAGCCTGGATTGTGCTACTGCTTGCTGTCTCACATGCAACGGTATCCATACGTACCCACATGCGTACAGTCTCCGACAGCTCCTATCAGCATGCCCCATATAGCCAAATCAGTACAAACCTGGCTCCTTTGGTCGAAACAGATGTCTTTATGGCAGAACAGGTCACCCAGTATCTTCCTAGAGATGTGTGTCTGATGAACAAGTAGAGAGATAACAATGACACTGCTGAATTGCACTCTGAGATGTGGCAAAGACAATAAGGGAAACCTAGTAGCCACCAGAGAGGATTTTAAGTGCACATAATTCTTTCATTGCTATCTTTGGTCATTTATTCCTCTAAATACGAGCGAACATTTTAAACCATGGGCACTGTCCCCAGCAGAAAGACAGGGGAGTGGAAAATGCCATGTAGGCAGGGGAGGAATCCCCAGTATTTCCAGGGTGCAGAAATGCTAGCATAGAATTTTCACTCTTTGCAAGGCTGAGGGGCCCCTGTGTATTCAGGGTGAAGTAACACTATAGCAATTTTAAAATATTTTATTTTTCTTTTATTTCTGCTTCTTTTTCTGGGACAAGCAGTGTACTCCATTTAGTTGTGCTAACTGCTCATTTTTGTTTACTAGTTCATCAACCGATTCCTACAACAATGGCATCAGTTAATGGTGGATGTTGTTATTACAAAGAACTTGCCCTGGTGAATAAATCAACTAACTAAATTCCAGCGGTTATTGCTCCTCTGGGTTATTTTACTGTCTCCTTCAATGACAGATAGTGCGACAGCGTCCTTGTCTCGGGAAGGCAACCAAGCCCCCATCTCTATCTGTCAAGAGAACCTGCATGAGCAGGACTCTGCACTGCTTGTCGTGAGGACTCAGCCCCAGCAACACGTTGGAGTTCACCCTGAGGATTTCTGTTCCCAGCAGTGAAAATGATGAAGTAGCAGCTGCCCAGCTGCTGCCTATGGAGCTCTCCAGCTGTTAGCAGGCAGATGCATTTAAGAAAGCCTTTGTTTTTATTTTCAAGATGTGATGCATCCAGCCAATGCAAATGCCAGTTGTTGTTAATGTTAGGAATCATTAATTCATTCCAAAAATTGGTATGAGCCAGGTACAATTGGACCTGCTTCAGGTGCTCTCAGGGTTAGAGTTAAATTTCATCACTGTCATATATATCCTACTAAGGAGGTGTGTGTAGCCCCCAGCCTTCTTTCCAACACGGTACTAAGCAATTTCTTAGTAAGTCAAACTAAGCATACAAAATATTTTGTGAACAATTTTAAATGTAACAAGTCTGTTCTCCTTGGAAACTCTTAACAGAGCTTCCTAAGGACCAACAGTTTAAATAGGAATAGCTACACCAAATATAGTCACAAGTAGCATGACTGGACCATAAAGTGATCCAGCAGACTATCAACTAAACTAGAAAACTGCACATTGTTGTAAAAGGTAAATGGAGCAAAAATTGATGGTAGAATATCTGAAAATACTCTTTCTGTCCCAGTTCTGCCAACCTTTGCTTGTAGCACACAAAACTCACCTGAACAGAGTAATCCAAACTGTAAAGCAGGTTCCAAAAGGGTATCTTGGAAGGTCTTCTGGCACAAAAAGGGATTTGAGGACACCCAAAATAAGAGGGTTTCTATCAATTTTAGAAGTGCTACCTCTCCTCCACGGAGCAGACAAATAGAGCAGTACCTGGAGAATTTCATAGGAAAATTCTAATGATACCCTGGGTGAACTACAAACACACATAGGAGTCAGATGACTAGGCCAGATGCTGGCCTCGAATGGGACTCCAAGTGTTACCTGTAAATGGAGCAAAGACAAGTGCACATTCAGCACTCACAGGCAGACCATTCATTGCACAGTATTTGCAGTTTGACCTTCTTTCTCATAGCTCTGCAAATTACTGTTTTTCATATCAGATTCATATATGCAGCAACCTCTGCTTTATCAGAACATCACTCTGCTAACTGAAGGCACTTATTTAACACCCACATATTTGGCCACTAATTTAAAACTTGGACCAAGTAATGGGTCAGAAAATGAATTTGAGCAGTTACCCATGACTCTATTACACATAATTATGACAGGTCAGCGTAATGATAATACTTTAGATTTGCAGTAGCAGTGAAAAGCACTTCGGCATCAGTATTGACTAAAGAAGAAATAAAGAACAAAGCAAAGAACATTTTTGTTTGTGCAAAATTTGTAAATTGGGCCCAGGTTGCCTGTGCACTGAATTACATGGACATTCTGTGTATCAGAAAGGATAGAACAGAATTAGAAAAGGTACACAGAAAAGCAACAGGAATGATTTGGGTTATGAAACTATTTCATAGTCTAGATGATGAAACTGGACCTCTTCAGCCAAGGATATAGGTCATAGAAATTACAGACATCCACAAAATGATGAACAAAGATAGGAGCTGGTGTTGACTGTGTCCCCTGCTACAAGAGCAAGAGGGTGCGACCTGAAGCTTGTGGGAACCAGCCTCAAAACACACCAGAGACCGAGGGGGCGCTGGAAGAGCTGCTCTGGCAAAGGAGTTCCCCTGCACGTGCCAAAAGTTTGCACAGGTTCCACAGAATTATGACAATCATAGCTGAGATAGCCCCTGCAAATTACTCAGCACACAGGAATCACATTGAGTTCAGGGAATGGCTGAGCTGAAAGCAGCAGAAAGCTAAGGGGGGTGTTACCTAGAAGTATCGCACATGCTCATCCTGTTTCTACGTTTCCTTGGATCTGTTCATGGATCTGAGTTGCTCCTCGGGATCAGAGCAGGAGAGTAAGGGAGGCACCGCCCAACTTACCTTGGAGAGCAGACTCAGGAACACCCTCCCTCTATCTAACTGCCCCTCCAGGACGCTCCTCTGCCCCCTCCTCCCCAGCAGCCTCTTACCCGCTCTCTACACCGGGCTCTTCTGCTCCCCGGAGCCCACACCGGGATTCCACTTCCTGCCAATGCTCCTTTCCACACCCCAGTCGCGAGCAGCCCCCACCCCTCGCTCAGCCCACAGCCGCCGTTCGCCCTGTCCGTCCCTCGCCCTCTCAGGCCCGGGCCAGCCCTGCCCGCGATTAAACGCGGCATCAAAACCTAACGCCACAGAACGGCTCGCCCGGGGCCGCCCGCCCCGCCGCTCCCTCCAGGGCTCGCGCCCGCC
>VZSV01000282.1:599695-611979 GCA_013398735.1 Nothocercus julius
TTCCCATTCAGAGTTTTCCAGTAGAATCTATGCTACACATTTCTACACATTTGCTTTGATCTGTGGCGTGATTTAGACTTAGATGTTCAGCATACTTTTTTTTTTAAAGACAATATTCATAACCCTGTATAGACAGAACATTTGACTGGAAACATTGAGTGCTACCATTCCCTTAATCCTGAATATCTTGTGAATGGAGATCTTATACAGGAAATAAGTATGTTTAGATACAGTATAACAGGAATCCTTCTGTAAGTTGTGTTATTACTTTCAATTAGACTCTTACCTAAAAAGGAGCTACCTATAAGAATATAAAACACTGGAGTATTTGCTTTCCTGGGCTAGCTTTAAAGTCAATGCTTCAAATGGCAGAAAGAAAATACTCACATGTAGACTTTTTTTGTTGATACTTAACATTAGCTCATTTTATGCATTTGATAACCAATCTTTAGCAACTCAGCTCATGTCTTGCCTTACACCCGTTCTATTTGAAGAGCTCTTCATGTTGGAGAGAGTTAATATAGCGCTACTGGTTTTGTGCTTATCTTGAAACCTAAGCAAGAGGAGAAAGAGTGGAACAGAGCATGCTTTGTGGGTACATGTGTATTAATATCAGTGGATTTTGACATTTGGATTTTACTTTCAGTTGGCAAAAATACCAAATACTGAGCCTAATTAATAAAAGTTATTACAAGATTTACACTAATACAAGAGAACAGAGGCAGGGAAAATAAAGGAAGGAAAACTGAGTCTTTCATCAGTGAATGTGAACACTCATTTTATATTTGTTTATTTATTTATGCTTTTTCTTCTTGGTGAGACTATCCATAAACAAAGCAACAGCCAAGCTAGTACACAGCAGTCCATTCAACACCAGAGTGATTGTGTGGATATGTTGTTCATAGGGGAATAGCTTATTTTTACAACATTTCTAGAATAAGTTTCATAGATTAACTCTGACCTTGTTAATTATTCTGTATTATACTAAAAAACCCTACTATTTATAAAACAACAGTAATTATTACAGATGTATATGCAAACATATATAATACATGCCTTTTTATTGTGTTTTTATTTTTCATCTTTTATATTTTATAATATACTACTATAATTTTTAAATCTATACTTAATGAACCTTCTATTTCCTGTCTATTATTTTCAGTGTTAGGAACATTTTGTATATACTAGGAATATTTACAGCATAGAAATGTACTAATTAGAGGTGTTACATGAATTTTTGTTTGTGGTGTCCTCTGAAGATATAAGCTGCTATATATTTTTCACATAACTGCTTAATGTAAGTGCCTGTTTCAGAATATGTGATTTTTTCCTTTACATTTATATTCATTAATATGAACAATGTTGTGTGACAAATTCTCAGGTTGCATAAGCTTTCTTAGTTCTTTATTATTTTAATATTTTTAATTAAACCATCTATTTCATGATGCCCTCGGTTGAATGGAGTTAAAAGTTGATACTTGAGAACTTTGATTTATTATTAAAAAAGCTGCTCAAAAGTTATTCTTACTTTTTTGTTTTGTCAGTATTAATTCAGAGTGGCCACATCCTTATGTTCTGGCACCAAGTTGTTCATTTTATGAGGTATTACTGAGAAACCTTCTGATAACCCTTCACGGGTTATTTGTGTTTGAATGGAAAGGTGCCATATTTAATAGACATGAAACTGTTGCACATGGAAACATCTAAGTAGTAAAACAATTGGCTAGTGAAAGCAAGGAGAGGGCAGGGGTTCCTCTCTGTGGAGATAAATGTCCGTTCCTTTCTGGGTTGTTTTCCTGACACTGTATCTTAAAATTCAAAGAACAGATTTATATTAGACATGTTTTAGGAGAACTTCACAATCTTTGCCTTATTTTCTGCTAGATGATGTTACTAGAGTGTTGTTCCATTAGATGTTTGGAATTGTGCCCTTTCTGAAAGACAATACCAAGCCTCTTTGCTCACAAGTGTTAAAAACTGGAAGGGGGTACGTGTGTGGCTTCACTCTTAACCATCCACTAAAAGAACTTCCGAAGTCATTAGTGACAAAAAGTATCATTGTGGATTTGGCTTATTTTTATGCCAAGAATTTGATACATTTTATCTTAACAGAGGTGTAGAAACTCCAGGGGTAGTGCCTTGTTTTATTGCTGCAGCAGGGCTTAAGGAGCTTAAAAGGTTTAATATAATAAATACATATATAGTAAATACATGTTCTATAAGGTTTAATATAATATTTACACTACAATACCTAAGTTCAAAAATTACTCAAAGTTCCTGCTAAGTGTTATTGTATGCCACCAATGACTCAAGAAACCAGTTGGTTTTAAGCTCAGGCCTTGCTGCTGAAGGAGAATTCACAAGGGAAAAAATCCTTAACTCAATAAGGGTGTTTCAGGCTTCTTTTAGTAGTCATGAAGTGAAACAGGTAATGCCATGAGAACAAAAGAAAACTGGGGAACTTAATGACTGCACGAAATGGGCAAGAAGGTTTGTAAACAGCACTGCCCATGAAATCTTGTTTTAGAAGTCTGGTTTTCCTGGTTGACTTTCGCTGAGGTTATGTTACTCCACAGAATTTTGAAACTCTTCTGTCTCCTCTTAAAATTATTTTAATCATGTCATGCAAGCTGACATATCCACAGAATCATATGAAGAAGTAAAAACAAAACAAAACAAAAAAAACACAAAACTCTTAGGATCAAACTCATTAGCATTTGCATTTTGGCCTTTCTTTTACCTGGCTGCCGAGGTATGTTTTAAGACCTTTATTACCTTTGTCTCCCTGACAAATTTACCAAAATAGATCAGTATTTCCAGAAGTTTTTTTGCATAGACATATAGCAAACTGAATTGCTCTGTAAGACTAACTACAGGAGACAGGACTGAAAATGCAATATCTGTCAGAAATTACATAATAAAAAGTTATGTTGGTGGCTGCTTATGAAGAATTTAATTTTCTATTTTTTTATGCCTTTGTAGTCATGTGTATGCTTTTAGAATATCTCCCAGTGTTCCTAGAGAAAGAGACCAGTATACAAGCCCATAAAGTCAGTATCGTATTTTCTTACTACTGATCAATAATGTAGTAGGAGAGTAAGAAAGACAATTGAAAGCTGCAGGATAAAGAGTTAGGAAGAAATAACACTTAAGTTTCATTTAGGGCTTAATTCTACTTGCAGTTTCAGAATCCCTAGCATATCAGATGTCCCCCAAAATTCTAAAATGAAAAAAAATTGCAATTGTGAAGAAGTTTCTCATGCAAGAGAAAGTTGATATGGATGAAGAAGGAACATGACTATAATTTACCTAGACAAAAAGATATAGGAGCTGCTTCTCAAAAAAAGGGCCTTTTCCTATTCCTTGCCAAAACATGGGCTTATGTTTCTGATTTCAGAATACTAGGCTAACCAAAGGTTGTTTGTGTTTGCACCCAGTATAAAATACTCCAGTATTTTGAGGTATGCTACAGAATATTTTAAAATTGAATTTACACTGTATTTATAAGACAAGTAGCAAATAGAGTGGTCAGCTCTTCAAAGCTCTGTGTGAAAACTCATCTCCACAGTCATTCTCATATTACAGTGAAATATGAAAGTAATGGACTTTCTTGATACAAATAGAAAGGCATTCTGGATTATATTCAGTGAAGACCTCAAACTTCTTTTTTTCCTCAAATATTAGCCAACTAAACTGTAAGAGTTACAATTTTTAATCAAACACCATTTGTAGAAATCTAATGCGTTTTACAAAAGGAAACCTGAATAGTCTTTCAGGTCCTTCTGGTGTCCATATATCCATGTTATTGTTTCTGTATTGCTCATATTGTCCAGCAGTAGGTACCAGACATTTTTGATCATCCATTATACACCTTTCAGTCCATTTACAGTACTGGTACCCATCAATCCTATTACTAAATCCTCATCGGTGTGGAATAGCAGGTAACGATGAAAAATACCAAAAAGTTGGCTTAATTTCAATTTTACTTGCACTTGCAAAAAATACAACCTAGGAAGTGTATAAATTACTGCCTCAGTGGAAATTGGCTGTAACTTGGAGTTGTTTTAGGATTTGTACTTAATATGGATGGGACTAATTTCCTTACATTTCACATCTGTGAATGAGCAATTTTATCTTTCAGACTCTAAGACAACTGCATTTTTAGTTACTCTTTTCAAAGAGGCTTTTTTGCTTTGACAGTACTTTGACAGTAAATGTTACTAAAATTTCCCTTTTTGAAACTTAATTCAAAGAGAACTCTTACACGTCTCCTGTAGCTAGAGCTGTCACCACAAACTCCAAGGTTTATCCACATACATAATCGGCAGCAAGTAGTCAACTTTCTAGGTGTTTACATATAACTCAATATTATCTACTCCTGGAGTCTGGAACTTAGTGTAATTCCATGAAGGGATAACATATGTGTTTTGAATTGCTGCTAGTCTCACTCCAAGTTTTAAAAAGGATGTAATCCCCTGCCCCCCCTTTTTTTTTTTCAGAATAGGAAGCATCTAACATACGACAAAACAGAAAAGCCAAATTATATGTTTTCAGTATCACAGATCATTGAGTATTTTAGACTAGAACTGATTTTAATTTATTTTTGATTGTTAAAGTTTTTAGTGTTGCACTACTTGTTTTTAAATGTGATTGACTTGTATTGATTAGCAGGAAGCTCTCATTTCTTGGATAAGACTCAACTCACAAAGAAAGGAGATGCACACTTGAAACAAGAAGGTATAATTAGAATGCACAACTCAGTGGCTCTCTTTGAACCCATGAAAATATCATCTATCCCAGATGTTCCACAAACACCTCATCAAATACTTGGAAAAGAAAACTCAACTGGTAAGCCAAATATTTCTCGAGAAACCTGATTATTCATTTATATTAATCTATGTCCTGACATTTATAGTTATTAATTATCTAGAGGGTTTTGTTTTTTATCTTTTCCCCTCATGTTATTTCCTATGCAGTGATTGTATTCCTGTATTCCATGGAAATAAAATTCACCTATTAAGACTGCTAGATAAATGATATGAGAAATTAAAGCTCTCTTTATGCATATATAGAAGTCAGCAAGGCCTGTGTTTCACACAGAGGTTCACTCTGAAGTATTGACTGTCTTATAGTAGTGTCAACTGCCTCAGTATTTATTTTGATCTCCTGCTGTAATTCATGGATCTAATGGTATTGCTTTTTCTTTTTAGTTCCAGTGTATGTTTCTCTTAATAAAGGCCTAATTCTTAAATGCTTGACTGAAAAGTTGTTAAAGCAGGGAATAAATGATCCAGAGTATCAATGGGTTGGTCCCATTGGCTTGATAACTAAAGGTAATTATATTTTAAATATCTTCAGCTAATTTAATGCACTCTGATTTAATTTTTGGTTTATATACTTTTGTGCTACTGTATGCAAAGACAGAAGCAGTTTATAAAATGTCTTAAATTTGTAAGACAACAGAAGTGGATTGTAATGAAAAATAATAAATTCAGAACAGAAACAGAAGGCTGTATATACCATTAAAATTATACAGCTTTAAAATTCTAATGCTGAAATTATGATTTAAAAATCCTTTTATGAATTGTGGTTTTATATGTCAAAAGGGGACACATGTTCATTTGAATGACTTGACAAGATGCCATGCCAGCAACCAGCACTTCAGATTTTACATAAAAACTTGTTAGAAAGGGTAAAACTTTTGTGATTACTTCTCTGTGAATTGGACTGTGTTTAGCTAGAAGGAAGTTAAGGATTTGGAGTCGGTTCCCTGCATTAATGTTTATGCTTATATGTTAATGTTTATGGTTATAAGACTTCTGAGAGAAGATCAGTGTCAATTCGATTTGGTTGAAAAAAGTAGACAAGAGAAGATGTTGCCAAAGTTATGTTAACCTTATGTACCTTAGGTTATGAGAGAGATCAGGGTGGAAATGATGCAAAGGAAGAGAAGGAAGAAAACCAGAGGAAAATAAGAAGGGGAAAAAAATATAAACTATAGAAATAATATGTGCCCTGCAAATGCGTTGCATTTTCTTTCTCAGCAAGGACTGCTAATTACAACACTTCAAATTTAGTGCGGAAAGATTTATGATTTGTCATGATGCTAGAGAAGCAGAAGAGTTGTCCTCAAAATATATGGGTCCTTCCCCCTCCTCTACCCCCAAATAAGCAATTACCACGTTTTATTTGTTATTCTCTTTCAACCCCTTCCAACAGTTTTGAAACTGACAGTAGATCAGAAAATGAGACTGGATTACATTTTTTTCCCTTGGGCAGCTAAACTCTACTTCTGTTCTGTTTTAGGGAATTAAATTTATTTAATTAAATTTTAGGGAATTAAACTAATGCTGGCCACCTTCATTATGTGCACGCTCACACAAAGAGAGAAACACATCAATTCAATGCTTTGGAAACTCACAGAACAAGCATTACGTTCTTAAACATTTAGTTTGTAAGAGTTTGTTAACAAAAATGTTACTTTGTCATGTTACTTATTTTATAGCATCTCAAATATCTATTTCTAGACTCAGGAAGACTTGTTTTAACAGCAGACTACCTGGAGTTCTATAATGTTCAAGCAAGTGATACTGGAAGCTATACCTGTAAAGTCACCTATGTACATAATGGCAAACATGAGATGACACAAGTACATTTTATGATCTATGGCAAGTGAAGTTTAATTGTGCTGCTTTTTGGCTTACTCTAACATCATTATTTTCAGTATTTACCTCAGGATTGCTTGGTAATAGCATATTGGAAAGAAATCCTTATACATAACTATTGTATACATGTCTACTTTAAAAGACTCCTTAGGAAAAATATTATGAAATTATACGCAGACATTATGTTTACTGCTTGTAAAGTTTATGATGTTACTTAGATCAAAACATTTTTTATGAGTATAGCTCACTCTGTCCAGTAAGAAATCAAATGGTTATGAAGGCTAAAGTCATAAAGGACTATTGCTGCCTGTCATTTAAATGCTTATGCATTGCACTACATTCTTCAAAATTCTAGTTTAAATCCCCTTTCTAGATACATTTTTGAGAGTAATATATAGTAAGTTGTCATATATTTGATGTTAGATATACAGGCTGTTTTGAGCTGCTAAGTTCACAAGTTAAAGACGTTCATATATTCAGAGCATATGCACCTTTTTCCCCCTGAGGTCCTTCATGTCATGTGTGCTTCTCAAAAAGCTTTCAAAAATGATATGCCCGGCCATCTACTACAGAATTACATTCTTGGGACAATTCTGAATACTTTATGAAGGGCATTTACAGGAAAAGGTTAACTTATTTAAACAAGAGAGCCTAATCGAGCCTATACAGACTTCCAAACTAAAAGCAGCTCAAGTAGTAACGAAAATTATGCTGTGATGCCACCTACAGGATATCTGAGCGGTATACAACCTTGGCTGATCTATTTATCATTTATTTTTAATCTTAGGTAGGGTTGAAGTTCTGTTTTAAAACCACAGGATCATGATCTGCTCCTCAGCTTATCAAAATACATCTTTCCAAGACTGTACCTAGGTATTTCTGAATTAACTGCAAGAAAGTTATATTCCTTTTAGGAATTTTAGTTTACTGGCTCTAGCAAATACAGATCTCGGCCAAAAACATGATACAATTTGTGGACTACTCTTAATTACTGTCGCAGCCTGTAGGATTTGAAAGTGTTAAGCATTTTTATAGGACCCTTATCACATACTAGTTATTGTGGTAAAATTCTGTGAATAGCTACATTTTAAAAATGCAAAGTAAGAGAGGAGACTAGCAAAATGGTTAGCATATATTGCCTTTTTTTTTTCTAGCTGCTCAAAGCTGGAAAATGCATCCATAGAAAACTGATATATTCAAATTAACTAACATTATTAAGATATATTAAAACAATATTTTGAAGTTTATTGCAGTATGCACTAAAACTTTATTGCATGTGCTAAGAATAAATGTTTCCACTGTGCTGTGGTAGGAAACATCTGCTCTGCTAAACAAGATTACTGGCTGCAGGAATCTGCTTTTTAGAATTTGAAAGTACTAAGCATTGGGTTCGGTTGTATTACTAGAAAAGATTCAATGATTAAAAAAAAAAAAAGTTAATTTCAGATTTTCAAATGGCAACCGTTAAGAAAGAAAAGTAACAAGACAAAATAATGAAATAATAGAATTCTCTATTGTATAATCAAGATTGTGTTTCAGCATCACAGCTAACCTGGTAGACTTTAACTTAGCTCCCTGACATGTTCCATGACTGGCCTGCCCTGATAATTCCTACTGCTGCAAATTTTTGCAGTTGTTAGCAAAGCTGCTTCTGACTTCCCACAATAATTCAGAGAGATCTGCCTGTCTGAGCTTGTTGGTGATGGTATATCATAAGCATCACACACTGATAAAGGAAATTAGATTACTGCCATTTCTTTCATTGGCCTTCTTAATAAACATTATGTTATATAGTTTTCTTTCTCTGACTTTTTCTGCTTACCCAGTTTCTCCCATAGTAACCTTCTGAACCTAGATAGACAATATTTCATACACTAGTGATATAGTTTGGTGATATAATTACAGTATAGAAACCATAACTTCAATGAGTTTCATTTAAGAACTAAGCATGGGTGAGACTGATTGAGTGCGTAGAGTCACACCTCTGTTTGCTCCGTTACTACCATGATAGCCATTAATTGTGAAGTAATGAAAACAGACCATGTACGATACAGAACAAGAAAGCAGGCATTCAGGTTACTTGTACTGGTGTGCTTTAAGTATACTATGAATACCTAACTGCTAACTGGGTTGAGACAAATACTGGACGCGAAAGAGTTTAGATAGCTAAGGGATTTTTCCTTTTTTTTTTTTTTTTTTTTTTTTTTTTTTTTTTTTTTTTTTTTTTTACAGTGTATCATAAGCCAGGGAGAAGCCTACATGTGATATCAGAATTCAAAACAGGAAGTTGTGAAACCAGCGCGGTTGTTTCCTTTGAAAAAAGACTGCTAGAAGACTTGAAGAAATTAATTCATGACTTGCAGTGTGGAATTCAGCAGTGGAATGTGCAATGCCATGCAACCACGGATTCAATAGCAGCACTAACACACAAGCTTACTTTCCAGTTTGTAGGTAAGATAGGTATTTTTCTTTTTTTTTTTTTTTTTTTCTTTCAAATTACTTCCAAGGGACACAGAAAGAGAGCTGCTGTGGTAATAAAACATTTATATACTCACCCACGTGTGCCCAGGTAAAAACATAGAGCTCATGTTCTGGGTACATGCGGCATATCCAATTTTTATAACGTAAAATCAGCCCCATGCAAGTTAAAGTAATAGAGAACACAGTTGTATTTTCAGCAAAGGAGTTTATCATGCCTTCTGAAAGTGAGATCAAAAACTTATTTCTGTTTTTAAAGATTAGATTTCTCTAAATGCTTTCAAAATAACGTGGCTGAAGTTTCTTGTAATTCTTAAGTTTTGTGTAAGGCGGCACAAGAATTAAGGATCCAGGATGTCTTGAACTATATACTAAAAGCGTTCAGTGATCAAAGACACACAATCCTCCACATTGCTTGGCAGAGTTAAAAACCTAAATTACATTATCTTCATGACTGTTCTAATCTGACAGCTAAACTGAGCTGAAATACCTTCTGTACTTACAAGATGTATACTTGCATTTCTTACAGTTTCTTCTTTGATTTACCCGGTCTTGTGTGATTTATCTGGTCTTGTGTGAGCTCTTAAAGCTATAGTTCATTGATACTATAGGTCCAGCATTAGGGTTCTGAGTAGCACTTAAGAAAAAATATTACAGCCATAAAATACCAAACGCTGACCCCGAGCTTACACTGCCAACTCAAATTTGTTAAAAAGAAAACACCCACCAGCTGACAGATCAGCAACACATGCTCAGAGCCATGTATTTATGATTTATGTATTTATGTATAGAGCAGGTAGCATTAGTTTTCCTGCAGCCAGCATAAAAGCTAGACAGCCTAAATACCGCACCTTGTCTTCTGGCCAGATCAGGAGTCACGTGCCTCTCTCTGATCTGGATTCTGTTAACGCTCAGCCGAGCTCGGCAGCACACAGATCTGCAGTTTGTGATACAGGAACCACAGCCTCACTGGCAGCAGCCTAGTTCCTACAAGGAATTATGGGCTGCAAATATTTAAACTTGCTTTCTTGTGCTAAAGGAACTTCTGCTGGCTCCTTTTTTTTTCTTCTACTTCGCAGAGTGTTGTTAGGAGTTACCTGCCTGCTGTAAGCGCTCAGGAGCTGCTGTTATAACCCTGCACTGCAGGAACAGTATCATTGCTAGCTCAGAGGAAAACGAGCTGCCACTGAGGGATGCGCTTTAGAATGCCGCCCTCGAAGATGCAGTTTAAAGATATCTTTCTAAGCTTTTTGCAAATTCCAGGAGGTGTCAGGACTTAAGAGACAGACAGCACTGTATATAAACACTTAGCAAACAAAACAATGCCAATTCCACATCCTTGGCTGCCTTTTGTATTTGAAAACCAAAGTTACAGTAGTAGCCTGAAAAATTCAAACTTACATTCTAGCAAAACACTTTTTTTTTAATATTGGAATACAAATTTCCCTGCAGGTTCTCTTTTGTATATGAAGTGTATGTACATATATTTAAAATGGAATTTCAGTTTTCTACTTAAATGCTCATACTTAGTTGTCTTTTTTATATAAGTTTTTCTTTTCAGCAGCAGCATCAGTCACGATCACTAAGAGAGCATATACTGTATGTGTCTATTGCATATAGCCATATGACATGTTCCCTGATTACACAGAGGTGGGGAAATAGGAACGAATGAAAATACTTACAGGACTAAACAGAACATACAAACTGATCAGTGATCTATTTTTCATCTGTAATTATTTTAAGTATAAATTGCTTCTTAATGTAGCAGTCCCTGTTATCTTTTTTAATGTGTGTATTAACTGAAGATCTCTTTTGGTTAATTTTCAGTTTTTCCTTTTGCATTGGCATTTACAGAGCCTTGTGAAAGTTCAGACTGCGAAAATTCCTCCAACTGTGTCAAAAAGGTGCAATTATTCATTAATAATATGAAAATACTTTTTTAGAAATTTGACGTGTTTATACATTTTATACATTTTTATGTCATTGTATTAAAAACCTGTATAGTTAGGGAACTCTGCATGCAAAAATAAATGTGATAGAGAACCGTATGTTTATTACAACCAGAAATAACAATACTTTAGAGATCTGTAATGGTATAATGAACACCTTTACAGTTAGATTTAAAGGATATTCATCAGAAGCGCTAATAATCAAATAGGTATGGAGATGGAGGTGGTATTGCTTTTATAGCACTGAATTATCAGATTATTTTGAAGATCTGTTGCTGACTGTAAACTACTAGCTTGTTACCTTTCTGTTATCTTTCTAGTCCCTTACCTGTCAAACCTAAAAATGTTGCGTTTACAGTGTCATTTCCAGTTCTGTCATACATTTTAACTATGTAGTTTGTTCTCACATGAACATCCCTGGTTTCATGTATTAACTTCTCAAACACTGTGCAGCCTGTTACATATTATTTTTGTTTTCCATACCCTCCACTCTGCTGGACAAGACAACAACATGGTGGTTTATTAAAAAGAAATAGACTGCAGCTGGACCAACAAATGCATCCAAATGTAGGATGACACCTGGGCACATTTTCTGCTTTTCACTGAATGCTTGGCCAGTGCTGCAGTTGTTACGTAGAGTGTGATCATTTGGTACAGCTGCTGCCCTTCTCATACAATAACTAAGGTAGGAAGGGAGCTCTGAAGGTCACCCCTACTCAGAGCAGGTCCAAGTGGGGCAGGTTGCCCTGGGTATGGAACAACTGAGTACTGAGTCTTCAAGGACGGAGATTCCACAGCCTCTCTAGGTCTTTCCATTACAGTGCTGACTACTCTAATGGCGATTTTTTTTTAAACTTATATCTAACTGGAATCTGTCATACTCCCATTTCTGCCCATCACCTCTGTCCTGTCACTCTGCACCTCCAGGAGGAGTCTGTTTCCAACTTCTCTATACTCTCCCATTAGATAGCTGAAGAGATCAATAATATACTCTGCTCAGCTTCTCAAAGCTAAACAAGCCTATTTCTGTTTCTGCCTCTCCTCTACCCCTACATGTTGGTGGCCTCCACTGAAGTCTCTTTGGTTTGTCACTTGTCTTTCTTGCCCTGCAGAGCTTCATACTGGACAACACTCTGGTCTTAGAAATGATAAACAAAGATGCACTTTGTTGAGCCATGCAGCTACACGTGCA
>VZSV01000282.1:640000-669931 GCA_013398735.1 Nothocercus julius
AAAAAAAAAAAAAAAAAAAAAATCAATCATATGACATGTGCCTAAAAGGCCAGAATTATCACTTTTTAAAGCAAGTGAATAACGTCTCTAAATAAAAAAAGTTTGAGTTATTTGCAAACACACCACTATTTCACCAAAATCAAATTTTAAAGTCGGAATAGTTAATTCTAATATTTAATTAATAAATTGCCCAAGCAATCTTTCATGAGCAATCTGAAATATATTTATTAAAGAATAACTATAGGGTTTTGAACATGCTGCAATCAGGCTTTTGACACTTTGTACTCATCACTTGCCCCTTAGTTCTCATTAGCAGCTGCTTACAGCCTCCTCAGCCTATTGCAGTATTAGCTACTACCACCATAAATACAGACGGCACTAGTCTAGTGTTTCTGCTAAAATAAGCTAGTGTTGAAAACAAGAAAAGTGTGACTCCCTTCCTAAAACCATATTTGTTGGGATGGGCAGAATGTGTCACCAATTATACCCAAACCCGCTTATCTCTGACAATTCATGGAAGTCAATGCCTGATTTACACAGCAGGACTTTGGCAAAGGGCTGACACTAGACAACTTCTGAAGCATTTTCAAAATCGGAAATGAGGAAAAGGACACTGACCTACAGGTGGAAGAATTTGCTTTAGCACAGCAATGGAGCTTAGCCCCATCAAGGCCCGTTGAAGGCGGAGGGTGCACAGTGACTCCTGGGTGAACAGATCTTGAACTCTCAAGGAAACATTGCCAAAGGGGATCTTGAGGAAGAGGCATCGTTTTACAGCCTTCTATAAGTCCATCAACAATTTCAAGCTCTGTTTTCATGGACATTAGAATTCTTTTACATGCAGTCTGACATGCATAATCCTCTGCTCTATCACAACAATACAAACCTGTTAAAAAAGAATTCGAAAGTTAATTATCCAGCATACAACAACCACCAAGACACACTACGTGGCAGCCTTTAGGAAAACTGTTACAGAAACATTTCTGAAAATAAACTCCAATAACTATAATTCTTTTACTTCCTTTAAATGCAAGCATAATGAACTCTGAAGAAAAGCAAGAACTGATATGTAGAATTTATATGCTGGTTATCAGCAATGCACCTTTACATACCAAAATTTATCTTTGTGTAAATTTATATGACTATAAATAGGTAGCTATATAATCTATACAGTAGATTTATACAATAATACTATTTGTATAATAAAATTTACACCATAAAATCCTCAGTGTTTTTTTATAATTTTCATAAATGGAACAATTTTAATACTCACTATCTGTAGGGTTCCTCATTGGATATGACTGTGTATAGTTGTTCACGCAGTGTATTAGCTGAGGGCTAATAGATGCACAGTAGTTTTCAACTGCTTTAATTTGGGAAGGACCAGGAGAAGAATCTGTCCGAAAAATTGCTTGACAATATTCCCGACAGTTTGTGTGGTGACCTGCATAACTGCAACAAACCGATCCCACTGGGGAACAAAAGAACCCACAAAACAAAAACAGAAAAACCTATGGGTTTCTATACATAGAAACAAGCAACCAGAGAATCATGCTTGAGATACTACTGGAACACATCAAACTCTAGGCAACATCAAAACACTCTCTGGCTGCAGAAACACTGTGCCTATCTGTAACTCGCCAAAGCATGGTTCCTTGTTGGGTTGGAGAAAGGATCCAAAACCCTGGCTTGAAATCAAAATTCAAGTCAGTGCTAGACAGGTGATTTTAATATTCAGGTGTTTTGTTTTTAGTTAAAGTAACCAGACTTGTCTTCTATTTAAACTATTAGACAAAAATTAACAGGAGACAAATAAATATGGAAGCAGCATCCAAAAATCTGTTCTAAAGATAGAAGGTATCATTCCGATTCATCCATTTTTGTCATGTTATTAAATATGCAGATCTTGAGAAATATTTTAAACAATAACTAGCCTGAGAAACATTCATTTCTTTTCAATCAATAGAAGGCCATCTGTTCCATGTAAAGGCTCTAAGCAATGACCAAAGTATGACAGAAAAGATAAAAAAGATAAATGATACATGAACTAAAACTCAAATAAATTATACAGGCAGTTCAATCCTCCTATTGCTTGAGCAAGTATGTTCATGTATGCGGTTAACTGTTGTATTATTGCACAGTAAACTCATGCTTTGTAAACACAGACCTACAGATGTTACAGAGAGAGAGAGAGAGAAAAGCTATAAAGGAGAATCTGAAAGGAAAATGAAAGAAGCTACTCACAATGTACTTACTTTCATTTCTGTTAATACAACTAAAGAGAGCATTCTGAAAACAAAACAAAAATACAGTTAGAAGAAAGCTTTAAATGCATATTTAAGTGTCGTCACTTTCATTATGAGCCAATTCAATTTTGCTTTTGCTCTAATTCTGTCTTAACTGGAACAAATAAAAACACTGTATAAAAACAGTGAAAGTGGGAAATAAAATTCTGCTTACACTCTTAATGAAATACATAAATATTCAACCAACTAAATAGATTTTTCTAGACTACATCAGAAACAATATCCTGGAATATGATGTACCCAAATGTGTTACTGATTACCGCTATTTCGAAGAATCAACATGGCCAATTATGGACATTCACACAGACAAACAAGAAATTCAACTACAGCATGGCTTACAAGTTAAAGCCAAGAACCAAGGCGCGTGGCGATTCTGTATGCACGCTTTCCTCAAAGTTAAGCTGGAGCAAGCTGCCAATCTTCACTTCAAGGCTGGGCTCTTCAGCACTGTGTAGGTTGATCCCAACACGCATCACACTAGAAACACAGCCTTGTTGCTAGTATTTCACTGCAGAGCATAAACCTGTCACAGCCATCTCATTGACAATTACTCAAAATAATCATTATTACAGGCCGAATTCTTTCCCCACCAAGAAAAAGTCAGGCTTCCTTTCCTCTCACATTTGTGCCCACATACTCAGCTCAATGCAAGTGCTCCAGCCAGCAGAACTCTTTTCACAAGAAAAAGTGCAAATGCTCATGTGCAAGCAAAAGGGCAAGACATAGCCAGTGGACACTTTTCTTTTTCCCCTCCAGTGACCTAAGCTTGGTTTTGTATCATCACATAAGGAAATAACTTCTGACTTCAGATATTTACCAACCATTAGATGAATAAATAGTAAACTGTAAGAGTAGGTGCCTAAATTCTTGCCACAGAAGAAAGAGTATTGAGAATGTTTCTATACACCGTTTTTTTTTTGTCATAAAATGACAAAACTAGCACCAACCTTGTTTTCTTTCAAGAAGAAAGGATAAGAAAATCTCTTTACCAGAGAATAGGGTTCACACTAGAAAACATGGACTTTCTAGGTTAAAATGCAGATAGTTCTGCATTCATAATAATAAAAAGCTTATGGGGAGGAGAACCAACTTGAGGCTACTGAAGTGAAGCAGATTATGGAATTTTAAGTGAGCACAGAAGTCAAGAAATATTTGGTGCATGTAAGTGCAAATAAGAGTACATTTATAAGCATACACACACACACATTTGCACCCAGAGAGGTGTCCAAGTAGGAAACCAAAGGGAATATTAATTAATGAAGGACATTAAATCAATCCAGAATGTATTTTTTTAATTATATAAGAGGAGAGTTTTATGAAGCCAATTAAATTACAGTATATCCAAATCAAACATTGCTTGAAGCATGCCAAAAGGTACAACTGGGGAATAAACAACACATTAACCTACAAAAGGAAGAGGACATACATCCAATTGGTTTGCTTCAGAGCAATCTAAACTAATCTAAAGACAGTTCACTGAAAAAGAGAGCCTGCATTTTGAATTCTTGCCTGGAACAAGCACTTTCCCACATTAAAACACAGTTCTCCTCTCACAAACAGATACTGCATACAAGTTTTCTGAAACTCAGTGACAGCATTAAGGTCTGTTAGGAATTCCCAAATCTAGCTGCCAATTACCAGACTTCAAAGTTATATAAATATGAAAAAGTAGAGAAAGTTCAACATCCTCCACATCCTGCTAGAAAATGATTATCAGAAATGATTAACCAAAACATAGTCATTTTCTTCACAAAGTGTTCTTCAGAAAGTTCCTGGTAAGTTCCATTTACCCAACCACCATCATTAAATGTACTGTATATTTTATATAGCTCCTCAGCAGGAAAATAGAAACATGTAAAACAATCCACAAATGTAGCACAAGGAGGTTAATACTGTTGCCTAAAGACTCATATAACCTTTACAGCACAATTTCAATGTGGTCACCCAGTTTCTTTTGGATCCTTAATGCATCAAAAAAGCAGAACTGTCAGATAGAAATTGCCATAACTTGCATCTCCATGATCAGAAAGGACTGTCCTCAGAAACCACAGAAATAGGACTCTCCCTCCACTCAACCTGTGGTAAGTTTGAGTTGTGTACAAGCCACACAGGTATAAATCAATACTGCTGCTGCCGAAGTGCATTAATAAAAGCACAGGACAGGCTGTTAAAAGGTAGAAGACTGTCTGTCATGGTTGTAACAAGAATTTAACACACTGTCAGTTAACACAAACAACACGTTGAATACCGATGTGAAGTTATTTTAAACTCAGCTAAAAATTATCACAAGTACACACAAAAACAGCCCAAAATATTGGTTAAGTTATGGTATCTACTACTGTTCAACCTCTGCGGGGGGGGGGGATGGCTCAAGTTGGGGCAAGGTTATCTGCTTGCAAATTTTTATATACCTTTCAAGTGAGACAAACAGGATCCTCTAACCAGGTAAACAATCTTCCTCTTTCTGTACTTTGAAACTGCAGTTCCCTGGACTGTTGAATCACTTTAACAGCTCATATGCTACCAAGAGGAGGTAGTATTTTTTTTTTTTTTCCTCCATTTGTTTTCCACTCTTCTCTCCTGTTGTCCTATATTCTTCTATAGATCTTCTATATTATTGAGTGGGTCCTTACACCAGCTCTGGCAACAACCAAATTTCCATGAGCTGATTTTTCTCAGTGACCCTGCAGAAAATGGTCCCTTTTTTCTCTTGCGCTAGGAATTTAAAACACCTCATAAAAGGACCTGACAGATGTCAGTGCTGGAATAAGGCAAGCAGAAGAATATTTGTACAGGTAGTGGGGGGAGAGGGCATATGTAGAAGAAGGGACGTTGCAGGAGGGCACAGGGACACATTTGCCAGCTGTACTGAGTTGCTAAAGCAACATCTCATGAAACTGCAGCCTGTAGTCATCACAGAATACAGCCCTGATTAAGGTGCTGACTTTCCTCCTCATGCAGGTCTGGTCAGCTACTCAGTTTCCCAGAAAGTACAACACACATATGGATAGCATGGCTAGGCAGACATAACAGAATCTTAAGAAAAATAATATGCACTCATCAGGCTGAGAGAGCTGGGCCTGTTTAGCCTGGAGAAGAGAAGGCTGAGAGGAGACCCGATCAGCGTCTATCAGTACCTCAAGGGAGGCAGTGAGGAGGATGGCGCCGGCCTCTTCTCAGTGGTGGCCACTGACAGAACTAGAGGAAACAGCCACAAACTGAAGCACCAAAAGTTGCACAGGAACTTTAGGAAAAATTTCTTGACAGTGAGGGTGCCAGAGCCCTGGCACAGGCTGCCCAGGGAGGCTGTGGAGTCTCCTTCTCTGGAGATCTTCCCAACCCCCTTGGACGCAGTCCTGAGCCACGTGCTCTAGGTGACCCTGCGTGTGCAGGGGGGTTGGACTAGATGATCTCTAGAGGTCCCTTCCAACCTTAAGCATTCCATGATTCTATGATTCTATGATTTGTCAAATTAAGCTGGTAAGTTTTAGACAGTCATAGTCTAACACACATGACTAAACATAACCCCTACAGAATACAGGGTTAAAACCCCTCATTAACCAACTCTCATATTTAAGACAATAGGGAGCTTTCCTGCTCATTCAAGCTTCCTTCTGAATCTGCTGAATACCTAATACTGCCAACCAAGATTGAAACAGTGCACTGAGAACAGAAGACAGAGAGGAAATAAATCAAAAATCAAAACAGACATACAGGTAAAGAAAAAAGGAACAGAAAAGGAAGTACTGCTTAAAGGAAGCTCAAAACCATCAAGAGCTGGAAAAAATGCACTACAGCAATAGCATAAACACACACACACAGATACTCCATTTTTCTGAATTAGTGAATAAAATATTGCATGAACAAAGATGGCAATATTGAAATTTAAAGAACACAAACAGAAGATTTGTCTTATTTGCGCATTGCTCATCTTCTTTCAGACTTCTCTTTTTACCACATGGTCGAAACGGGTCATTAAAATTACTAAGTTTATAATTGGGTATCCAATTATAAAACTGGGAATGGAATGAGACAGAGACAAGCAACATGGGAGTTTATGGTTTAAGAAAACGGCCTCAAAGATCTTTTGGTGTTACAGAAACTGAAAAAGACAACTAAAGTTTAGCCAGCATAGGACTTTTTGCAGTTTTCCCCACTGAAAGCTCCTGAAGCAAGAGTTTAGCCAGTACTGCAGGACCTAACTGGTTTCGCTCTTTTTGGAGCTCATCAGCTGCAGGTAACGGCTCAAAAATAAAAAAATAAAATAAAATAAATAAAAACACACACACACACAAACACATACATGAAAGCATTTTGCTAAAGAAGCCTTTTCCTTCCTAAGACATATTTTTCAATCATAAGCACTCCCCCTCCCCCCCCCAATTATGGCCTTTTGTACCTTGAATGAAAAAAATGACAGCAATAAAATTATTTTTTTTTCCCCACATCAGGGAAAAAATAAATAAAAAAATCAAAGCTTCATTTTCCTCCCTGAAAAGAAAAATAAGGTATCTATATTACATTAACTCTAGTGGAAAAAGAAATTCAGTAGCATTGTCATGGGGAAATGAACCATGTTAAAATTATCTGAACACAGACCCTACCCAATTAAATCCATCTTGAAAGTATGATTGCAAACACTGTAGAAAGCCAAATGCTTCATTCTACAAACACAGCAGTGCAAGTCCTGTTAATCTCTCCTTCACTTCAATCAACTTCAGAATTTATATGTTAAAGCCACAAAACATACTAAGGCTTCATGGAGTAAAATGATGTTTTTGATGATGGTGCACATTAGTTTAGACCTCAGAAAACATGCAAAATCAACAATTAAGGCCAAGATTTTCCTCACTTATGCAAAACAGTGAAGAAGCGGCCACACTTGCTGGAACGGACCGCAAGATCAATGTGTTTTCTACCAACTTTCTCTGATAAAAAACCCACCATCACCACAAAAAAGTAACAAAAAACACCAGAGGATAAGGTAACAATAATATTAAATAAAATGCATAGTACAGGGTCAGAGTCTGCCCCAAATTCTTATGTAGTACATCCCAAGGCTGCACACCGGCCTGTGCTGTAGGAGTTCATTAAAACATCTTTGGAACCTTTTCCTCCACTGTGTTCTAAAGAGCTCTTTCAGTTACAATTTATTGTCTCTGGGTTATCAGCACAATTAGGTAAGAGTGCAAAACTGCTGACTACATTTTTCAAAAGGGGTAATTAGTAGCCAGCATTCACTAAAACCTTAGCCTAAAGCAGGATCGTATGACCCTAAAAGATGGAACAAGACAACCCTGTAGCACACTGAATACTTTCTGAATACTTATTGTAGCACTTGAAACTGTTGGCATTGCATTTGAAGTTTCTGAGTTTAAAAATTGTAGGAGAAAAAAAAAAAAAAAAAAAGGTCAGATGGAGTTAAACACTGCTCAAATCCATTAGGACAGAAAAAATGTCTTTTAATAGTAGGGACACCAGCAGTGTTAAATAGTGTGTATTAAAAAAAGTTTTAGGACCAAAAATTTAGTTTTTTGTTTTAATGAAGAACACAGAGCACTTCCACTTTATATTTCAGTCGCATGGCAGCAAACGTTATACTGCTCAGCTGCAGAAAACCTCTCCTAAGGCCGATTAGCCAGAGGGGCCAGAACAATGACTGATTTACAACATCTGAGAAGAAAAGTAGTAAGAACTGGAGTTCTAAAAGTGCAGAGAACTCACAGTAGGCAGAGTATAGACATAGAGTTGCAATCCGGAATGGGAATTCTAGCCCTGCCCTTGCTACACACAAGAATAAGAACTGTGATCTTAAAAAATGATCATAAAGCCTTCAAAGATTATTTCAAGTATTATAAACTAGCTTCAGTTACTCCCCTAAGCATGTATTCCATGCATTTTTTCCCCCAAAATGAACCTCGACTTCACAAGGAATTTTCAAAAACAGTAAAAATCAAAGTCCTACATAAAGTCACCACATCTTTTTTTCTTCTTCCTTTGGCTATTACCTACCTTCTTTTTAGAGGAAGATGAACAGGATAGTAGAAAGCTGGAAGACGTAGTGAAAGATAAAAGAGATGAGATACATACAATCAGTTAGAAAAGGAAGAGAAGACAACAACAACTATCTGAGAAGGTCACCCCCTCCCCCAGATAAAACCTTTCAAAAGGAGCTGACGAAGATGCATTTCAGTAACATTTTTAAATATTCGGAGAGTTGTGTTAAAATTTTAGAATTAGTACATATCATATTACTTGGAAAAATAGGGTATCACTTAAAAATGTTCAATGCACTGATCAAAAAAGCTCATTACCCCATGATCTACTTATGAGATGTCCTAATGACAAGAATTACAGGCTATATTAAAAAGGTAAAACTAATCCAGAAACGTATGATCAAGAGAAAAAGAATTTTCAATTTATCTCATAAAAAACTCGTTCATTAGAGCTCAAGTGCCTCTGCTACCACATAACTTGCAATTCTGCTTAGCAACCTTATCTTCTATTTTTAGGGTTTTTTTTGTTGGTGGTTTTTTTTGTTTGTTTTTTTTTGCACCCATCTGAACACTTGCTGTATGCTTAAAGACTTAGGGTGTACTTTGTGCTCACTAACCTAGTGGGAAGCTTAAGTGGCATCTCAAAGTGGCTTCCCTCATCTCAAAACTCTGCTGCAAAGTACTCAGTACAGTTCAATCAATCATTATAAGCTATGAAAATTAGTAAGTTCTGAAAATATTTTAGAAAAGGGAACTACAGTTATATGTTTAATTCATCTTTCCTTTAATTACACATCATATACATACAGCACCTCAGTAACAGACTTGACATCCAATGAACAAGCACTACAACCAATACTGTAAACTAATTCCCAAACGGCACCTTTTAACAAATAAAGTCTTGACTAAGTTAAGACTATGAAGTCTTAAACAAAGGCAAACACATTGGGCAAAAATTCCTTGAACTTTACACATGGAGTATCTTGTGAGCTTAAGAATTACTTTTTTTCCCATAATCACTAAGCCTAGATATTAAGGGAATCCCCTTTTCCTACAAAAATCCTTAATAACCAACAACATGTACCATGTTAAAGACTTATTTTGGTCCCCAATACAATATCTCTAACTTCTAATGCTCCAAAACAGAAAACAAACAAAAATGCAACCTTCCAAAACTCTTGCCTTTTTTCCCCACTTGAAAGACTGATTTCTTCTTCTATCATTTAAGAATTTCTCGCTCTCCTCTTTAAAATGTTGCCTCTCCTCTTTAAAAGCATTGCACACATACAGAATTAAGGCTTTCTCCCTAATAACAGAAAGATCACTCTTGAATAACTTTCCAAAAGTCCAGACAAAAATGGAAAAAGAAGAGCTGGGAAAAGAACGTAAGACGGCCATTTTGTAGACGTCCTTTAATTTCTTACCTTTCCTTTCTCGTTCTCCTTCAACACATATTGGTCAACCTCCTATAGCAATGCAGAAATCCAGAAAAAAAAGAAGGAAACATGCCAGCATAACAGAGGGAAAGATTACAGACATGGATAGCAGCATATCATAGCATGAGAAGAGAAAGATCACTTAAAATGAAACTTTCAAGAGAACAATCTATCAATAGAGTTTAGGAAAATATTCCTTATAGTCCTTTGATAAAATAACTGAAGGGAAAAAAAAGTTTAATGTTTCCTGGAAATAGGAAACACGTTGCATTTCTGCCTATATCAAAGAATAGAGATTTGTCTGATATTTTGTGTTGTTGATTATGATCAGGATTTATGCAGGATTAACTAATTTAGGGCAGAAAGAGGATGATGAAAGCACGGAAGAAGGATTTGAATTATAATTAGGAAACCTTTTAAACGGAAAGGAAGTCCTAGCAAAATAGGATATCTTCAACGTGTTTGTGTTAAAAGAAGAATATAGAGGAAGTTTTCTGAAAATATTCTAATGAATAATTTTAAGAACAGAACAAAAACATAATTGCTAGAATATATAGTTTCATTGAGGCTAATAAAAATCATTAATTCTGAAGAATTTATATTTAAAAGGCTATTTAAAAGATTCTCTTCTACAATAATTTCTTCAGGTCAATTTAAAGATGAATCTCCCATTATACAAGTTGAAATGCTTCTGACAGAATGAGTGGCCAGAATGAATGCCTACCTCAGGCAGACAAATTCCTAGGAAACAAACTATTTTAGAATCCAGATCTCCATTTTAAAAGTTGCATCTTTTTCATTTGAATTAAGATGTATGCAAGTCTGTTAAAAACAGCAAGCCTAATAATTGCATGTTTACAAAATTGTAGAGAAAGGCAATTTACTCCTGAACAGAAGTGAGTATATCCAGAAATACTGCTTTAAGATGACTCCTTCAATTGAATAAATTTACAGGAATTATAAAACAGCTGATTTTTAATAAGACACAGACACATACATACATACCTCATATTCTTTTCTGCAAACCTTTAAAACATCATTCTTTGAAGATGCCTGAAAGAGAGTTAAATTTTTTCACTTATAGGAGAAAATGAAAATAAAAATCACATTGCAAAGTAAAAACTATTCTAACTTTATACTAACTGTGCCAATCAGAAATCCATAATCCATCTAAATTTATTTTTAAGACCCAAACAATTCATATAAAGCTTCAGAAAAAAGCTTAACTTGCTGGCAATGCTTTTCCTAATGCAGCCCAGGATACTACTGGCCTTCTTTGCCCTGAGGGCCTGTTGCTGGCTCATGCTCAGCTTGTTTCCCGCCCAGCCTCCTAGGCGAGCAAGCCAGTCCCCAGCCTGCATCTGTGCAGGGGGTTACTCCTCTTCCTCCCCAGCTGCAGGACTCTTAATTGAGCTTCAGGAGTTTCCTCTCTGACCATTTTTCCAGCCTTGGTGAATCCATGCTGACTACTCCTGATCACCTTCTTGTCCTTCGTATGTTTGGAAATGGTAGTAGGACTAGTGGTCTGTAGCTGCCTGGGTCCTCCTTGCCCTTTCTGAAAACAGCAGGCACATTTGCTTTCTTGCAGCTCTTGGAAACCTCTTCTGATCACAATGACCTTTCACAGATGATAGAGAGTAGCCTTCAGCAGCTCCCTCAGCACTCATGGGTGCTATCCCATCAGCAATCATGGACTTGTGGATGTCCAGTCTGCTTAAGCAATCCCTAACCCAAATCCTCCTCCATCATGGCGAATGTCTTCCTTTCTCCAGACTTTCTGCCTACTCTCCAGGGTCTGAGATTCCTGAGAGATGGTTTTACCAGTAAAGACTAAGGTGAAGGCATTCAGTACCTCTGCCTTTTCCACATCCTTTCTCACTAGGGCCTCTGCTCCATTCAGCAGTATGCCCATATTTCCCTAGAGTGTTCTTTTTGTCGCTTCTAGTTGTCCTCCCCATTCCGTACCAGATTAAATTCCAGGTGGGCCTCTGTCTTCCTAGTCCCATCACTGCATACGCTTACAAAATCCCCGCATTCTTCCCAGATACCTATCCCTCCTTTCACCGTCTGCATTGATTCCTTCTATTTGAGTGTTGCCAGGAACTCCTCCTTCATCTATGCAAGATTGGATCTTAGACATGCCACTGCTTCAGAAATGAATTATAAAGATAACAAGTGATTATACACTAGGAACTTTGAAAATGTTTCCTTCAGCTTAGGCGTACACTTAAAAATTGTGAAACGGTTCTCAGATTTTAGAAGATGACTAAAAACCTGTGTAAAAGATATAAAACGTATGTATTATGCTTACAGTTGTCACTGGTGCGTTCCTTAAACAAAAGTTTTGATATGATAACATCGAAGGTTGAGAAATCATACTTTTTCCATCTGGTGAAAGAAAATCTCCCTGATGCAGCACAAAAATCTGTTTGGGGCTGTGACTGGAATGTTACATCACTAGACACAAGTTACATCACTGCACACAAAAGCCAGTCACACAGCCTGCCTCTCTGAAGCCACGCGCTTCTACCCAGCTTTATAACAACTTCTACACAGAGATTGTGAAGAAAGTTTCAAGAAGTATAACCAAAGGAAAGTGACAGAATCTTTATACGTTTAGTTAATAAATTACCATGAAGTAAAAAAGATACAGCATATGAGCAACAATCATATGCCTACTGCTTACAAAGCAAAACTAAATGGATTTTCTCTGTTTACTAAGTGCAGCAGTGTTAGGACATGCCTGCAGCCAGCTCTCACACAGGAACTTCTGTAGGGTCAGAGATGGCTGCTGCACTTTCAAGCTGTAAACACAGTAAGACTTAACCATATCCTCATTACTGAGCAATTAAATTGGTATTAGAATACAGAAAGAAGGCAGAGTGCCTACCAGATATAGACCAGAGGCACTTATTTGCATGGTATTACAACCTCTTTGCATTTAGAGGGTTCTAATGTTAATGTATTTTACATTAGACTAGTCAAGAGCAAGCCAGGTCTCTAGACATTGGTGGTTCTTACACATAACATTCAGTTCCAGGTGAAGTTTAGGTGATTCTTACATAGCAAAAGAGAAGAAAACCAAACAGATCTCTATTTGTTTTTTACCTCTCTTGTGGAACTACAAGAGTCGCATTAATTACTCTAATGATTTTCCCCACTTGTGCTGCTTTGTGGGCTTCCAATCTTTTCACTGTATTCAACTGTATTCCATCTCTTTTCACTGTATTCAGGATGTCCCAAACCTTCCCTCATGGGGCTAGTATTCCCTAGCCCCGTCTACTGTGGCCCATGAGATCTTTCTCACTCATTCTTTTCAGACACCTGCTGTTGGACTGTCCTGTTTCCCCAGAAGTCCCCGTAACTCAGTCCCTTTAGACATGGCAACACTGTTGTCTTCTACCCTGCTATGCAGGGAGAGGTACAGACTGTGCACACACATTCCCCTAAGTTCATCATGGCTGACAAGGCAGGAACAGCTTTGTCCCAAGGTTGTCTGGTTGTCTAGACCAGAATAACAGCATGAGGGGTGTCTTTCCCCAAGCATGAGGAGTTCGGGGGGGAGGGGGAGGGGAAAAAAAAAGCCTCATTTATCAACATTTATTTCTTCCTTAAGTTTTCATCTGCTTCCAAACTCCCAGAATCTTAGAGAACAAGAAAATATATACTTTATTTCTTCCTTAGTCTTCTTGGAAAGAATAGTAAAACCACAACTTTTTCTGAGCTTTTTCTTATTCAGGCAACTGAGCTAAAAGCCCTAAGCAGCTGATGCTTCTTCAAACAACTCGGTAGCAACACTGTTTATCAAGGAATTATCCCTCCAGTCACCACCACTGGCTAATCTACTTCCCTCCCTTCATCCACCACTAAAAGCAATACCATACACTGGGGGGAAAGATGACCCCAAGATAGGCAGGTATCATATGGTAGCAGTACAGCATGCTGGAGCAGAAAAGCAAGACTAAATTCTTTCTGCTTGAGCAGCAAAGTAAGGCTAAGTTGACTTAACTTGCAATTCAATTTCCTAGATTAAAATGCAATCCTAACAGCAAACTTTATACTTTTTTTTTTTCTCCTCTCTTGTTAGATTTCAGTGGTCTTGTCCAAGCCATAATATTTTGGTAGGCACTAAACATTAGTTTGCTATTGACTCAAAGGAGAAAAGCAAGTAAATTATCCAAATCCTTCTAACAGTGTGTACACTACACTTAAGAAGTGACAGAGCATCGAAATTTTAAAGCATCAAACTACAGTATTAGAAAAAAAAATTGTTTTGTGCTTTTTTAAAGAATTTGTATTTCACTTGATCATAATGAGTGAAAAGCAAAGGATTTTCTGCCCCTATTGATCACAACATGCAGCACTCTCAAAACAGCTCAGCTCCAATACAGTAAGACACCTTGAGTAGGTTAGAAGACAAGTGACTGACCCCACCACGCAACTGACAGATCTTGTAGACTAGAAATATCCTATTCAGGATTGCATGCGTACCTTCTCACACATGCACACATAACCAACCGTTCATAGAAACGCCGAGTTTTCTCCTTGAAAATGCTAATTCTGAGGTAGTATAATTTCCTCTTCCAGGTCATCAAGTCCTAGCAAACAGTCTAGTCCTACAATACTGTTAAAAATATACATTCATATAAAAGGGTAATTCTTTATATTAAATTCTTATCTTAGCAAACTTGAACCTTTGCTTTTTTATTGAAAATTAACTTTCAAAAATGTTGATCCTTTGCTTTGGTTTTGGATTTTGGTTTCTGGCATTTATTGTCAGCTATGCTTTCTGGCAAATTTCTTATCAAGTTTTACAATCTCAGAGAGTGTTTATATAATAATTTAAATCTGCGGTAAAAAAAAAGTCTTAAATCTCAAACTCACAAACAGTAATATGTCAATATGACACGACATATGCAATACGAATACAGTACTCCATCTCTTAATATAAAGCACATGAAAAAACTAGAAGGCCATACCTGTTTACATGCTTGCCGGCATTCCACAGCAATGGCTAGCTCACAGCAACCTAAACCAACCCAACCATCAGACTTCTTCAGAACTCCTTTAAAAATAAAAAGACGGCACATGTTATAGTAGTAAGAGAAACTGTGACATCATTTTCTTTTCACCACCCCACAAGTCAGTTACTTTTCAAATATGATAAATCTTGTTCCCTTTCAGGAAACCTATTTATAGATTACACTGGTTTGTAGTGACTTCTATACTCCAAATCGCAATTTAGATCATTTCATCTGGTTAACCTAAGGAATAAGTCAGTACAAGCCAACAAAAAAACCCATCATCATCAAAACATTATTTTATTCAGATACAGTTTCTTGTAGGTTTCAATTGCATCATTTTAAATAGAGTTCCTTGACACAGAATATATGTTTCTTATTTTTTTTCTAAGCTTCTTCTGTAGTTTATTTCACTGATTAGCACATTTTGATATTTGAGTTATCTTGAATAAGTCTCTTTGTCTTCTTTTCTCTCTTTTTTCCCCCCCCATTTATTTCACTGTTCTCATTCTCCCCATTTCTTACTGTAAAGTCACATAGGAAAGAATTCTTGCAATAACTTGTTTCATCTCTTCTAGAGATCCCTCTAAAGCAGTCTATATTCACAGATATTTTCAAGACATCAGAAATCAAACCAAAAAGAATGCATTCCTTTACCTATTTCACATGTAACGTTTAAGACGGAAATAATTAGAGGGAAGGTTTGATCTACGGGGCAGCCTTTAGGCTCATTTTGTACCTTGCCCCACTATTTTTTCCTTAAGAAAAATATACCTAGCTCAAATGAATCACTTTCAGTTTTGTTACAAAGTCTTTTTTTTTTTTTTTTTTTTAGGATATGCAAATTATATCCTCTACCTAGGAAAAAATAAGCTGGTAGTAAAAGGCAAAAAATAATCAATTTCTTAATTTTAAAAGTACTCCAGAGAACAGTAGAAATACCTATTCTGGAAAGTCAAATGGGATGCCTAGATTTAGAAAGAGGAAGTTGAAGAGGTAGGTGTTACAGATCAGTGAGCTAAGAAAATGCTAGAAAAAAAACATAATCACAAGTTACTTGCAAGGAATGGAAAATAATAGCTAATATGGATTTATCAAGAACAAAACTGTCTTTTTAAAACACTGTGTTGCTGTTGCAAACACGTAGAATTGCTTTTGCCTACAGCCTTTCCAGTATTTGTCTCTCATGGCATTCTAACAGACAAATTAAGAAACTATAACAAGCTTACAAGGAGATAAGAAAATATTTTTGCTAAATTAGCATAGTTTTCAACAAATTACAACAGTAATTAAAGTTTCAGAAAGCAAATTAAGACATTAATGCTTGGCACAAGCAACGTGTCAGGACTGTGGGGCAGAACAGGGGTGAGGCAGAGAGGCCATGGTGCAGAAGATCTTTTGGCTTTGGCCTGCATTTGGCCAGTTTTAAGTGGCTCTGTCTCATGTGAAGGATCTAGACTTTCTGAAAACCCTGTAGGTCAATGGTTCAATCATCTCTTTGAAGAGAGTCTGAATTCTCTTCTATTCAGTCTTGGCTCACCTTTCCAAATTGCACAAGTTAGTGAAGAACAGATATGAAGGCCACAAAAAAACTGAAAATTCACTTCATACTCTATTTCTCTAGTTGGGTAAAGAAAGTTTTTTTTCAGAGATTGAGCAACTCTCTGAAAGCATTCAAGAGATGGTTGTTATGCATAAATCATCAGTTTGTTATCAATGTTCAAAAATTCCAAGTTTGATGCGACTTTTAAAACTAATTCCAGAAATAAACAGATGTCTAGATGAAAGTGACACAAATATGTGAAAATAAACATCTGCAGTTAATTATGGAACCAACTGCTCAATACAGTGTCTTTTTGGCCTTAAAAATACGTAGCAGTTGTTTCTGCACAACTGTCAGACGTGGAGCTATACACAGACTCCTTGCAGTCAAAACAGTTCAGAAGGATATTGGTATTTTAAGGTTCTTTTAAAATACAGGCAAGCTAATTAATATTAAAAGAAAGATTACGTGCCAACATGAGAACAGTTTCCACAAACTTCTATTGCAATAACCAGCTACATGCATGAGAAACACACAACAAATCTAGTTGTGCGGTTTCGGGGCAAAAAACACACAGCACTGTAAACACTATTCTGTGCAAGATGGAGCCTGTGTTTTCCAAATGTGCTTTTACTAGGACTCAACTCTTATACAAGAACCAAGTAGTAACCTTATACTAAATACAGCATAAAACCCCAAACTACAAATACGTGACACATGAAGAATGTCGATAAGCTCCAGCCATGCTCAGGCCCCCTTCCCAAAATATTTCAGAGCAGCAGATAAGCTTGTGAAGAAAAGTCTGATATCACATCTACATAAAAAAAAAACCAAATTGCTATTTTATTACAGCAGCCTATAAATTAATTTTGTGATTGAAGTAATGAAGACACATGCATTTATAAACAAAAATACACCTTCTATGGCCAACAGTCTGCAGTCTGTAGCTTTGATTATTTATCAAATATAAACAGAACACAAATCATATCTCATATCACACATGCATGGTCAGATAGAAGCTTTTCTAATTTGCCATACCCCTCCCAAAATAAATGCTGTGTTAGCTTCCTAGATTTAATAAATATTGACAACTACGACCTTTTTGAAAAGAACTTCTCCATTAAAACACTCCTTAGAAATTGCTTTCAGAAAATAGAGAACATTTTTCTTTCAGAGAATTGTTACATTACTAAATATCCAGTCTTAAGCCTTTTAAATGTACAACACTGTATTGACAAGGATAATAAAAAGTTAACTACAGAGTTATTTTGTGAGGATGACCCCATAAAAAAGTTATTAGAAAAATACTGTAATGGGTATAAGGAAGTGAAAAAAATGGGGAGTCAGGAGGTGGGGATAGAAAGCTCAACACTAGCTATAAGAACATTACAATTTTATGGTGTAATAACTGCAGTAATGAAGTGACTGACAAATCAGCTTCAAAACATTAATATATAATAGTCACAACAAGTTACTGTGAGGAAGAAAGGAGAGAAACTACAAACCACAATGAAAATACCCTAAGGATACATGCATGCATCAGGCAGTAAATCATAATTACAAGTGATTTAGTACATGTAATTATGCAACTTAGCGCATTTAACCCCATATGCAAAACAGGTTTCTAATATGCATTCTTAAATAAACAGGTAAGCATTTCATACAGTTCAGATTAATAATAAAAGTCTTTTTAGTCAATCTCTGGAGCCTGTTTATTCTAACCTAACCCCCTTGCTGAAAGCTGGGTCAGCTGAAGTAGACTGTCCAAGACCATGTTCAGTTAAGTTTTGATCATCTCCAAGGATAGAGGTTCTGTAACCTCCCTCGACAACCTGCTCCAGTGTTCAATCATTGCCACAGAATAGAAAAGATTTTTCTTAATTTTAGCTAGTATTTCCTGCATTTTAATTTGTGCCTGTTGCCTCTTCCTCTTTCACTGGTTTCTACTGAGATGACTCTGGTCTGTTTTCTTCAGATCCTCCCACCAGATATTTATGCAAATTACTAAAGTCACACTCCCTCCTGCCCCCCAAGCTTTCTCTTCTCAAGACTGAACAGCACTCTCAGCCTGTCTTCACATGACAGGCTCCACTACCTTCATCAGCTTAAACTGACAACTTAAAGTTTTGCTCGACGTGCACTGGTATGTCTAAGATTTTATTGTACTGAAAGAGCCCCAAACTGAATGCAACACTCTAGATGTGGTCTTACCAGTGCCAAGTCTATGGAAGGATCACTGGATCACTTCCTTTGACTTGATGCCAGGAGTCTTCCTAGTAGAGCCCATGATACTGTTGGCCGCCTTTGCCCTGAAGCACATGGCTTGCTCATGGTCAACTTGCCTGCCAAGATCCTCAAGGCTTTCTGCAAAGCTGCTTTCCAGGTGGTGGGACCCAGCATGTTCTGGTGCATGAGGCTCTCCCCAGGTACATGAATTTGTGTTTCCCTTTACTGAACTTGGAAGTAGATTCTCTTCTGCCCATTTCTACAGCACATCAAGGTCACTCTGAATGGCAGCACAGCCATGCAGCATGTCCACTACCTCTCCCAGTTTTGCATCATTTGCAGACTTGCTGAGGGTCATCTAGCTCACTAACAAAGATGTAAACAGCATTGAATCCCATACTGGATACACCACTAGTGACTGGCCTCTAGCTGGACTTTGTGCCACCAATCACTACACTCTGATGCTAGCAGTTCAGGCAGGTGTCAGTCCACTTACCCAGCCCATAGTTCATCAGCTTGCCTACAGCGTTTGTGTCCATCCACTGCAGAAATCAAAATGTGGGAACCTTCCAACCACCTCTCTACGACCCCAATAACATTACAGCCCTCTAATCATAGACCTACTTCTAGTTCCTCCTGTTTGTTCACTGTGTTGCATAAATTCATGTATAGGTACTTTAGAGACGCACTTAGTATACTGACATCCCAGAAAGGGAATAAAACCTTTTCCTGTAATACTGTCCGTAGAAACTAAACCAGTAATTTAAAAAAGAAAATTGCAGGCCGTGAAATCACTAGAGAACATTCAGAAGAATTTTAAAAGCAGCTCACATCAAAGAAGAAATAATAGAATTACACAATGTTATGTCACAGGAATGAGAAGCTTCATGGGGTGCATGACAAGCTTTACAGGCTTCAGGCAGGTACAAGGCTCAGGGTACTACAGGAATATTTCACTTTAATCACAAGACCAAATTATAATTTCCATTATCACTGAAACAGTGTTTTTTCCATAAACACACCATCATATGGTGTGATAATGACATCACACTATAAAGGCACTGAAGAGGACTTACATCTGGTTCAGTGGTTCATTGACACAGATTTCAAATACTTTTTTTGCTTGCTAATATAAACCTAAATTTTAAAAGAAAATATGCATTTGTCTCTTGCAGTAAAGCCATCAACACTCATTTGTGAATAGTGGTTGAGTTTCAGGAAAGATTAGGTATTACTTCTGATTTAAAAAATGTCAGGTTTTAGATGACAGAAAAGCTACCAGAAATATACTACCAAAATCAGAACTATCAAATCCCTTTGTATGCACTGGATTCTCCAATTTGCCTCTGAAATGGGAAAAATAAATTCAAAGTAAACAATACAACACTATTACAGCACTCTTTCCTCACTATCACTTTTTCAACTATAGCATGCTAATTTCACTCAGTGTTTCAAAACAGATACATAGTACTAAGTCCTATTTCATCTATTTTCATCTCTCAACATAACAGTCCTGTTTTAAATTCATGCTTTAGTCTTCTAAACCCATCTGTAACAAGCAGTTTGGTTCTTTATCTGAGTCTTTCCACTACCTAAATTACGTCTGTCTAGTTCCTACTATTTCTCTTAATCACTCTTCTTTTTTTTTTTTCTCCAGTGACACTGCAGTTGAGCAAAATAGTTTATATAAGTATACCTTAATACTATACAATTATGAATTATTTCTAAACCAAAAATAAGAGAAAATTTTTAAATGGACAAAACCCTTTGGTATTTCTCCACGTGACACAGATTAACTACACAAACATATCCAACAACTTCTAACTAGGAGAAGTTTCGCAAGAAAAAAATGCATATGGTAACAATTTAGGAGTAAAAGAAACACGCAAACAAACAGCATACTTTAAGTTATGTTATTTTAAAATCTCTGTAGATGCAGGTGGTAGATTAAACAAATACGTGATTTTATGTTCAAAACAAACAAACAAACAAAAACACAATTGAACAAGAATGAACCAGTATATCTTACCTGGCAAAGAAGAATTGATACAGCCCCAAACTTCTCCCTGAAAAGTAAAGCGCAATTAAAAAAAGTCTACAACATAAAAGTGTTTCTAACAGATACAAAATACCATTTTCAGCATATTCGACATGGAGTTTAAGTAACCTATTAGTAGAACTCATCTACACCTGAAGCATTTTTAAAGGAAGCACTAGGTCATCTCAGTTAATTAATTGCCTTGACAAGGCTGCCACCTACAGAACGTCTAATCAAGAGCAATGTTATTGCAGGTACAAAACATCTTATAATAATCCAAACAACGCTAGCCAGTCAACTTTCTCACCAGTATTTAGAGAATTAAACAACAATGGGTTAGTCAAAGTGGAGAGTCAAAGAAGGTTTATCTAGCACAAACATCTGGGGAGAACTTGTTGACCTAGTATTTCTTTCTACCAACTAGAAACAAGCAAACAACCTCCCAAGACACACAAAACAAAACAGGAGAGTTTTAAGGCACCCCCACAATAGGCAAGACAAGATAGGCAAGATTAACTAGATGATTCCCTGAAGTAGGTTGCAGTTTATATACATTTTTTCCCCCCCTAGTAATACAAGAAATATCTTTTAGGAAATCAAAGAATTACTTACCAATAAAAGCATCACTTCAGCTTTTTGAGTATGGCCATACATTCAAAATGACTATGCGGCTCTCCTTGCCTCAGCCTAACCAGAATCTGTCAGCTTTCTCCCATAAACAAAAGGGAATATACAGGCTAAAATAGGTGATGGCCAACAACCTCCAGGGGACTGAAGTGACAATCACCCAACACAAAATTCTTGCCAATATAAGCCAAATTTTCCTCATTTTGTAAAAATTAGCATGACCAGAACACCTAGCAAAGCTGTGAAATCCAGTGTTACTACAAGTAGTGTTACATACAACATTAAAAAAAAAAAAAACTAATCATATGAAAACCTAATTTTAAGAAGTCTTATAGCCCTCATAATATGAAAGAAAAAGACTGGAAGATGTATATATGATCATGTCCTCAGTTGTTGCCAGCAACAGAACAGGTATTAATGAAATGAAGAACTTCTTTACTGTGAGTGTGACAAAGCCCTGGAACAGGCTGCCCAGAGAGATCATGGAGTCGTCTTCTCTGGAGATCTTCCAAACCCTCCTGGGTGCCACTCTGTGCCATGTGCTCTAGGTATCCCTGCTTAAGCAGGGGGGTTGGACTAGATTTCTAGAGGCCCCTTCTAACCTCAACCATTCTGTGATTCTTTACCTCCTTAAAACTCAAAGTAAAATAACTCTATGAATCACTTAAAACTCTTATTTTTGCAAGAAAGACTTTATTAATGCCTGATTATATATTTTATTATTATTATTTAAAGATGGCAAGGCTTACCATTGATTCTGGACAATACTCAGGTGCCCGTTGCAGTAAATGCTTCAAACGCGAATCACTCTTAGAAGATAAAATCTTTTATAACAGAAACAGAACACATTTTAAAACACACAAACATGTAACAAGACATGCAACAACAAATTAATGTTCTTTTCAATTTAACTCCCCCTTTTTACCCTTAATTTCAGGTCACTACTATCTACTCTTTCACAACTCTGGGCAACAACAGCATGTAACACCTGTAAAACGAGTTTTTCCTTTTTTTACTGTTCAAATAGCTGTTCAAATATGTTACATGTTTTATGGAGAAGAAAACTTTTTTTTGTTGTTTTTGTTTGTTTGTTTGTTTTTTTAAGGGGAGTTTCATCCTCAAAAACTTCCTTCCAGGAGTTTATAATGAATGGGCAAAAGGAAAAAAAAATAATAAAAAAAGAATAAAAAAAAGCATTTGTCCCACCTCCCAAAATATTATGTAACTCTAAAGGAGAGAGAGAAAAAAAAAAAGTTCTGCTACGTATTATCTCAGGCAACTAAACTCCTTCCAGAAAGTGAGAAAAATAACTGATGTGGAATAAGAATTAATAAAACCCCCATTAGATAAATAAGCTATAAAAACTGACAGGACAGGGAATGAGGTGAATACTGTGTGCAGTAGAGCAAAATGAAGTTAAGAACCATCTGAGTGAACTAACTGAACCCAGGTTCATGGGACTGGATGGGACGCAACTGAGGGTGCCGAGCGCGGCAGCCATGTCTGTAAGGCAGCTTGCCAGCACATTTGAAAGGTCATGGTGATTGGAAGCAATTCCTGACAAATGGAAAGAGACAACCATCATATCCATCTAGACAGACAAGAAGGGTAATGTGGGCAATCACAAGACATGAGACTGAGACTGCTCTCAGTCTCCAAGAAGATTATGGAGCACATCCTCCTGGAGCCATGTCAGGGCACATGAAACGATAAAAAGGTGGCAGGAAACAGTCAGCTGGGGCAAATCAAGGTAAATTGTGGCTGACAGCTTTCTATAATGGAAAGAAAGGCCAGAGGTGGCGGGGGGGGAGAAAAAAAAAAAAAAAGAAAAAAAAGAAAGTGGACAGCAACAGATATTATTTATCTGGACTTTTATAAGGATTTTTATATGGCCTCTCATAGTATTTTTAGAACAAAAATCAGGACAAGACAGGTGGCCTACAAGGCAGCTGACAAAGTGACTGGACTCAAAGATTAGTAGTCAGCAGTTGCAACGTTGGCCACTTGCATGTGCTGTAATTCAGGAGTTAAACTGGCACTGTTGATGGCTTTACTAGGGACATGGACAACGGCATTGAAAAGATGCCCAGCAAATATATAGATGATCTAGACTTGGGGGCTGTGGCCACTGTGCTGGAGTAGAGCAGCCACTCAGATGAGTCCCAATAGGCCAGAGCAATGGGCTGACAGGATGTTCACAAAGTTCAAAGGCAAATGCAAAGCCTTGTACCTCACTGGAATAACACCATGCATCACTACAGGCTGGGCGCTCACTGGCTAGAAAGCAGCTTTTCAGGAAAGGTCTAAGGTCCTGGTGGATGACAAGTCGAACATGGGTCAGCAATTAGCAGTGGCATCACCAGCAGTTCGAACTAAGACCTTTATTTGGCAGCCATGAGGCCAAATCTGTACTATCATGTCCTGTTTTGTGTCTCCTCAGTGCCATTAATGAGCTGCAGGGAGCCCAGCAGAAAGCTACAGAAGTGCTTAGGATGCTCAAATCTGACATACCAAAGGGTTGAGGGACTGTTTTTTTGGTTGTTATTCCCTCCACACACGCAAACTGAAGAAGGGTAGAACGTAGAGGGATATAAAGCACAGCCTTATACCATCTAAACAGGGATGACAGACGAGACAGATTCTTAGAGTTGTGAAGTAGAAAGATGAGAGAAAACAGTAACAAGTGGCAGCAACAGAAATTCTAACTGGGAAAACAAAACAAAACAAAAACACTTTACCATGAGAGCAGTTAAGCACTGAAACTGGTTCCCAAGTGAGTTTGTAGAAAATCTGTCCTTGAGGATATTCAGCACTTGATTGAACAAGGCCCTGAGCAACTTGATTTAACGTTGAAGCTCACACCCTCTGAGCAGCTTAGACTACAGGAACCCCAACTGCTATCTTCCAACTGCTATGCTAGGGAAAAATTTTTATCTGATCTTACTGACTTTGATGAACAACTTTAAATCATGTAAATTTCTCACCTTTTTCTTTTTTCATCTCTTTCAGAGCATTTTGTGCTCTTACACTTGTCTCATTTCCTTAAAGCAGCAAAAGCAGCAAGAGTTTCTCAAAATACACTTCTACATCATCATTCTTTGTTTTTTTTTTAAAAAAGATCAATGGCAAAGGATCAATCTCACCCGAAATTATGTTTACAGACCTTGCTTTTGCACCAGTCCAAATAAATGAAAAACTTTAAATTAAAACAGTAAAGAGGCAACAAAAGGGATAGGAGTAGACATATTGGTCTGGGATATGAAACTGGAAATTTCAGGAATAATGGAAACATGGGTATAATTCAAATCTTTCAGAAGAAAAAATGAAATACAGTTTATTACAAAAGTATTCAACTTGATAAATTCATAGAAATAAAAGAGAACAATAAGACTCATTTCAGAAAAGAGAGCAAGAACAATTGCAGTAGTATTTGGCGTCTTCCAAGGTCACCAAATCATAGAACAATTCAGGTTGGAATGGCTCTCACAAGACCATCTTAGTCCAACCTCCTGCTCAGAGCAAGTCACACTATAAGGTCAGATCACACTGCTCAGGTTTTTACCCAGTCATGCCTTCAAAACCTCTGAGGTTTGAGACTGCACAACCTCTCTGTTCAACTGCTGCTCTTGTGGTGAAAGAGATTCTCACTATACCCAGTCAGAATTTTCTACCTTCGTTTTTTGCCTGAGGTCTCCTGTCCTCCTACTATGCACCACTGAAGAGTTGGGCTCTGTCTTCTCATCAGCCTTCTTGTAGCTGTCAGAGGCTGCTCTGAGGTCTTGCCCTTCTAGCAGCTGACCAAGCACAGCTCCCTCTGCCTCCCGACATTTTCGGCAGCCCTCTGTTTGGCAGCTCAACTTGCTCCAGCTCATCAGCATCTTCCCTATGCTAAGGGGCCTCAAGCTGGATGCAGTGTGTGGTCTAACAAGTGCTACTAAAGGCACAGAACCACTTCCTTAGACCTACCTGCTCTGCTCTCTTAATGGAACCCGGGACATGTGCCTTGCTGCCAGGGCCTATGGGTGGCTTGTGTCCAGCCTGCTGGTGGCATATCCTCTAGGTCCTTTTCAGCAGAGCTGCTCACCAGCCCATCAAACACCTAACCTGTGTTGTTGCAAGAGCTTCTCTCTTCCCAGGCGCAGAACTTCACACTGAGTTTTCCAGCTGGCTCATTCCTCTGTTCCTTCTTCTGCCTCGGTGGCAGCTCTGACTTTGAGGCTATCAACCCTTCCTGCCTGTTTAGCGCCATCTGCAAACTCAGTGAGTGCAATCTGTTGCCTTCTCCAGGGCACTGATAAAGATGTTAACCAGGACGCGTCCCAGAATAGACCCCTGGTGCACTCCACTTTCTATGGTCAGTATCTGAGCAGAGAGGTACTAGAAACAATATGACAAAACGGGAAAAAATCTGACAGTAAAACTCAAGGTCTTTCATTAGACATTCACAATGCCTAATGGAAATTCATATGATAAACTGGAAACTACAAACCGTTGGAACAGATCAAAGACTCGGGTAGATTATTCCAAATTCCAACTCAATGTAACTAACACCACTTTGATTACACACCAGTGTTCTCTTTCTCGTACATTAGTTTTTACACTGTTCTTAAGACTGAGTTGTACTTTTGTTTATACAAAAATTTATGTATAATTTGGGTTACCTGTATTCAAAGAGATAAATTTATGCTGGAAGGGCTGCAGGGATAACTATAGGAATTGAGAGAATATCTTAGGCAATGGGACTAAAAGATTTTTCCTTGTTTGGCTTAATAATTGGAATTCTGAAAGGGAATTTCACTGTGCTTCAGAACTACATCAGGGAGGGAACAGAGCAATTTAAACTAAAAGATTTTGCTGATATAATCACAAAAAAATTGCACGATAACCAGGTTGTGCTTGACTAGCTCCACAGTACATAACAAGGGCAAGAAAAGGGAACAAGTATGATTCAAGGACAAAATTCTAATATAAAAATTGTATGTCAGGAAAGCATATATATACATACATATTTGCATTTTATATATATATATATATACACACACACACACATACACACATACATATTTGCATAAAGGTGGGCAACTTATTACCCAGAGGTACCAATATAAACACAAGTTGTGGAAAAACATTTTCCAAGTTTGAATTTAGCACAAGCTGTTCTTTGTATTACCTTATGAATAAAGCAAACAGATTTTTGAACAGTATTCATACATACACAGTCATTTATCCATAGCCCTAACCTTGCTACATCATCTTCTACAGGCATGATTTCAAAGCTGAAGGACAAACTTAATTTAAAATAAGCTTACCTGTTCACAAACATCACGACACATTAAGTTTTCCTTTGCATGATAACAACAAGACAAGCCTATGGAAAAGCAGGGAGGGGAGGAAATAATAGGTTTTAAAGGCTTGAAGCAGTAAACTCTCACTTCTCAACCAGAATGTCCAACTGATGAGCCATCAGGTCAACTTAGTTGCTCTACAACCCACTATGAGAAATCTTCCTTCCCAGAAAGCAAAAAAGAACATGAAAAATCTTTGTTCTGAAGCTGATTCAGACCAGCTTGTCCAACCTCTAGAATCGCACCCAAACTTTCACTGCCACCCAAAGGAGAGCTCAGTGGCCTTCCCTCTACTTGCAGCCACATGACTTATTTAGCTTCATTTGACACCTGCCAAATCCCTTCATAAAGCAATTCAATTTATTAACCCAGGAAAAAACAAAAGTGAATAAGACGATTAAAAAAAAAAAAGAGAAAGAAAAAAAAACAACAACACAACAGCTATGTGTCTTTGTGAGTTGAACTGGTTCACAGAAGAATCAAAAAAGTGAAAGAAGCAATTAGGAAAAGGAAACTGGGAAAAGGAAATGGGATCAGAAGCCCCATTACACACAGTAGTGAACACAGCTGCAGACTGAACTTCGCATTCTTGAAAGGTTAGAACACATCTATAACTTACTTCACTAGCAAGAGATGATTAAGAGAAGCTTTGCTGATCTAGATGACAGATAAAGGACAAACACAGATGAACCCCTGAACAAGAAAAATAATGAGAACTGAAGCACTGAGAAGTTATGAAGTACTTGATTTTTTTAAAAAAAAAAAAAAAAAAAGCAACTTTAAACCCATCTGTTGTGCTTTTCTCTCCCTACCACCCAAATAACTTTTTCCTCATTTCAGAGTTCACTTTGGCCAACAAAGTGAATTGTACAACTGCTTGATACACTTTTTCATCCTCATTGTCTAGTACTGGGAACTTTTCTAACAAAAGTCTTAACGAAAGATTTCCTTCAAAGCTCCTTTTATGTATAAATATATCTTCACATACACATTTCCACACAAATAGAGTATGTAGCCCTCCCCCCTCAGAATCCCAAATTTTTAATGATTACATATTTCTGCTCAATTGTATCTGAGCTAACTAGCATGCCAATAAAAATGAAAAAAATCTGTACAATTTTACCACAAGTATAAAGTGTTATTTCATAACACACAGTCACTAGATCTAAATGCATTCTTTCTGAACCAACAACAGGCATTTTTGGAAATAATTCCTCAATAAATTCAAGCTTACATCTGTTTTCATCTGCAAGCCCGTAGCTATTGCAGAAAGGTAGCCAGTCTAAAAAAGTAAATAAATAAATCCACCACTAAAACAAAAATTCTCTAATATTAAACTGACATGAAAATAACTCTAGAATATTTAAGCTTGAAAATTTCAAGGAAATGGAAAAGGATTAAAAAAAAAAACAAAAAACAAAAAACACAGAGACAGAGGTTGTCTGAAACAAATTCAGTCAGAATGGCTACTACAGATTCAAGTTATATTTTTATATATAAACCTATACTTCCTGAAACAGAAACAGGACAAAGGGACAAAGTAGCATGGAGTTTGTAATTGGTGAATATTTCCATTAATAAGCAGAAACAAAAAAGCCAAATGCTTGCAGTAAACAAAGACAGCAGTAAAATCTTGCTTACAACACAACAGAATGAAAGAATGAAATTGTAAAATTGTCTTTGATGGTTTTGCCATTTTCCCACCATCACAGAAAAGGATAAACAGATGTTGCCAATGGCTTCAGACATCTTCAGCTTTGAGGAAGACCCACAGGACTCTGCAGATTTCCCTGCACTAAATTCAGGGAGCTGACTCATGCCAAGAAACAGACTCACCATTAACAGGTCCCACCACACTCAAAATTCAGTAATTATTTCACTTAGTTAAACAGCTTTTTTATCCCCCTTACAAAGCCACAGCATTAGAAATTTACAATGATTAAAGCCTCTAAAAGTTTAAAGACATGCATCAGTATGATTTGAGTTCATGAATATCCTAGACAACTTTCATTTAAAGCCTCCTTCAAAAAAATTATTAAATAATCTCTAGCCTTCTGACCTTCGGTTTCAGTGGCTTTCAACCCTCCCATGATCAACTAACATATAAGGAGGAGAATTGAATAATTCTCCTCTATCACTCTACTGCTGAGTTTCAAGTCCCATCAATTACACTAGCAAGGATCATAGAGAGATAACAATATGCTAAACCTTACATTCAATTTCTTTTAGACAAAATCCTAATCAAGTGATGGCATCTTGAAATATCAGGAAATTTATTTGGCTATACTGAGCTTTAGTACTGAAGTCATAAATGGAAGTTATTGGTAATATCCATCCCGAGCATGATTCTCAAATCTTCCCCACAATCAGTTCCTTCTGAAATAACTTTACAAGATCTGTTCAGTCTGTCTCTTACCTTGTTATTCTCACTTTCTCTGGCTTTAATAACAGTTTTGCAGGTTTCATTTCACAACTTCACTCATGCCCAACTAATGAGAAACACTATGCTTCCTTCCTTGACAAAATCTGCTATCTCAGCAGTATGTCATTAGGTTTTCCAGGGGAAAGAGGGGCTAGATCATGTCATATTCTGCTCCAGTAGCTATTTACTGTTTTTTTTTTTTTCTTCCTAAAAAACATGCCTTTACAGAATTGAGAACTACAGAGCAATATCAACATGCCCATAAATGATTAAGGATTGAGGATTTAACATTACGTGCTAAATACTTCATGTAATTAAGTATTACATATTTCATGTCTTTCATTCCTGTGACAGCACTGTCAATGCAATCAATTAATTAAGGCAGGAAGTTAGCCTCTATGACAGCTTTAATGTGGGAAACTCTGTTTTACCACCACACTCTCTGCATTAAACATCTGGCCTTCACTTTTTTTTTTTTTTAACCCAACACTATTATCCTTACTGAAAATTCGAGCAAAATTATTTTAAAACTGTTTTTGACATAGTTAATCTTTACTTACAACTCTATTTCCACACGAAGCAAAAGCCGCCTTCTCCCCGCACATCTGGCAACGGTAACCCTAACGCTGGGCGTCCCGCTCGCTAACATAACGTTTTCCCTCAGCGGGAAGGCGGCGCGGCCGGGAAGGCGACGCGGCCCCTCTCTCATCTGACAGCGGCGAGGGCAGCGCAAGAGCCCCCGGTCTCACCTGCCGCGGCGCGGGGCGACAAGTGGCCACGGCGCAGGTGCGGAGGCAGCGGGGGGAGGCAGCGTCACCCCTGTGTCCCCCGGCACTCCGACACCCTCCCCGTTGGAGCAGGAGGGGAGGCAGCACAGCCCGGAACGAGCCCGGTGGCCGCGGGCAACGCCGCCGCGGCCGCCTCGCCACGGGCTTCGGCGCCCGGCCTCGCCCCTGCGCCATGTTGCCGCG